>JAHXMU010000016.1:4183314-4206573 GCA_019455685.1 Philornis downsi
CAGTCCTAAAAGACACAAAACAGTTGGGAAATAATTTCTTCATTTTTTAACATAATCTCGTCTTAGCTTGATACACTTTTTCCAGCGATATTCAAAAGCTGCTATACCCTGTTTTTATTACAGTAAGAACTATCAAATTCCTTAAAATAGTCATCAACTGCAGACTCCACCCCTTCACTGTTAGCAGATCTTTTACCACCGAGCCATTTTTTCAGGTTTCGAAATAGAAAATAATACGAGGGAACTAGATCTAGCGAATAATGTACGTGATGAAACCATTCGAAATGTAATTCAATAATATTAGTCATCGCAACGGTGGATGTGTGAACTGGAGCACTGTCTTGATGAAACAACACTTTATGTTTTGCCCAGTGTGGCCTTTTTCCATAATTTCATCACCTCGACTAAATGATCATAGTATTCGCTGTTGACGGTTTTTCCTTTCTGAAGGTAGTCAATAAATATAATTCCATACGTGTCCCAGAAAAAAAAGCAGAGGCCATGACCTTGTCTGTAGATGTAACTGTCTTCGCCTTCTTTGGACACGATTCTTCCATTCCAATCCACTGCTTCGACTGTTTCTTCATCTCAGGTGTGAATTGGTGGGCCCATTTCATATCCATGGTTACAAATCAACACAAAAATTCGACTTTCTTGCGGTGAAACATCGCCAAACAGTCTACTGATACATTTTCATGACGATGTTTTTCGCTCTATTGAAAGCAAGCGCGACACCCATCTTGCGTACAGCTTTCTCATCTTCAAATCTTCGGTCAGTATACAATTTGTAGCACTTTTTGAAATGCCTATCATTTCAGCTAACTCACGCATCTTCAGCTAATCATCGGTGATTATTTGTTTTGGCAGCTGGCACGGCCTCGTTTAAACTCTGTTACTCAATATTTACAGTCGTAAACAAAGGACCAGACTCCTCCAAATTAGAATCTAGCTTGGTTTTAATATTGTTTGGACTGAGACCTTCCAAATGAAAATATTGGGACCAATTTTTCCATGTTTACAAATTCATAGATGTCGCTTACTTTTGGTGGCTGAAATAAAAATATCGTACTAAACAACGTGGTGCCTTGGAACTTAAAACATATTTTTTATAAGGTTGCCACTTTTCACGAAAATAATTTTTTTCAAACTACTGGCACTATCTACATGTCAAGTGGGCCAGTTTTGGGACTCGCTTGGCTTTTACTCCACAATTTCTTTTCCATAGTATTAAATCAAATACGAACGCATTGAATGAAAGAAACATTGTAAAATTACTTACTTGAAAAAATTATATTTCCTACTGAGTACTTAAATTACTAATACATCGGCAGTCGGTACTGAGGAATGTCACCAAAACCCTACTGAGCCGCCAGCAAAGCTATTTAAAACCGGTGGCACAACTCACCAGCTTCTAAATACGATTTGGCTTGAAAAAGATATCCCTGGTGATTGAAGTTTAATACAAAAAATTATCATAGTGTGTGTATCAGCTATCGCGGTATCAGTATTTTACTCATCGCTTATAAGGTGCTGATAATCCCGCGAGACTTGTACGAGACTGAAGGATGATACTGATTGACATGAAGTCTTCTGTTAAGGTAGTCAAAAAACTTAATGGACTATTTTACGCAGAACGTTGATTTAGGCAAGACGGCAGTTTATCGTGCGACATCTTTAACATACTGTTGGAGTGAGTATAAGAAAGGCTGTTGTTAACGCGAGTAGTATCGTGGCATCGTTTCTAACAAAAGCCACAATCTACTTGGATATGCTGATGATATAGCCATAATTGATAGAAAGTTGTGAAATGCTACTGCAGTCTTCTCACGCATTGAGAAGAAGTCAACAGAAACAAAAAGAACAAAAAAGACGAACAAATAATATACTCTTTTCGGAACCTTTGCGAGCGTAGCCAAATACAACTTTGGAGTGGTAGATGAATTCATCCACCTCGGTTCCGCTGTGAATAAAACTAATCATGATAATCTGGTGATAAGAAGAAGAGCAGACATTATTATTCTCTAAACAACCGTTTTAATGGTAAAGTCTTCCCGACAATACAATATCCAACTGTAAAAGACTTTGGTTCTACTATTCTTGCAGCATAACGCAGAATTCTAGATTAGGGCACAGGCGAACGAATGAGTTCTGGTGTTCTTCCAAAGAAAAACAAATACTTTGCAAAATATGTGAAACCATCATCGTTAACGGAAAGTATCGGCATGGCATGACACCAGTAATATTGTGCGGAGAGACGCAATTGCTCCAAAATTAGAGACTCCTAAAGTCTATTCTAGACATCATATGAGCACCAAATACCTGCTTAGAAGTTATTCAGTCGATTGCTCTAAGAATAATCTTCCTTTCCCTTGGTTGAATCTTTAATATTTGTGCCATCATATAAATGCCGATTAGCAACACTCCTCACAATTTCATTATTAGATTCGAGAAACAAAGAAAAAATGTTGCTATTTATTGTCTATAATTTCTATTTAAATTTTAACCATTAACTTATTGCTGCAATTTGCAGGAGTTAAATTTCTTTATCTGATTTTTTAGGTTTTTAGAGAAGAAAATATCGAAAATTGCATTTGAACAAATGTATATGCGAATATACCCATTTAAACCTGGTCTCCATTAAGTTGTTGGCATTTGCTGACATTCGTGCAACGAATTCTTTGCTTATAATTGAAATGCCTTTGGAATGTATATAGAAAAGAATTCACAGCAGACGAACAGCTAGAAAACGGCATTTAATTTATGCTAAATAACAATTAAAATGCAAGAAAATCAACAGTTCTGTTCACGCTCTTGTGTTCGCACTCACTTCTTTGCTGTTGTGTTAATAAATGATATGCTAGAAGTTGTTCAAAGGAAATGAAAGAAATTTTGCACGGGAATGAACAAAGTATAAAAACACTCACGAGAAGAACAACAAAAATCGAGAAGAAAAGTTAATGAAGAAATAACACAATAAAATTCAAATGTTCCTTATTTGCCTGTGCCACAGCCAGTTCTGCATAGAAAAGTCCTTAAAGATGACGAGAGAAAGGGTGGAAGCTCCGTAGTTATTTCATCGCAATGCAGTCATGAGGAGCGTCACAGCTGAAATCGTGGAATATTCAAATGAATGAATGGAATAAAATGAATGAATGTTGGGATATGTTGTCGGGTTAATTCTGAACATGCACTTGACATTTGTAATCTTAAGAGGGTGATCATTTGTAAATACGGATTTATTTAAATAAATGGCAGGGAAGAAAAATGAACGCAGTCAACAAAAAGCACTGCGGAATGGGTTATTGGAGAAACATTTCGTCTTGGCCATAACAGAGGGGCGATAGGTTGAAAAAGTAATGAATGGAAGCGTACTCTCAGTTCAAAAATAATACAAATAAAGTGTTATATAAAAGAATGATTTCGTATGATGTTTAAGCAGGCATGGGGGAACTACATGTACCATGTTTTAGTGCAATTCCAAATTTGTATCATGAGAGTAAGTGATCAGAAACGTCGCTTCCCAAAATTAGAAGAGGAAGTTGGTTCCACTGGTTTGAGTTCGATAAGATTTTTAAAACCTTATTTGGTGAAAGGTTGTTTTTGTTATAAAAGTAAAACACAATTTACATAAATTCAAAATTTAGGAAAAATTGAAGAGAAATCAACAATATTGAAGTTAGAAAGTCTGAAAATATTGCCTACGTATTTCAGTTTAATAAACCTTTCAATGTTTGCATAGGAAACAAAAAACAATGTCCTCAGGAAATTCTAACAACAAAACAGATGTTAACGACGACCAGGAATACCTATTATGTATATTTGAAGCTCCTTCTGTACTACTTCTAATTAGAAATAAAATAACGATTCACTGTGTCTAATGCTTATGCCAATTATAAATCCATATAACAATTCGTGACTTTCGGTATGTTAGAGTTATTAGATGTCATGGTTTTAACATCGTGTTCAACGTTGTTCAGTCCATTTCATTTCCCCTGGGCTGCGGCGGTGTTGTTAGTCTCCCTCTCATGATTAAGGTTATTTGAGATAGATATCGATAAATAGTGGTCGTTGGAAAGCTTGCATGGGTTATTAATATTTGCAGGTATTCACTTCCTTTGTTTTTTTTCTCTTGCCATTCCTTCAGAAAATTTGGCCTAATGTTGCAGGCTACCCTCAAGCGAGTTATTATGTACTTATCCAAGGTGCATCAGCATGGCACTTTAGCTCAATTTAGCCCCCAATAAAAAAGATATTTTGAAGGCAAACAGGTATCTTCAATGTGTTTTCAAAACTTGATTTTAATAAATTTTTTTCTTAAAGATTTTAAAGAGATTCTAAAATCTTAAAAAAAAGACATGCAATAGGATAGCTGTTTTCTTAAAAACTTGTTCTTTTTAAGTGAATCAAAAATTTGTTTTTATACTCGCGTTCACCATCTGGTGTGAATATTCTCATTAATGGAAAATGATAGATTTCTATTAATTACTTGCGTTCTTTGTCTTGTGAAGCCACATTGGTGTCAACTATAAAGACTTATTTTCTTTAATTTTTACTTATTATCGTTAAAATGACTAAAGAGAAGATGAAATAGCTGATCGATCGCTGTCATTGGATAAACATGAAAAATTGCTAAATTAGTGCAGACATTTAATTTTGTTTTAAATGAAAATTCAACATCCAACGAAATTAAAAGGTATTTGAAAATGACACGGGTTTTACCAAAAAGTGTTGTAGTTTCAGGAGCACATTAATTTATGTCAGTGCCAACAATAATGTTACACGATGACATCAAAAGACCTTTTAAACAACAATCATAATATTAGTATAGGAGCCGACGTGCACATAATGTCAAGCCTCTTTTCAATTGTCCCCTTTTTACTTTTATGTGAAATATGATCGTTTTTGGTATCAGTATTTATTAGTCCTATGAAAGGAAATAAATGGGATTCTATGTGAATAATAAAACGAACTATTCCATTATTTATTTTCTCATAACTCATTTTAAAACTTGGGATTTCCCACTTGTGAGGGGAAATGCTGCATGATAATATTTCATAACATATTTTCATTTTCACATATCATTACACTTGCACAACTGGAACAATTCATTGTAGAAATACTGCTTGGATAGTAGTATACTGTATTACATATACTTATGTCTAAACTATATTTTGGTGGCATCAACAAAATGTACAAAAAAGGCTTTCATATGTCTCATTTCTCGTTTCTGTCAGTCGTAAAAGTAAAGGAATATTAGCAGTTAGAAAACTATGACGATGGCACGTACTTTTATGTGCGTCAAACTACGATAAATTTATATATTTTTGCACATATTCAACTATTTTGTATTAGATATATGACATATGAATGCAAAACAGTCTGTGGATTGACACTAAACGACACTTGATGCGTTCCAATAATTTAGGAATTCATCGTATAGTAAAGCTTTAAATATCTCCTGTATTGCTAACCATAGTTTCACATGTTTGAAAGAACAGATTTACAAATTTCTTCAAATAGGGTTTTTCCAAAAAAAAAGTAAAAAATTACCATCTGAAATATTCAGATAAAAACTAAAACTTGTTCAATTCATCTCATTTTTTTTTTTTCAAACAGACTCACAAGATTCTTCAAATAACTTTTTCCCCACAAATAAGTAACAAATTATCATCTGAAATATCCAGATAAACACTAAAACTTGTTCAATTCGTCTCAAAATTGTTTCATGAGTTGTTTCATTTCGCTAAAAATTTACTGTATGGTAGAAGTCGAAATTTCCATATTTGATATTAAGTAAAAAGACCTTTTTTTATTTGTGTAACTAAAACATTTGGATACATTAAAAAAAATTCAACGTTGCCTGAAAATCTAAAAAATGCTAGAAAAATATTATATACACTTAAGCTAATCGAGATCCACTAGGTGCTCAACTAAGTTCCCGCTGTTTGCTAATAGATGGTGCTAGCTCTAAGTGCTAATCGATTCCGCCATAACCTAAACATCATGAGCCAAGCTTAGGCATATGGCAAATATACCGACTTGACACAATAGTGATTTTATTTTGACGTCATATTCTTTTTCTTGTGTGAATATGTATGATTTTGTGCTAAACAATCGTCATATGCGGGAAGTATTGATTTTCTTCTTTCAATCGAAGAAAACAGCGGCTGAAGCTCATCGAGAGCTTCAACATGTTTACAAAGATGGTGCTTTAAGTGAAACAACGTGTCAAGATTGGTTTCGTTGCTTTAAAAACGGCGATTGTTGTGTTGACGACCGTTCGCGTGAAGGAAGACGAAAACCCTTCGAAGACACTGAATTGACGGCATTGCTTGATGAGGATCTGTGTCAAACGCAGGTAGAGCTTGCTTCAGTATTAGAAGTTAACCGCCAAGCCATTTCCAAGCGATTGTATGCGTTGAGAATGATTCAAAAGCAAGAAACTTGGGTTCCTTATGAATCACTGTTTCTGCAGCAAAAACAACAGTTTCTTCACCGCATTGTGACTTCTGACGAACAATACATTTATTAGAGCAATCCAAAGAAAAGATGGTCATTGGAGTTGCCCGCTCATGCTTCTACGTCGTTCCCTCGGCCGAATATACACGCAGTGAAGATTATGCTCTGTATTTGGTGCGACCAAGTCGGTGTTATTTATTACGAGTTGTTGAATTCAAGCGAAACCATCACTGGGGATTAGTATCGACTTCAATTAATGCGATCAAGCTAAGCTCTGTGCGAGAAATGCCCACAATACGCGGGGAGGCATGAAGAAGCGAACATGTTTTCATAATAAAGTAGCATTTTTATAAAAAAAAAAAAACAGCGAGAACTTGCGCACCTAATACATAACGTAATTCAACACTAAACTGCAAACTTTCAACTACTCTCATTCTTTATTAAACGGGAAATCGGTGCAAACATTTCAGTCAGATAAACTGGTAGCTTGAACTAACTATCGCACAACTGTAGTATTTTTTCGGTGAGACTGTGAATAGAAATAGGTAAAAATATAAGGAATGTAGGAGGCATTTTGATATTAAATTTATGAGACGTGTTTTTTTATAAAAATTTATATTCTTGTCCTTTGAATTTTTCTTATGCATAACTTATATAGTTTTCCCTGAAATCGATCTACACTTTATCGAAATTACATAATTATTTAAATTTATGAAATACCATCATTAGATTCTCGGTATTGTACGTCTTTTGGAACCATTACATCTAGAAGACATATTTGCTTGTTTAGCTACGGCGGGGAGTTCAATGTAAATAAAAACTTCCCAACATAAGTTGTCCCCTCACAGTTCAGAATGGTTCACATTTTAACATCTGTCTTAGAAGTGTAGCTATCAAGTGCGGTTCTTTTTTTTTTTTTTTTTTTGGCTAGAAATTTACTCCATTTAGTACTAAATATTGAAAAAATTGATACATTTTTTGATATATCATAACAAATGTTTGTTCAATGGTTTCAATTCAGGTACTGCAAATCGTATATTTTTTAAGAAAATTGTGGACGTGATTAATGGAGAGTTAAAAAAATTACATTTTTAATAGAAAACGCGACAAATACGATACAATATGTATGAGGCTGCAGTATAGATGACAGATAGTATTATACAAATTGACGAAATCGTTGCAGCATAAAAAGAAAATTACTTGTACAAGAACTAAACAGTACCCATGAAAGTCAATCACTTTTGCATCGGAAGCTAACGTGCTTACTTATTTAGAAATGAGTCGGAATGTCGTCCCTAATAATTTGGCAAATATTGCTATTAGAATAAATTGGTCTAGAAGAAGACAACTTGATAATACAAGGTAGTAGCTTATAGATAAGAAAAGTAACCACTCCAATTGAAAATTTTTAAAAATATGTCTTTGAATATGTAAATGAATATTTAATTGGGAAAACAAACTATCGTTATTGTGAATGGAAATAATACATTTTCGCCAACATCGATAATCTTGGTCCGAACAGCTACATCATCCATTACATTGTGGATCTCAATCGTTGGTGGGGGGTTTATAAATTTCGGCTCAACCGCACTTTTAGCGTCTGTCTAATTTGGTCCTGCCCACTTTTTTATACCCTGCACCATAAGTTGGGGTAAACAAAGTTTTATATATCATTTTTAGCAACTGCAATCTAGTTTGAGCACAACGAATATTTGAATCGATTTACTCATATCCATTCACCCGCATGTATGTTAACAGCACAATAGCGTTCCAATCACTTGAGATGGAAGAATGGAATCCTTCTCGAATATGTCTGTCTCATAGTAACAAATATGTTAAGAATAAGCAAAATCGAAACAAATCTGTACATGTAAGGAAAAAGTTCAGCTTTTCTACTCGAAACAAATTTGTATATGTAAAGAATAAGTTCAGTTTTTTTAACTTTTTCAAAATGAAAAGCTTTATGGTGGGAGATAGTAGATATTTTAAAAGAACCACCATAACTCACACATTTTCTTAAGGGGCCGTCATAGTTCAGGGGGTGGTTATTGAAGAATAAAAAAAATTAGTAAAGTAAAAAAAGGTACCATATTTCAATGATGTCCTAAACCTGTTAATATTAGAAAACATCTATCATAATTAAAAGATAAAACCATGATCATTATTATTGAAAAACTCTAAAATTAAAATGATTAAAAACATTAAAATGAATAATATTTCATTAAAATAAGAGTCTAAGTGACAACTTTTCTGAGGGCGATTTAGTGCATTATCTACACCAATGTGAATCTACGGTAAAAAAAATGAATAAAATTTAACCATGCCGAATATAATACATTGGATATACTTACTTAGTGTCAATGGTTAACAGAAATTATGTTCTGTAATGAAAGGTTGTATGCAGTTTATTGTCTTCATTGGCAAAGTTAATGCATGCAAAATCACACTAAAGATATGATAAATTGTAATAAAATCGATGAACCAAATTAAAATCAAGATAAGCGTACGTTTGCAAACATAAGAGGGTAAATTTATAACTTCCACATTAATTTCAAATATATATCATATCTTAATAAAACTTCATTTAAAGTGGACACGAAAAAATAAGTTGTTAATTTTACTGCATTTATTCCATCAATATACTTGTTTGCGATGTGTATTGCAAAAATAAAAACCCAACATCTCTTCTCAATTGGCATTAAATTTGCTAAAATATTTTGCCATTTAATTATTTGCTTATATTCCACTTCGTTCTCACAACTGTATTATAGACTTCTTAAATTTTGTAATGGTAACTTAACTTCTTCTGCAACTCCCATAGCATTACAGGAAACATTTAATTGTGTCCCGCCATCTCCTGAAATTCATTTCCTTGTCTTTAGTCCTAATTTGTAATTTCACCACTTCCTTACGTGCCTTCGCATAATTCCACAATCGTGTGGCATGCCTGAGACAAGAAAGCGATGCAACTTTTTCCATTGTTTTTGGCAAGAATATAAAAGAACAATTACGAAAATAATAGCTTTTAAAAACAATTTGAAGAAATTATATTTAACTATACTTGCAAGACATGCCGTTAGCATGCAATTTGTAAGCTGTGATATTTGAAAACTTCTTTAAAATTGCAACTTTGTATTATGTATGTGCAACACACTACTGTGTCGTAAGTGTTCCTGACATGAAACTCCACTGGAGAAATCAATTATAAAAAGCGCTCTCATCGCTCAGTTGGAAAGAATTTTATGTTAAGCGAGTTTTGGCAAAAACTTAAAGACATTTCTTTTTCGTTGTCATGAATATTGAAAACAGCAGTGTTAGAGTCATATGCCATAGAAAGGGTTGATATCTTGCAGTTTTTAGGGATATGAAAAATTGTCTCACCCATGGCGAAACGCATTTGATAGCTAGTTGTAGTGGAAACTCTGTTTAAGCATTGAGCCAAATTATGTACAAGCTATTACTATTTCCACAACAGAGGCCAAAAGTTTGCCGAATCGAATGTTTTGCAACAAAGAACATAACACATCAGAACATGTCAAAGAGTTTACATTTATTAACTATTTTTATGTCATTACAGCTCACACTTTGAGATTGGTAATGTCATATTAAACATTTACTTCACAGAAATTTTCGACAGAAATTTCTGTTTAATTTCAAATACTTGATGGCATTTATTTAAAATTGTTTCAATTAGATATCTAATTTTACTCGATGCCTCAATAATTTTAGTTTTCGACAGAAATTTCTGTTTAATTTCAAATACTTGATGGTATTTATTTAAAATTGTTTTAATTAGATATTCAATTTTACTCGACGCCTCAATAATTTTATGATTTTACATACGATTGAAGGAAAAAGACTCTTGTGAAACGCTATAAAGTATATACTTATGCTTTTGATCGTCGTTAAGATCAATACTGCAATAAGCATGTCCAACCCTATGCTTAATAAAATCACGATTGGGAAAAAATCTCCACAACTGGTTATCTAGTATTTTGCTTATGAATATATCATAGTCATAGAAACGTGAAGTTCGATGCTAGAGGAAATCAAATCAATAGGGGAAAAGTCATTGCGTACAAAAGCTAACATAGGAAAGTGCACATTTTTTAGAATATTTTCAAAAATTGTATGTTTTCTTCATTAATTAAAAGCAATATTGGATTGTAGTTTTCTCCCACAAAAAAAAAATCATCCTAACACATATAATTTCTTTATGGGCGTAAGTAACGTAAAACATAACTTACGTGTCTAAGAACAGTCAACAATTATTCAATATTTATAGAAAGATAGCGTTTCTGACACTGATCTGGCTATGAGTAAATTTATCACCTTCCACACTATGAATCGGAATTGCACAAGTGGGCCAAAGCCGTACAGTAGGAAAAATCGGCAGTTGAAGTATGGGAATTTTCAGTATATTTTCCAACAGTTTTACAATTTTATGCATTAACTAAAATCAAATCATGTACCTTTTATGGGGGTAACCGATCTAATTTTGATAAATTATCGAAAAGTAATATAAAAAATTTTCATTGAGAAAACGCTCAAATTTGATGTTTTATGGATGGGACTTAACATCTTAACGACCACAAAACTTTGGCCTGCAAGTATTACAGGTGAAAAAAATTGGTTCAGTACAGAAAAACTAGCCCATTCAAGCACATGGTCGGTCTTTTCAAAAATGTTTTTTTTTTTTGAATTTTTTCAAAATTTTTTTTTTTTTTTTTTTTTTTTTTTTGGTAAAACAATTTCACAATGAGAATGCGTTGTTCATTCGTGTAGCGCTCCACCAACCTCGTACAATAACAATAACAATTGTTCAAATGTGAAACAATGACACTTCGAATAACGCCAAATTTCAATCTTGCGTTCTTGTTGGGACACCCTTTATAATTTGTTGGAGAAGTCGACGTTCTGATCACATCTTTTTATTTTGCAACTAATCGGTATATCGCCTGCATCTAATTGTTAATTGTAATCCATTTTGATGGGTCTACAAGCTTCAACGCGGCCGAAGTTTTGGCGCCTGTTAACCTCTGTCTCTTTCTTTTGTCTTTTGAAAAGTTTCTGTAAGTTTTTACTAAGCACTGCCAATTATGAAATTCATTATGAAGAATACTGTGACCATGCATGTCGGGGTATATCAAAATTAACAACAAATTTGTAGCATTTGGAAGAAAATGTAATAAATAATTTGATAAGGCAGCTTGCTTAATCAATAAACTTTTGTAAGAATAACTTCTAATGGAATGTTTTGGGTATTTTTGATAAACATTTCTTCGTCTGGATATGAAATCATCTAAGGAAATAACTGATTTTCTGTCCATTATGGCTCAGAATACTGGAATATGACACTAGCCGATGAATCAGTACTTGGCAAGAGAAAAATACTCTGGAAAATACATGGCTCCATGATTGTTAATGGAGTATCGGCGTCGTGTGAATCATGAGCCCGACATAGACCTAATCAAGTGCATAAATATTCAGTTACCACATTGGCATTGGGTCATGTTGTTCAAATGGGCCCAAATGATCCACAACGAAAAGTTTTCCATAATTAGATGTACGACAAAAACTCTATTGGAATAACCACATTTTTGATATATTGATGAAATTAATTCATCTCATAAGAAGCGCATAAGGCCCCATAATCGATAAGGATGTCAATTTAGTCGCCACATAAGGGAGGAACGAAGGAAATTAGAAAGCTTCTTTAATAAATCCGAATAGGCACAAAGAACACAAAAGTCATGGCGAATTATTTTTTTTATTATTTTATTCAGACTATTGAACAACATTCGAAACATTATTTGCTCCTATAAGGAGCTCCGCACCCACTTCTAGAAAAGTGGGAATTTAGAATTTTTTTAAGGTAAGTTGCAATATTACTACTCCAAAAAAAAACTTTTTGGAGAAAAAATTCTTAGCACCCAATGCTTTAGAAAATTTATTGATCGGCATCGAACGATTTTTAACAAATACAGCTCAAAAGCAATATGTAACTTACCAAAGCCAATCAACTAGAAATTCCCCCTCAAATCTAACAAATCGAAGTATCGACAACCAAACTCAATGAAGCATGTTATTGGATAACATAACTAGATAAAATAGGACAAAATAACTTTACACGGTACATAAACATACTCACATATAATGCATAAATTCACATATAATAAAATATATAACTTGAATGCAAAAGCATTTCATTTGCATTAGCGATTTCTAACAGAATTATGTAAATTTATTGACAAGAAAATCAAAAGCAAATAGACGCCCCTGCCACATTGCAACAAAGTCAGTGCATGAGCTTCAAAACGTATGCATTACAAACATATTTCTTGTCTGCTCAGCTGTAGTTACAAAATATTTTATCGCTTCATAAAAATACAAAACAACATCTGTAAATAGATAATAAAGACTTTCTTCCAAAAGACCCTAACCTGGTTCTGAATTATATTGCTTTTTGGGGTGCCATATGTTGCACATTTTATTTAGTATGTTACCTTTTATCACAAGCCGGCAAGGAAGTTATTGAGGGTAAACTAAAACGAAACATAATGTTAATGCAGTAAATACATAACACATTGGCAATATTGGTTATGAAGAAAAGAGTCTTTGTAGGCATTTATGGCAAGGAAACAAATTTCATTCCTTCAATAGCAGAGGGAAGCTCACATATCATCATATCATTTAGCGGTGAATACTACAATTCAATTACAAAGAATTTGCGGAACATTAGTCCTCGATGTTTTTTCAGTTAGTTGGAAATATTTTACTGTGAATTTTATACAGACCCACAGGCCTCTACGATGTGGCTTGTGAGAAATGTGTTAAGACATTTATCAATTATAGTTGCGCAAACACCATCGATGGCTTCCGAAGCGTTATGAGAATCAATTTTAACCTGGAATGTTCATAATATTTACGGAGAAAATGGCACTTGATTAGACTCCATCACTTTTCCTAACGGGGAAGTTAGTTACAAGATTAAATCTGAAAACAACCTTAACGCTTTTTAATCGATAAAAAGTTAAATAAAATCGAAAGACCGGTTTGATTCTAGACAATACGATCTCCGTCTCAAATGGTTAAATTTTCCAACAGAGTTTTAATCGCCATATCTACTCTTTTCAGGTAAGTTACAAGTTACTCTTCGAAACTAACCATGTACAATGACTAAAACAATTTTGCAGCAACATATCAAGACTAAATTTTTTTGAAAGTGTGACTCAAATCACTCAGACTGCAAACAACCTGTTTATCCTAATCGTACCCAAGTGCTCTTCAATGGTCTTAAATTGTTTTGCAGACGGAGTTTCCAGGGAGTATATTACACTGGGCATATTACAATGCGGTTGCCAGCGCTCCCCTGGGATAGCCAAGTTAACTTGAACTATCTAGGGATAGAGGGTGACAATTGTCAGTTCTTTCTTCCAGCAAGAAGATACCAAATTGATTATGCTAGTATACAATAAAAGCCCCATTGGCGAAGGTGAGGCCTATCTTACCAACTCCTCCAGTTACAATGCAACTCCACATTCGAGCCCAAAGTTTCTACCGGCGATTTTGGCTTCAATCACAACCCGCTTGATGCTCCCACTAGGGGTCCTACACCAACTGATCAGGCGGAAACTCAGTCCTGGGGCCTCCTGATCCCCACGCTATTAACCAAACTTACTGGTTGGAGCTGCGCAGCAAAGCTGCTATCAAATTGTGATTTATATATCATACTTTACGGGATTAATCTCCCTGCCGCAAAAGAATACAGACCTGGAAATTTCAACGGTGGGAGACGAGGAAAACTCCAAAGCCCTTCTGTTCGGCGATGGTGAATGGCAACCATGACATGTAGAAAACCCCATGCCTGTCCGTACCCCCGAGAGATCAAAACAGACGTAGATACCAGGACACGAACCCGAGGCCTGCCCGTGTGAATCTATATTACCCTCGGTACCAGGCGAGGCCTCTGGTCAGACCCTGTAGCTAACCTACTTCTAGTTTAAACCCTTTGCAGCAGCGGCTGCCGACTTTCAATCTGAACGAGATTTTGGGATCAGCCTAAATCGATCAGTCTCGCAGCCACTAAACCCTCAGGTCAGGTTGCCTTGAAAAGGTCAAAAACTCATTTCCTGCAATTACATCACAGTAGGGCTACTGTTGAACAAACGCTGTGAAAGCAAACACCATTGCTCTGGCCAAAACAACCTGGGTAGGGAGGATGTTACTGACTATCCAGTCGTCACCTGACCTAGTTATCGCTAATTACTGGAGGTCCCTTATATCAGTATATAAGGGGCATCCGCGCAATGGATTTCGATAATAGGCTTGATTTTCCTTTTGAAAGTAGTAACTGGCCTCACGCCTTGAGTATCCGTGATAGTACTTCCACCACTATCCTTACAGAAACGATCTTGTGTTGCAAAACTTATTTTTTGGTATTCGGTCGAATACTCATGCTTCATCCCTATTCCTGTAACTTTCTATATCATCTCTTTCTGATATTTCTAGAATCGTTTCTTTCATTAAAAAAACAGGCGGTTTGGTACCTGAATGGGTGCATTATAGTAAACAACATAGAATATTACAAGTGGATAAACCAGTGAGTATAAATCGAAGATTTCATACATAAGAGACCCAAAGAAAGTCTAATTCAGTTTCAGTACATGAACATGCTTAGATCATAAAAGTGTTAGGAGAAAATTAGCAATTCCAAGTGCATGTTAGGATAACGTGAAAAGTTTGCACAATTTTTCTTAATGTCAATGGTTATGTTACAAATGTCATTGTTTTGAAACTCGATCCGCATTTACAGAACATGTCACCAGAATATATTTGCGTTTGAATTTTTCACATTTTTGCGAGGTTTTTCTTTCAAAAAGTTGTCTTCTCACACGACTTATTTGGATTTCACAAAGGAAAGTCTACTAAAATGTGCTTTTAGTACTTTTCAATAGATATGCTGTGTCCTATTAGAAAGAAAATAATTTGCCATCTCATACCCAGATAGGACTGCCTATTTAAATCACCCCATAGATAATACCTCAACCTAGTTTTTTGTCAAGTGAAGATTCGTATTTCTTAGTACTATTCAACAATCATGGTAATAATTATAGCAGTCCCCTAAAAAGGATATGATTTAGAATGGGTCTTTCTTGTATTTACCAACTAGCACTAAATGTTACTACTAAGAAGACAAATTTTAAAACTGTAGAAAACAATTGAAAAACGCCTATGGCTGCAGAGATGGGTTCAATCTTTATATTGCTAAGATTTATCTTACCGGGCCGATTTTGCACATACCTGAACATATCGTAAATAGAACTCTGCGATATGTTTGTACAAAATTTTAGACCCCAAGCGGTGCGCCATCAAACCAGCAGACGAATGGGTTGGCTTGGTTATGATATAACATATGATAACTTTTTAATTAATAAATGTAATTTGTTGTATTTAAGAAATTTGATAGGCACTTTGGCAGGTCTTTTTAATGCCTTTTAATGATATTTTTATTTAGCTGACTTCTACCCTTAACGACGCACTATTACCAGGATGAATGTTACGAGAATTGCCTCAAATATTATTCGAATGCAAAGATTTAAATCTTCCAAGTTTGTTGGTTATGTAAACTTCCTATTTGCAATAACTTTCAACGTTTGCTATAATGCATATATGCAATTTTCTTGAAACAAATCATAAGAACCCATTTAATGCCTTCAATACCACAAGAAATTGTTGTTTTTTTTTTTTATTTCACATTTTGATCAAATTTTGTATAAAACGTGGAAAATTTAAGTTATGCACTGATGCCACTATATCAAAAATATAATGGAGCTATCTAACTTATTAGAAATTATCATTCTTCCAATCAGAAAAAACGTTTCTATCAGTCTCTTCCTGTCTATAATCGCATAATTTTCGCTATATGTCTCATTTTGACCTGTCTCACGACAAGTGCGTCAAGCGCAATTGGCATTTATTTTACTCCAGAGGTAATTTTTATTACATAAATGTAATACTTTAAATTTATATAGGGTGGCTCATAAGGAACGTTAAGATTTTTCGTTTAAGTCCTTTTTCGTCTCTTTACAGAATTAAATAAATAATACTTGGGAAATTTATGATGGAGAAGCTCAGCACAGAACAAAGAATCAAAGTTGTTCAATTTTACTTTGAAAGTCAGCATTCGATTATTCAGATCATATCGAAATTTCTTTCATGTTCGAAATGCTCCTAGCGCTCCAACAATTTATCGATTGGTTTAGCGTTTTGGGCAAAAAGGGGCTGTTTGTGATCTTCCGCGTGCTGGAAGACCTCATGCGATTCGAAATGAAGTGACCATTGCTCGTGTACAAGCAAGTATTGAGAAAAATGCCGAAACTTCCACCAGGCGACGTTCTCAGCAGTTAGAGATGTCTAGGCGGTCTTTGCAAAGAATTTTACATACGTTACATCTTTTCCCATATGAGATGCAATTGGTTCACGAGTTAAAACCAAATGATGCACAAGAACGCATTCATTGTAGTCGCCGTTAACGTTACCTATGCGTTTGTATTAAATTTATAGTTGAAGTATATCGGAAAATATTTACTTAGACACTTTGGGGCACTGACAAATCTGTGAAATTTACGGATCAGTTTGCTGGTATTCAAATCGGCAGTAATTGAGATTCCTACACATGTATAGAGATATTATTTTCAACTCTAAACTATATCTTATATTTTTCATAAAAATACAATCAAGCAGGTTTCATTCAGATCCTATCCCTTGTACAGGGAGAAAAATAACTGGTGGCGCATCATATATGAGTCTATGGAGTGGCATCTGAAAATATTTTCGTTCATGCTCTTGTCATCACTTTCCATATTCCTTTTTAAACATAAAATAAAAAAGATATAAATACAAGTGAATTTTTTTCCTCTTGCCGCACATCCTAACTAGAATCGTATTTCTGTACCTCCTGTCATTGCAGCCATCATCGGTGGGAAATGCTGCGTGGACATTCCTTACGCTTCAATTATTTTAACCCTTTGCTTTCATCCTTTTCTTGCATCTCGCTCCGTTGATATTTGTCAAACACTCTACCTTTGTCAATTAATTAAATCAAGAAATGTAAATTGATGACTTTTTTCTGTTTTCATTCCCATTTTCCGTGCGATTTTCGTGAAGAACTCTTTGGGTCTTGAAGTATTTTTGGAATTTGTTGCTGCTGTTGTTGTATATAAAAAGGCAAGAAGTGACAACTGTTGACGGACTAAAGAAGTTCAATAGAGTGTGAAGATTTGCAATCATTTCTGTTGTTCCCTATCATCACCACGATAACGAATGCGAGACATCAGTCAAAGAGTAAAAAAAAAAGCTTCGTTACAGAGGACCTTTAATAAAACACCATGGAAGAGTGTTAAAGTAGAACATGAAAAAGGTTTCATTTGTTTACTTTTGGATTATTTTTGAAAAAACCCCTTTAATTTACATTTCCAATGCTTAATGATTAATTTGGGGATTTCTTGATATTCGTTCTACGAAGGCCTCTTGGTGTTTTAAATCATTGTCGATTTTGAGAGGTGTCAACAACAAATCAATTAAGGACATACTATTTTTGAGATACAATTTCAAATCGAACAAGGCAAGCGATGCACACGTTCCGTTGATTAAGGTGTTTTCGCGTCACTGACTGGGAAATCAAAATAGTCTCATGTTTGTCTGCCCAAAAGTCGCAGATCGTGTTTTGTTTTTGGAATACCAACAAAACCAAACAATTTCTCCGTTTTTCACTCTCTTTAAGTAGTTTCTTTTATGGAAATCGCAAAAATATGTATAAAAAAAATTTTTGACAACATATTTTAGTTTCAAAGCTATGCAAATAATTTATCACAAACCTTCAGTAAGGACATGGATAACTAATTTTTGAATGTTATTCGCATTGCATTGAGTGAGTCTAGAAATAGAATGTGTGCAACCTCACTCTATGTGGGAAGCTCTTCCATGTCCCATACATGAGATGCAGGGGAATAACAACAATAGTTTAGATTGAAAATACAACCCATTAGCCACTACAAATTTGAACTAGAGCGTTGTTTTCAAACAGATACTACTATGAGCAAACAGAAATCCAACCGTACCGGAAAAATTTAATTCGCTTTATATATTTACTCAACATCGTTCAAAGAGAGTTTTGGCGTTATATAAATCATAAGTTGTCTGTATGAACTTTAAACGGACAGCTAAATGTTCGAATGCATCAAAATACAGAAATTTTATTGGCTTGGTATTTTCGTGCATTCCACATAGTTTAGTCTGTTTGCAATGTAGACTCTTGAACATTCACGCGAAGACTTCTTCAGCACACTGTAGCTGTTATATATCTAGATAGGTTTCATTGCCTACTGGGAGGAAGTTCACTTCATACCAGTGCATTCAGGGGTACATTGGTTGAGAGAGTAGTAAGCAAGTCCTGAGGAAATTGTCCAAGGGGTTATGTTTCTTATCTCAACTAATCTCATCATCAACTTATCTTGACTAATCCTTCTGCGATTAGTTTGAGATCCCCAAAGGAGCGCTGACTGTCGAAATGCAAACAAAAACATTCCCACGTGTTATAGCACACCGTGAGTAAGGCTTTCATAGTGAGGCCCACGTTAAACTACCACGCATTGATTAATTGTAGCTGTTATATTTATTTTCCACAAACAGTTTAAACATCTGGATGTTATTTTAAATCGTATAAGCCTCTTCACAGATAAGTGGAAGATGGCTATATTATATTTAGTATGTTCAACACTCTCATCCACATGGATGTGAATATATATATATATGTTTAATGAGATAAAAAATATAATTGCCACGCAAGGATGGGCGTACTTCCTAATCCTTTTCGATTTTTTAAATGTTCGCAAATAATATTTTGTCGTATAAACTTATGTTTTAGCTATATAATGTGCCTCAAAATAGTGAAATGATTGTCATCCTGTGCCGAGTATGTGATGTATAGTGCATATAGGATACAAACAATATCGCTTAAAAATACATGTGGCCAAAATCACAACAAATATTTTGTTTCAAAATGTCTTTCTAAACCATACGTCTACTCAATTGTTTTTGAAATCACTTCAAAGTATTGAAGAATTTCTAGGACATATAGAATTACTCTGCTATCACATGAAAGTTCTCAAAAAAAAATTTTTGGGCTTTTCAATTTTAATATTAAGGTTTGTTAAGTAATTAAGAAAAATTTGAAAATCTGATTTTTGTACAGAATTTTCAGGTGGTAGTTGCAATATTTATGGTAGTTTATGTGTGTTGTTGTTTGGCTTTTGACGCCATAGTTTTGCCTCAAACGGCTATTAATTAAAAATTTAGCACCGGCATCATTGAATGCTTTAGTATTTATATGCCAGTTCTTTTATCAGAAGGAACTTCACACTATGTTAAAAAAGTATACATTTTTCGATTTGTATACTACCAGGTTTTTGTTTTATAAGTACTGCTGCAGTACTCGTAGTGTGTTCTACCACGATCAAGTTTCTCCCTGTCTCATTATCAAAAAAAAAAAAAAAAAAATATATAAAATATATATGTGTAGATTAAATATAAAATATGATTGTAAATTTAGCGAAAATTCCAAGTATCCAAAATATTGTTTTTATTTCAGATGAGTATATCTGAGTTTTATTGATCATTCAAAATACCCGTCTACATCTCTATTTTGCTCAATGATAAAAATTATCTCAGTTTCTAAGCATACTGACACCATTGACAACATATACATTAAGTTAGTGATGTCAAATTTAGCTATTCGTTCACATTTAACCACAATATTGGATACGTCAAACACGTTAGATTTCAGCTGCCATTTTGCTGCAACAGCTTTCAGTATCGCAACAATTTAAATGAACTGCAATACGGTTTCCTAGTTACTTTTATTTCAAAATTCTCCATCAAAATGTTTATATTCCAACAAATTCACAATTCTGTAGTCGCTATGCGTAGTAAAGTGTTTTTGTTTTGAAGAAATTTTCTACTCTAAAGATATTTCATATTCCATGGTCTAAAAATTGGGGTAATTTTGATATATGCACTATATGTGCTAACATATATCATTACTTTTTTGTTCCATATCTCTGTAAAGCATTCAGTTTGTTTGCGGTTGTTACTTTTTTTTATCAGGAAATTCAACAATACCCTCATAAACTATACTTTAAAGGCAAGGAAGTCCTTTCCCATATGACTGTTTGCTGGAGCTTTGTTTTTTTTCAGCTGTTACATTCAACAATAAAGACAGAAAAACGCAACACACATTCATTCCTTATTGTGGCTGTGCTCGCATTTATTATGTAGGCTGAGTAAAAAATCATAAGAAGTTGGACGAATTCGGCTGGCAAATACTCTCCCAACTCAGGGTCCTTATCAAATGGCTTCCTCAAATGAGGATACCTTGTGAGAGCTAATTAACATAGTAGTGTTTGTTGTAAATGGAAGTTAATTCAATTCATTGATAAATTCGAAGAAATTTATGATCGACTAAAATGGAGTATGTGGCGTCTTATTAAACTATTTTACTTGAAACTATCATGACACTATTCCTTCAATAATTATTCTACAGGTTAATGCATTTTCTTGAGATTAGCGATTTCAGATCAATTTTCAGCTATTCTATAGCGGGTTTTCAACCATGAGTTCACTAATAAACCTGTGGTTTGATCTTTAAAAAACGATTTTTAAAAAACTGCTTATTCAAAGTAAGTATTAAGAATATGTTTCAAATTAAAGTCTTTAATTTTTGTTTTAAGGGATCAGATGGCATTTTATCATTTATCGATTACAAAATATGACTAATATTATCCCTCATAGATCGTAAATCAAACCTTCAGATTTTGAATGACGAAAAGAACAGCTGTTGAATGAATTCTGCATGGAGTGCTCAAACAACTTAATGCAGTATTTTATTAACTTTAGCCAAAATGTTATATTTTGCTGGGACAAAAGTGGATAAAGGGCGTGGTTTTATCAATAAACCAAAAATTTGTTCAGAATGAGATTACAAAAGATACAGCCAATCAAAAACTTATTATAGGTACATGATTTGGAACAGTCAACATATCATTTGAACTCCAAGCTTACACAAGATGCTGCTCACAACCAGTTGGGAATTGGTGATACCGGCTTTATTAGAATTTATTCAGATTCTGCAAATGTCTCTAAGATCTTTTAAATATGTGTCCTACAAAAAGGAAAGCTGTCTCATTGCTTTCAAATAATATATAATAGTTTTGATCAGAAATCAATTGAATATCATCAAATTCAGCCAGAAATTATTAAAGTGTAAATGGTTTGTTGAATTTACTTTTTGATTTGGGGCCCATAAATGGCAGCAGCGCTCGGTATTATTTTAACTAAAATAGGGTGAGCAGCTCTAAAATATTTGTCAAAAAACTGTAAGGTAAAAACGATGAGGTATCTTACTGAAAAATTCGTTTAAACCATGATGGACACGATAACTTAACTACGTCATTAAGGATAATAGCAAAAAAACTCCTTATATATATATACAGTTTTACCGTGACGGAATTCGAGCTTTGCCAGAAAGATGAGAAAAAGTAGTAGTTAGCGATGGGCAATACTTTCAATGAATCATTTGTAAGCATGTTTTTATAATAAAGTTGAATTTTCATAGAAAAAAACAGGGAGAATTGAGTTTTGCACCTAATACCTATATATATCTAAATCAAGGACTTCTGGTTGTTTTTATACGAAATAACCGAACCGAAACCTATCACAGCGCAAATACAGCATTACCTCCAAAGGATAAGTAAGTAACATAAATAAGTAAGTAACAACAGCTTTCCCACTCCGTTTGTAATAATCAGTAACACTCCTCTGAGACTCAGTGAGTTACATATATATTCTTGATCACCGTACAAATCTATGTTGACAGCGAACCGCTTGCGATTATCAGCTGTATGGCTGGTCAATGGCAAATACTAGAAAATAAATATTTTCATTGGCAAATCGTACAACATCAATGTATTATGTATACATTATGCACTACGGATCGAGGCTGTCATTGATGGGCCAAATTTATACAACTTTTTTCAACAATTTTACTATTTTTTTCTATAAATAAATGTGATTCAAATATGATAGATGTGATTTAAATACATATACCTGTGTTCGAATCCACTACTATGAATTCCTGATGTTTTAACTTTTCTGCTAAAAAGTTGTAGTAACATTGCTTCCATTCAAAATAGCAGATTTGAAAAAAACACTTCCCGACTAATATTAAAAATTAGTCATAGCATCTCATCTAAACTGTGGGCAATCATTCTTTTTTTTCACTTAATGTTCATAATTAAATTTTAATGCTAAGTCTTGCGTTCAACATATAAAAAATGGTTACAGTTTGATTTTTTTCCTATCAACTACCTATACAAAGCCAACAAACATGGTTGCTAGTTCACAGATCGGTTCTGACGTATTCTGAACTGTAGACGGGCTATCTAAGTAATGTCCCTAAAGCTCAGCTTCATACCTTGTGGCATAATAATCCTTA
The DNA here is from genome assembly GCA_019455685.1 of Philornis downsi. Classification (NCBI taxonomy): domain Eukaryota; kingdom Metazoa; phylum Arthropoda; class Insecta; order Diptera; family Muscidae; genus Philornis; species Philornis downsi. Next base: position 4,206,326 of record JAHXMU010000016.1, read on the forward strand.
CATATATCCAGAACTGTGTAGAACCAGCCAGTTCATAAACGAACGATGCATGCCAAAATTTTGCACGGTGTGGGGTACAACCAGAGACCCGCAAAAGCAACGGAAACACACATGGCATCATAAGCGGCATACAGTTACAGTTACTTATGGAGTACTCGTATGTACAATTAGCTGTAGGTTTTTGTTTTTGTTAAATACCCACTCACATCCGTTGGTTATATTTTATATTCCTCCGACAACAACTTTTT
>JAHXMU010000016.1:4211573-4265582 GCA_019455685.1 Philornis downsi
CAATCCCATTGTACAAGGATCTCTCCGTTCAAACTTGTGCCGGAAATCACAGTTTTCATTAATAATTGGTCATTTTTCATAAAGTTTGTCTCTGATTAAATCAAATTATCTGACATAAAAGTAATCAATTATTAATGAAAACTTTGATTTCCGGATTGATAAGCAATCCCATCCCATTGTACAAGGATCTTTCCGTTCAAACTTGTGCCGCATATTACAGTTTTCATTAATAATTGATTACTTTTATGTCAGGTAATTTGATTTTTTCAGAGACAAACTTTATGAAAAATGACCACATCAATTCGTTTAAAGCCTGACTTTATCGGTTGCACAGGAAGCCATTCGTATTATAATGCGAGAATGTTAAAATTAGTGTGTATTATTTGGTTTGATCACGAATGAACCTTGCCAAACATACTTCATATTGGTATATGTTCTTAGTGCAGTCCCCAAAAAAATGGACCACCCAAGCTGGGTATTAGCTTCCACAATTAATGGCTACCATCACAATTTTTGCTAAAGCGTTGGACTTTAACCTCAAGTAACCAGATTTTAAAAAACTGTGTCCCGCCGGAACATGCTTTCATACAATTTTCTCATAATGGCTTCAATTGATAAATACAATTCTGTTGCCGAATTCGCATCAAATATTAATTGCTCTCATAGATCCATTTTGGAGATGGTGGTATATTTTATTTAGTGCTCGGTTTTGACCTACTATATTGTAATGTCTGCCTTTTGCCATACTCTTTGCTTTAACTTACATTGCATCAATTCCATACGAGTCTGCCTTAATTCAGTAGTTTAGTTCATCATTTTACGGAATTTTTAAATAATTTTTAACCCTTCAACAGTTAAGCATCCCCATGTGAGAATACAACATTGATTGATATTTAACACTTCTTCCCACCATCCTTTCTAAGGAAAGGACGGATATCTGTCAAGTCTTATATTCCCTCCCCTGGTATTATCATAACATTAAGATTGAAAGACCATGACGATTCTCGCACATTCATCATTCTACTCTATTCTAGCCGCTACTCGCAGCATAACGTCAGTAGTTTCCTATTAACATTGAAGACGCAAAATACCGCACGGCAAATACAGCATAAAAATGTAAAAAGGGAATTGGTAGAAAGTAATGTGGAATGTGTTAATAGAAGGGTAGAAGGCGGAATAACAGGAATAAATAAATCAAACAGAAGACTATTAAATCAAGCTAGTTGCTGTTTGTGCTTTAAAGAAACCACAAAGAAAATATGGGCAGGGATACTTAATGCCGACAGGGCAATTATTAACATTAAATATCAATCATACGCCCACTTGTGAGAATATAACAAAAATATTAATAATACGCCTACGTGAGAAATGTGTAGTACGGTTCATTACAATTATATCTGTACATCCTTTCTTGTGCTGGAAACAGAAACTATTATTAGCTTTGTAAAGGCGTTTTATTACAAAGTTTAATACACATTGAAAAAGCTGTGTTACAACAAGATAAAGTCCTTTCAAGTGATATTTTATGCTAATTTGAAGAGAACTGCATGAGATTGTAAACAGCTAATCAAATGCCCTTTAATATTTACATGGCCGTTCGCTAATTATGAAACAAAAGTTTGTGCATGACAAAGCCACTTACAAAATGTAGTTGTGTTCCCCTCAGGACAATCATTATTGAAAATTTTATTTTGACAAGCAAATTTCGAAAGTAAATTTTAAACACCAAATCAATATGGAGTGTAATTAAGAGGTTTCCGTTGAACTTTACATTATCGATGTTTATTTTAGTTTAATATAAACCTCAAAAAAAATTTTGTTATATTCTTTTTATATACCCTGGGTTCTAAGGCAAACAAAAAACTATAACGTATTAATTAAACAATAATTCTAAGAGTAAATTTCATTGCAAGTTGTAAATGTTAGTTTAAACCACACTGAATAATTAATAAATTTTCTAAAGTTGTAGTAAGTTAAGTAAAGAGCAGCAAATTTTTCGTTCTTTTCATATTATCGCTTCCGAATTATAGGGTAATTACTTGGTGGCTGCTTTATCTCGTAATACAGTTCATGCTCAACTTTTGTCATTCTTGTAAGTTCGTTAACGGTTGAAGTCCCTGGGCACTTTCTTGTCTTAAACAACCCCATTACACGTTCACAGTTAGGTAGTTTACAGGTAGATTGAGGATCTTCTTAGTATAATATTGCTTTATAATTGGATGCCTTATATCCAGATAAGCTTTAGCATTAGCTTGTAAAATCTTATTTCATTCAAGTTTAAATTCGTTTTTGACAGAGATACCATATGCTGTTGTTGCTACTCTTTAATGCGCTGTTTTCTGATGAGCAGCCTACTATGAGTCCAGCTCAGATCATTTTGTTGTGCAATAATCACTCCGGGAATATCCTGTTAATAATGGGCGACTGTACAAAAAAATTCAACGGCAACAAATCATCTTTCCGTTAATGACACTAAATATTTAGTGGCGGCAGAAAACTCATTGAGGAAGGTACGCAAATGTTTGCGTTCTACCAAACCCTGCTTTACAGATTTTCTTACTGTTGATGAATTTGAATGCTGAATATTCTACCAATTATCTCGCTGAAAGCTTTCTTAGACCTCTTTCTTGTGAAATAATAGTGGTTTTTGCAAGGGTGATAAAAAATGCAAATAAAAACAGCCCTCATAAAAATCTATTTTTATATCACTGCTAAGGGTAATTAATAGTCGACTTTTACTAATTCGCAATTATAATATTCCTAACCACATTACGTGCATTACGTTCGTTCTGTTATGAATATTTATTGAATTAAATGATTAAAAGCGGAATAACCATTAAATTGTAAATTTCTCGAGACTTCTGCTCAAGATTACAGCTAGACTTTTAATATTGTGGGACTTCACTCATCGTTATTAGATTAGTTGTTAACATGATCTCAGTTAGTCCGCCAACGATTACCGATTCATCTGAACAAAACTATGGAAAAAGTTGCACTTATTTCGATCATTGCCCTCCAGTGTATTTGGATGGTCTGTCCGGCATGGATACCCAAGGAGAAAGTGTATTACATTGAAAACCAGTCATTCCTAGAGTGGGGTGAAGCTAACAAATACTGCCAGAAATTGGGTATGCAGTTATTAAGTATCAAAACGCAAAAGGAATTTCAACGACTGAAGCATTATATTAGTGAAAAATATGGTATGTTTTTGAGCACAGTGTTAAAATGCATTGAATGTTTAAAGTCACATTTATAATATTTTATAAAAGGTCGCATTTTACCATATTGGATAGGAGCCTACAAAGACGAAGGAGTGTTTAAATGGTTGGCATACAATGAAGTAATCGAATCTTCTAAAATGATGTGGCACAAAGGCGAGCCAAATAATAAAAGTGGCAATGAGTTGTGTGTTCATACATGGGAAGGAGACTTTGATTGGAATGATAATGATTGTAGTCTAAAGTTGCCATTTATATGTGAATTGCAGTTAGATGTTTTGCCAGATGATATTAAAGAAGTGACACTGGGCGTACGAATAGCATAAAGAAATTCAATATGCAATGTGGGCGATATAGTGGAATGGATGATGAAACAGGATATAATACATGTAATAAATTGCGAAAAAAAATGGAAGGAAATTTTTCGAACAAAGAAATATACACTATGAAACGAATTAACTATATCATAAATTCTCTCAATCTTTGCCTATGGCTGAATATTTCAATTATAATAATAGTTGTACGTCATTGTAAAACATGGCGCATGGCCCCAAAAATGTAAAAGATACTTTTTTATCGCCCGACTCAGAGCAAATTTCTTATTCGATTAAGGTTACATGTTTTGAGGTTAAATGTTATGAGTCAGTTTAAAATGCAATCTATACAAAATGGTTGATATAAATATTTATTATATTAGTCGCCCATTGTGCATTCTATAAAAAGTTTGTTAATATTGGTTATGCCAGTTCCTGTTCTCATTATAATTTAAGTAAACTTAGTATTTATGACATAATTGAGTCAAGAACGAATTTAGTTTAGAAATGAACCGTACCTATCCACGTCTTGAAATAGATCCTATTCAAATGGAGGGTAAAAATTTGGTTTAGTCTTTCCTATAATTGATATATTCCATTGAATATATAATACTGAAGTAAATGTTAGTCATTCAAAATTACTGTTATCCTAGTCGATGAAACGAAACGAGAAATATTTGCAGGTTTGATGAGGTACTTGATCACATGTTAATGATTCGAAATGCCAGAAAGCCGCATATAGACTTCGATCGGCCCAAACTATATTCAGTTTTTCTAAGTACCATTTCGAAGATCTTGTATAAAATTCGTAGAAATTAATAATTGTTAAATGGTCAAGAGAGTAGTTTCATCGCTTCAAGGATTTTTTAAATATGAAAAATATCGCAAAGTTATTTATTGAAAAAAGTTGTGTCAACGTCATCAACCACCTCTTAAAATTATGATAGTTAGTAGCTTTAAGAAAGGAAGCCTACTGTATACTTGTACATAATTCAGAATCGCATATATTATGTATTTCACATTCACACTGCAATGGAAAATCCTCAAATTGTTTTGCAAAAAACGCATCAATGGTTGAAAAGACTGCAATTAAGAGTGCAGCAAACGAGACATAAAACTTTATTACAATTTCATTATGATCTGAATTTGGATTTTCTCCAAATCTGATTTTCTGGGTAAGAACAAAGAAACACGACTTCCATCATATTCGATAATGGGACATGAATTTCTTACATTCCATGCGCTTGCTGGAATTCCCATTTTGGGACTTACTTCTTGGTTGTTAACAGTTCTAATTTTGGTAACGCATTTTCCACATAGAAACATCCAGAGCTCAGCAAAGAAAAAGTACTCGTATATAATATTTCTAGCATTCTTCATTTAAATATACATCTTCAAATTGAAAAAAAAAACATGGAAAAATGTTAGCTTCCCAACTTTGAAGAGTAGTTGTTATGTAAGATTCGTACAAGAAAATATTGAGCTTCGATAATAAAACATTTGCTTGAAAGAATGATCATATTAGTTACATTGATATCCACACTATATATTGTATTTGGAATTGTTATGTATAATCAAATATTTAAGATCTTTGACTTAACATACAAGTTACGAAAATTATATACAATAGTTATAATAATTATAAACATACATAGAAACAAATTTACCTAAGCAAAGTTTTGTCTCTGGATAATTAATGAAATTCGACTGGATTACAAATAAACACAACTCTCAAAAAAAAACTAGTTTCATATAACTGCTTAGGGTAGCTGATAGTCGATCTTTACATATTGCTGTACAAAATATCTTTGATTACATTACGGCGCAATTTTTCATTCTGTTGCGCATTTCTATTGAATTGAACATTTAGAAGCGGAATTCCCACAAAAATGTAAAATTCGCAAAGCTACTACTTGCAATTATAATAAGCTTTCCAATGTTGTGGTTTCGCTAAGCTCTATTTGCTATTAGTTTAGTAGTTAATGTGATCTCTGTCAGTCGATTCATCTAAATATCGCTATGGAAAAAACTATAGTTATGTCATTTATTACCCTGCAGTGTATTTGGATAGTCTGCTCGGTATGGATACCCAAAGAAAAAGTTTATTACATAGAAAACAAACTAACACTAAATTGGGATAATGCAACAAAACACTGCCAGAAATTAGGTATGCAGTTATTGAGTGTCGAATCGCAAGAGGAGTTTCAACGGCTGAAGGATTATATATACGGCACGTATGGTATGTTTCAAAGAACAGTATTAAAATGCATTGAATGTTTAAAGTCGGACACGTAATTCTCTTAAAAGGTCGCATGGTATTTTATTGGATAGGTGGCCGTAAAGACGGTGAAGTGTTCAAGTGGTTGGCATATAATGAAGTAATCGAACCTTCTAAGATGATATGGCACAAAGATGAACCAAATAATGCAGGTGGCAATGAGGAATGTGTAAATGTGGAAAAAGAGTTTGATTGGAATGACAGTGATTGTGATACATTGTTCCCATTCATATGTGAATTACGAGAAGATGATATTAAGGATATAACCATAGGTTCCGTACGAGCAGCGGAATGGATGAAGAAACAGAAACGAAACAAAACATACTTGCAAATATACAATTTAAAAGCACCAGTGGCAGAATGATGTAATAATAACTGGCCACGAAATGGATAGACAATTGTTGAACAAAGAATTATACACTACAAAATATAAAGCCACGTAGAAATTTTAATTAGATTGTTTATCTCTTAAATTCTGTCAATCAGTGTTTTTTGCAAAATTTTGCCATAATTGTAATGCAATATCCAGCAAAACAAAAGGAGGAAGTCATTACGCAAGAATAGAATTTCCATATCTACTAAGATTATGAGATGCAACATTGAAGTAAAAGATTTTCATTTTAAGATTTTCATCTCTTTCGAAGCAGTGCTTAGTTGGTTACAAAAATATCTTGTCTGCGTTTATATAAATTTGCACAAAAATCATAGATTTTTCACTGGCTTATGAGATCTGGTAAAAATGTACTGAAGTGGAGAAAAAAAAAACAACAGCATCCCTCCTATCACAAGTACAAGTTAATTAGTCGATGATTATCTAAATATTTACCACTTCGAGATTATGAGTTGCAGGTCATGTTATAAGTAGGGTATAACTAGGCGGCAATAGTTATAACCTACTTATAATGTGGAACGCGTTGTGCCAGTTTGAATGAGCTGATTGTAACAGCCAAAAATATAAGAAACACGTTTACATTTATAGACCCAAACCAAAATTTCATTTGACTTTATCAACATACTCATATAATGACAGTAAATGGGACAATTTTGAACCCGTTCAATATTTTTATCAGGTCGAAGACAAATTCAGCTGAAAGTGATATAACTCTCATATGAATTTGTCACTTAATATGTTATGTATACGATATATAACTAGTTTCTGATTATCGGTTATACAAGCTAATGTATTCCTTAGTATATGATTGGGCTTAATATTTATAACAAGGTTGGGTCAGGAACGAATTTAGTTTGGGAATGAATAACACCATTCCATGTTTTGAAATAGACCCTACATATATTGACGGCCAAAACTTATTTTCTCCTATAATTCATTGAACAAATACTGCAAAGCATCACAAACTGTCACCTGAAATTATTGAAGCAATTGTTAGTCATTTAAAATCACTGTCATCCTTATGTGTAAAATATTGTTCATGTAAAAGAAACTCAAAAGCTAGTAAGAAATATTTACACTGCTTATATTACTGCTTAGACTCCACGGTGGAATGAATGTAGGCCGAGCTTAGCAGAAAAGATATTCGTTATTTATTCAACAGACAGCTGTAGTATTTAATTTGTACCCTGCGTTGTGCAAGAGCGATCAAGTTATCCTAGATAGCTTTAGAATGGTAAGATTTTGTACTCAATTGTATACTCGTTCGTTTTAACGCGAGCTACAGATAAACAACGGCAAAGATAAAATACTCCAATACAAAAACGCAAGCCAAGTGACTGAAAATGTGAATAATGATTATGATCCTGATACTGTAATACCCAATTACACGCAATTTTGGTTTCATTGATTTTGTTCCGGTAATTTTTATGCCGAAAACGAAGCGCTCTCTGAGAGGTTAACTGTCTAAAATGTCGACAAGATTATGGAAGTCGTCAAGTCCGACCGAAAAACCTCATCGAAAGTATTTCCATTTACGAGCCAGCTTTGTATTTCAACAAAATGGATCCATTTTTTGAAATGGATGGTAATTAGTGTAGAAAAATACTTTACTTACGACAGCGTCGAGTGGTCGTCGAATCGTAGTGAGTCGGATCAAACAGTGGCCTAGACAGAATTAACAATCAGGAAGATTTTATTGCGTGTTTGGTGGGATCGGCAGGGAATCATTTACTATGAGCTGCTGCTTTACGGCTAAACTCACAACTTAAATTGGCTAAACTCACAACAAAAATTGGATCTTCTGAAAGAAGTAATCGCCCAAAAGAAGCTGACAGCTTTGGCCAAGAGAAAAGTAATAGTAATATTAGCAAAAATAGTAATAGTAATGTTGTTCCATCCAGGCAACATCAAGCCATATACACCGATAGTGGATCGCTGGAAGCTCCAGAATGTCGGTGGGTGATTCTTATTCATCTATCTTACAGTTTGGACCTGCATTAAGTGTTTCCTGACGGATGATTTGTTGCTGTCTATGACGAATTATTTTTACCGGTAAAAAATTCGCTCAAGAAGAGCTTATGAAAATGAAATGCCCACTTTTTTATGAATAGGAACGATTTGCATATCCTTAATAGGATCTTTATAACCATGTTAAATAAAGTCTTCAATGTCATGCAAAAATATAGAATTTCATTTTCTATATTTTATATAAAATTCATAGAAATTAACAATTTTTTTTATATGAAAAAATATCGTAAAATTATGAATGGAAAAAAGCTAAGTGCAAGCATCAACTATCACCTCCCAAATATGTGATAGATATTCGCACTAAGGATGATGCAGATGGTCACCCAGTGTATATCATGCTTGTATATATTTCAAAGTCAATTTCATCACATTCTCAGTGGAATGGAAAGCGCTGAAATTGTTTTGAAAAAAAAAAAAACAAAGAAAAAACGTTGCAAAAGAGTGCAACTACAAGTGCTGCAAACAAAACAGCACAAACATGAATGGCCAAAAAGACAACACCAACAAACCCGCGAACAAGTGAATACATAAATAAATAAAACATTAAAAGTGGAACAGTAAATTTTAACGAAATGTCATCAAGGCAATTTAACAAATATATTTACACATCCATATATAAAAACAGAGACGCACGCACATTTATATATGACAGAGGTGGAAAAACTTGTACTTTAGTATCTTATTTTAACACTTTTTTTATTTAAAAATTACTGAGAATCGTGCAATTTGTTCCCACCAAATGTCCAGGTGTTTTACAAAAAATTAATGTTGGCATCATTGACAAAACTCGACAGGATTTTGTTTTTAGGGATATCACCCAAAGTTTCATACTATTATAGTATTTGGTAATTTTACTAAACTTCACCAGACACCACCTCAAGTCGGTTAACAATGCAACCTTTTCTCATCTCAAATATGTGAATTTTTACTATATTCCATTTATTATTTATTTTTACTATATTCATTTATTAAAAACTGACCAACGAACGATATCTATCCCACATTAAGAGAGAACAATAGACAGAATACGCTACTTCAAGCATTTATTTGACAGACACTCCTGGAGCGTTTTATCTATGTCAGTTGATTATTTTTATATTGAAGTAATTTAACTCAAACTCCTTACTTTCACATTGCAACTGGCATCTCTTGTTCATCGAAGACAGAGATTTCGGTGTAAACAATTGTTTCAAATGATAGTATTTAGAAACTTTTTAATTTTTATTGAATGGCAGTGATATTTTTTGCATTTTTATTATTTGAAACAACAACGAAAATTCTATGGTAATGAAATTTCCCCAAGTATGTATGGTTAGCTGGGTATCGAAAACTTGCAATTATTTTTTGCGATTCAGCCTCATAGCACGCCTGTTAGTGTACGCAAATGCCATGCATATGATAGTTAGTTTAAGCCACAACGCTGTCATCTCTCTTTCTCCTCGTTGAACGTTAGTTGTCTCAGTGTACTGGCGAACACTTCCAGTCGTCAAGCAATCGACATGTCTAGTAACTGGTTTTCACACCAACGTTCGCAGTCTTTGTTGAACCGTAGATTTCTTTCATTAAGTCTAGAATCCAATTGCATGTATCCCGACTGAATATGGGAAGCTCTCTTATATCACATTCATAGAATATAAAGAAATTTATATTTGTTTTTACGATGTTATTGAAACCTGGAGAATGATAACTCTTTGGTAAATTATCATGCAAGATTGTAACGGGCTGATTGTAGCCAGTGCTTCACATTCATAATAACATGTTTTAACAAAACGACTTTTAGTCAATAATTTGGAATTCATAGACTTTGTTTAATAACAATGGAAAATGGATGAACACCCTTTATGCTACAGTAGTTGGAGACGACTACTAATACGTAAGGCAATTAATTATAAGTGAGGAATGCAAGAAGGAAATTATGAGTGAGACAATTATAAGTGAGGAATGCAGGAAAATTTCGACAATTAAATTACATTGAAATTAAGCAGTACAAACAAAACAGCAGTACAAACAAACAGGGTACAAACAAAAAAATGCCGATACGGTCCCCAAAGTCGATTCCTCAGATATTGGCGATATAATATTAAAATTGATTACGAAAGAAATGTGAAAATTAGGTTCAAAATCAAATTATGATGTTGCAAAATTTAATTTGAGAGCCCCCCCTTAACGGAGAGTGTTATGTTTCTAACTTTGGATTTAATGGCAGGGACGACGCATAATTCATAATAACTTCTACTTCTCCCAGAATGAATAAGAAGTTAAATTTTTTATGAAATGATAAAAAAAAATTATAATACCCCAAAAAAACTTAGCTCAATTTTTATATTTTCACCAAAAACAACTTCATATACTCCATATACTAACCATAAGATGTTTCAATTTCAGAATGAAGATTTTACAGATGCAGAAGAAATGTTTGTACAAAATTGTATTTATTTCCCAACCACATAAGGTGAACACACAAGTTTTGTGGGTAGAATATCTTTTCACCACGTGATTACACTAAATGTAATCATTTAAGTAATTTAAGTATTCCCAAAAAATTGTCCTTCACTAGAGGTCAAACGTTTTTAGACATCCTAAAAATTTACTAAGCAATGAATTTTACAACTTCTTTTTGATGACAACAATTTGCTTTTAAACTTTCATACACCCTTTAATTATTTTTCATTTAATTTTACAAAAATATTTTTGAATGCCAAATTTTCATTTCAAACTATTCTACAAATACACTGAGGGTACCGTCGGGTATTTTCTATGTCGGCTTTTAAAAAATCATTGTAAACTTACTTATTTTAAAGTAATTAATTTAAGGCAATCGTGTTCCACAAAAACATTTTCATTCATTTTGAGAAAATCAGAAATTTTTACCTTACCAATATATAGATTTTTGACCTAATCTTTGCAGTATCCTTATAACAAGTTCAGTACAATTTATAAAACTAAAATTGATAAAATCAGAGAAGGCTGTGTTAAAAATTAATTTCATTTGTCCAAAATTTAAGATTTAGGCAACTATATAAAAAACTGAATATTATTATTATCAAAATAGTAGCTTTGATCATAAAGTTGTATCACGTGAATTATACCAAATAGAAGTAATATATTTGAAATCTTTTCATGTGTACTTTGCTTTCAACACAATTTAGCTCATGTTCTTTTATATGATATAAAGAAATTTCTTTTCCAAAGGTTCTAGAAATCATCCCTTTCCTTAAATTTGTTATTCTTAAAAGAAAAAACGTATAGTAAAAAAGGTATTTAATCGTATATGTTTCTACTTAATGGTATCCTCTCAGAAAACAAACAATTCACGACAAACAGTACAATGTTATGTTTGTTACCTCATAAATTAGATGCAGTTTAGATTCTAAATAAAGTGGATTTATTCAGAAAAGGTTCAACTTCGTTACTGGATCATACAACGGAATTATATATGTGACAAAAAAGGTGAAAGTTTAGGATTGTGCCAATAAATGAGTTTATAGACAGGGATATAACCTATTTATATAATTTTATAGTGCATATTTAGCGAATATTTTCTATTCACAATCTCAAAACAATCATCGCTTACTCGGCGACCAAAAATTGCTCAGGGAAATTTAATTTTATTAAGCATTATTATGTAGTGGTGACAGAGGTGGACGCTCAAAGTTTTGCCATTTTAAGGCCGCTGTGACAACGAAACTGCTGACGATGACTCGCCCATTTGTTTGACAAGCGGCAGCTTCTTATGTTGTTGGTAAGTCTACGGAAGCAAATTGCTATGTGCCGTGATTAAAAAAAGTTATCCAAATGGAACTCAAATGCAACAGTGATATTTCTTTATATTTATCTGAAAAATCTCTTCCAGACATAATTAATGAGCTACAACATACGAGTATACGTAGGAATAAAATGTACACATGTGTATCGCACAATTACACGTTACATACTAGCGGCATTAAAAACCATAATGGAGACGGACATCCAAAAACGGTAACATCGGCGGATATGGTTGGAAAGCTGTAACTCGAAATGCAACGTAATCCACTACAAAGTGCAGTTCAATTGGCAAAAAATTTGAATGTGTCTGCTCGTAGCAAGGGGTGTATTAAAAAATGAGCTACAATTGAACCAACTACAAAGAGATTTAACATCTGCACAAGAGGCTGTTCGTCTAGCAAGAAACAAGTGTTAAAACATACACACGTTGACGGCAAGCTTCAAAATTTGGTATTTTGTGATAAAAAAAATCCGTTCAGCAAAATGTAAAGAAAAGAAACGATCGCATATGAGTGGAGTAAAAAGACAAATTAGATCAGTGAAATGATTTACATCAGTTCGGGATTAGGCGCGGTAAATGCCACAAGAAGCTTATCACATGTTTTCATATAACGGGGCATAAATGGAAATCAACAAATCTGCAGTGGAAAAATTTTAAGCGATGTTTTGTTACCTTGGTCACGTGGAAAATTCGACAGAAAACATTGAACGTCTGAACAAAATTCGGCGCCATCCCATTAAGCCCGTAAAATCTAGCAATCCTCTGCTTGACTAATTCACAACAATGGTCAGCATATACCCCTAACATAAACCCAATGAATTTTCCATGTGGTCCATTCCAACGAACAAAGTATCAACTAAAACATATGTATGGGACAGTCAAAGCCTTAAAGATTGTTCTTCGCTGTGAATGGGGAAAAATACCATCAGGCAACACCCATGCAGCGTGTGGAGCCTTCCCGGACAGACAATATGCTACTAAAAGTGACTGTCTCGAACAATAACATATTTTGTTTAACTTGGAACGTTTTTACGGAAGTGTTTAAATAAAAATAATTGTAATTGGCAGAATTAAATTTTTTAATGGTAACATTTTAAGCCATGTAAATGCATTTTTAATATTCTTCTTCTTCTTAGGTGGCGACTGGAATGGACATAACTTATCTCTAATACGCCGTCCGTAGAAAATATTTCCAAATGCCTCGATCTTCAGCGCTTCTCCTTCATTCGTCACATCAAGTTTCGATAGTACTTTGAGAGCCTGGTCCTTCCAACAGAGATTTGGTCGTCCTCTTCTGCGCCGTCCTTCGAGTTCGTTGTCGAAAACTTTCCGTGACGGATCCATCCGCACAACATTACCCCAGCCAACGCAATCGCCGTATATTAATGCGCTTGGCTACGTCAATGTCGGGATAAAACTCATACAGCTCATTGTTCATGCGATGCCGATACTCTCCTTTAACGATGATGGGTCCATATATTTTCCGGAGTATTTTCCTCTCGAAACTGCCAGTACTGATCCATCCGCTTGTGTCGTAACTTAGGATTCTGCGCCATATAACAAGATAGGTAGAACCTATGTCTGGTACAGTTGAATTTTTGTTTATCGAGAGAGCTCTTTATCATTGAATGGTTTGCTTAAGCCATAGTAACATCTGTTAGCAAGCAATACCCTCCTCTTTATCTCCATGCTGACATCATTCGTTTTGCTTACAGCAGAACCGAAGTAGATGAATTCTTCCACCACTTCAAAATTATAGTTGTCAACGTTGACACAGCGAGTAGACTCATTGTTCGTTAAAACCAATAACTTTGTTTTGTCTCCGTTTATCACTAGACCCATTTTCGTGGCTTCCTACACGATGCTTTAGAAGGCTGCAGTAGCATCTCGCAGTTTTCGGCCAATAAGATCTATAGGTATGTCATCGGCATATGCGAGTAACATATGGATTTATTAAAGATGGTACCAGTCGTGTTAACTGCAAATTTCCTCATAATCATCTCCAACAGTATGTTGAAGAGGTCGCACGACAGACTACCTAAATCCTCCTTTGGTGTAAAAAGGCTCGCTTAGGTCTTTATCAGCGTCATCCTACAAAGGCGTATAAGCTTCGTAGGAATTCTAAACTAGGACATGGCCTCATACACTTTTTGCCATATCGGGCTAACTAAAGCAGCTTTATAATCGACCAAAAGATGACACGTGTCGATCTGTTTTTCTTGGGTCTTTTCCAGAATTTGTCGTAGTGTGAATATCTGGTCATTTTTTGATTTACCAAGTCTAAAGCCACGCTTGTAAAGTCCAATCAGGTCAGTTAGAATCAGTTTTAGTCTTTCACATATAATACTCGGCAGGACCTTATAAGCAATGGGTAAAAGACTGATACGGCGATAGTTTTTACAAACACTTGGATCGCCATTTTTAATATAGAAGGCAAAAAAAGTCCTTTTTTAGAAAAGTACTTTTACTTTGCAAAATTAAAATTCCCTCCTCTGATGCATGCCAACTGAAGAGGAACACATACATTCATAACAGCAAAGACACTCACACACAACACATGGGAAAACATTGCATACAACAAAGTATTTACATGTGTCCGGTGAGACATTTTTTCGATGAACATCCGGAGCACTCTTGAACGTATGAATAGACCCTGCGTCCGCCTTGTGCGTGTCTGTGGATGTGTATCGTATGTGTGTATGAGGCCGTTTGCAATGTGCTGCTAGTGGACACGAATTAATTCGATTGTTAAGCCAACGTCCTTGCATGAGCCCATACGCAAAGAGACTGGCATATTTGTGTATATTTCTGCACGTATATGAATATTATTGGAACTATAACTTATTTACATATTACAAAAAACAAAAAAAAATCTTGGAAATTTGGGAGAACAAATGTCACCAAGGACCTTATAGAGAATAAAATTTAAAGAGGAAGCATTTTTATAGATTGAATTGCATAAAAGGAAATGTAACTGCTGACACAAAATATAAAAGTTTTATTACTAGCGCAGCAAAAAAAAAAAAGAAAAACATTTTGCTAAAGTTGTTATTTTTTTAAAAACCCAGTTGTTTAACCAATTATTTTATATTAAAGAAGTAGATGAATTGATTCATCAAAACAAAAAATTGCGCAAATACAATGTTTGAGAGCAGTAACATAACAACCATCCATGGGCCATTACATTATCGTCATATGCAGGGATCAGGTATAACCAGGTTTGGATCTCAATTGTGAAAGGTCGCGTTCCCTACGGTGCTGTAAAGTTCTCAATCCAGAAATTGATTTAATTGTTGACTATGACCATATTACGGACTAACTCAGGTAATACACCATTACACACATAACATTTCTACCTTCATTTTGTGATATGTCAAAACATTCTCAGTGGTCTGCTTACTTTTAAACCATGTTGTGAATTCAGAAGTACAAGAGAAAAATTTTCCTCATATTTTACTCTTTTATCTCAGAAAAAAAGCCATGGAAATGCACTCACATTTACGTGTTGGTTATATAGAATGGCGCATAAGCAACGTTAAGATTTGATCAATGAATACATTTTTTGGTTAAGTTTTTTTTTTCGTCTCTTTACATAATTAACTAAATAATACGTGGAACATTTATGATGGGAAGGCTCAGCACAGAACAAAGAATCAAAGTTGCTCAATTTTACTTTTAAAGTCAGCATTCGATTATTCAGATTATATCGAAATTTCTTTCATGTTCGAAATGCTCCTAGCGCTCCAACAATTTACCGATTGGTTCAGCGTTTTGGGCAACACGGGGCTGTTTGTGATCATCCACGTGCAGTTCGAAATGCAGTGACCATTGCTCGAGTGCAAGCAAGTACTGAGGAAAACATCGGAACTTCCGCCAGGCGACGTTCTCAGCATTTAGAGATGTCTAGACGGTTTTGCAAGGAATTTTACATATGTTACATCTTTTCCCATATAAGATGCAATTGGTTCACGAGTTAAAACCAAATAATGCACAAGAACGCATTCAATATAGTCGCCATTTGCACTTACTTATGCGTCACCCTTTAAAAATATTACACTCAAAGACGACCGCCAGAGATATCGGTTAATGAAGTTCATCAATATGAAATCAAAACCAAAATCTAGTCGGAAAAATGCCAAAAAAAACTGTAAATAGCGCACACGATCATGGAAAACCATTTGAAACGTATTGTACTCGTCAAAAAGCTCGATATTTAGAAATCAACTTAACAAAGGCTGAACTGCACAGAAAAATATATCGCCACTAAGTGGGATTTTAAGGGAGTGGTTTTCTTTGAGCTAATTCCAAGGAACTAAACCATAAATTGTGAGGTATATTGCCAACAATTGATAGAACTCGATGAAGAAGTGTCGGCGCAGACTTAGCAGACTGGGCAAAAACTATTGGAGTTTGGATGGGAGGTAATACTACATACATCTTACAGTTTTGGTCTTCCACTTTCGGATTGTCATTTATTTACATTGTTTTAATGTAAAATCCTTCCATACAGTTGGGGACCTAAAAACTGAATTCTTCCTATTTCTACAATTCTCTAATAGTCTATTATTTTCTACTATTCAACTATTTTTCAGGAAATAACCAGTCGTTCCGCCAGATCAAAAAATTTAGGCAGAAGAACGGAAATTGTTTTCTTGCCAACCCTATATTGCGAGTTCAAGAAAAAATTGCTTTATGCAAATGTATGTAATATGGCTGCAAACCACTTGAAGTTGATTACCAATTCAATTCAGTGGTTCGCCTCATCTTTCATCTCATCTGAAAGATGACCTGGCTAACGACGGTGATTTATTCTTGTACGGATATTTATTTACAAACCGTGTTGTTGGGTATATAAATAGTTATTCATAATCACTAAAACTCAATCATATCATCATTATATCATCATATTTTATTAAAACTCATTTGAGATGAAGAGACGAACAATTTTTGTAAGTCACTGACAACAAAACTCAAAAGGAGGGGAATTATTTTCGGAAAATATTTGCTGTCATTACATCTGTCATGTCGAAATTACGTTTGTTAGTTCACTGGATTTCTATTTTGTGGCAATCTCTATTTTTTATAAATAGATTTTGTATGTTATCGTTCAATCTGGACATCATATAAATACCCCTAATCCACCTAAGTAAAATAAACTTGAATTCAATTATTGTTTACTTACATAAAAGGGGTTCGCGCTGATTTCACGTAAAACTATTTGAAGTGAGAGGTGAGACCATTTCATTTGGTCTTATTTTTCACTATGCGACAGCTCATGGGGAATTTAAATAAATAGTGCTTGGACATGAAAATGCCAGCTTTTATCTTTTACCCTTTTTCGTTATTTCATCATATAACACGAATAGGTCAGCCTTTTTTGCTTTCCTTGCATTTTTTTTATACAGTTTTCAAACAGGAATGACCTACTTATGCTTCATCTGTCTGATTTTCAGCAGTTGCAGCAGAAACGAGGCTCTTTCTATGAAAATATTATGCGAATATTGTATTCTGGCTATATTTTGAGCCCGTAGTTAATGCATTTATTTACTAAAAAATAAATGAATACGTGTGAAAATTTCATGTGGTTGTTTAATTAATTTCCAGGAATATGTTATGAATAGTGTTATGAACGTTTTCATTACCAAATTAGTTAGATACGGGTTGGAAACTATGATAACGGTTTGAAAATTAAAATAAAAATTGAGTGTTTGAAAGGTTACATATTTAAGATTGAAATATGAAGTACACGAGTTGCTGGCATAAGTTGATTTTTATACGGTATGAAATGACAACATCAACAGTAAGATTCCCAATTGCTAGTCGATGGATTTTGCGCACCAAATCTGAAAAAACAGTAAACACAACCTATATATTTGAGTGGCTTTAATACGTTTTTTTAATGTGCTGGTAGCCAAATAACATTTCTTCACAGATTTAAATGCAAATGTCTTTCTCAAAAAGCAGAAAAAATTAGAGAATTGGCGGATCTGAGCCTCAAAATATCATCAGCAAAATTATTATTTTTTGTACCAAGTCTAGGATTTGATAAAAGTAGTTTTTAGCGCTAGAGTTTGATAGATGTCCGTTTTACTCTTAGTCGTCATTTCGTTTTCGGCATTCTTTGTACAGTTTATGGCACCTGTAAACATTTGTTTTCCTAAATAGTCTGCTCAGCAAAAGCCTTCTGCCAAATTTTAAATGTTTTCGCCACTCAAAATCCATTTCGTTAACAAAATTAAATTCAACTTCTTCTAAATCTAAAAAATATATAAAATTTCCGTTGCATCCCATAAATGGGATATAGCAGAACTTCCCACATTCGGCGAGCTTACATGCATCATATTTTTAGACTCACTGAAGAGGACCCAATGCTTAACAACTATCGACGGTTTCAAACATCGACGGTGTCCAGCGCACAAAGAAAGGTTTAATGGTTGTATTGACAGTAGAATCCACAATCGTACGAAGTATGATCGCGTCTTGATCGGTCTCACTCAGCAACATAATAACACAATATAAATATCGACCAAATTGACTACTGCGTCGTATGCAGATCAAGAACTGTAATGGTAAATTTGGCTCATATACTGTCACACTGTTACTAACTTTTAGAAATATTTATTTCTGAGGTCCGATAAACCAGCATGATTTAAATCGAAAATTGGTCTTACCAGTAGTACACTCTAAATGAAGACCTTTTAATTTCACTTATCTGTGACTTTGGCCTAATATCATGACTTTGGTTGGAACTGTTTACTCATATTGATGAATAAACTTTCGCCACCTTTAAGCCTAATTTTAGCTCCTGAAGTATGTTTTACAACACATTTCATTTCATCCTCTGGCTAAGCCTTAGTTTTGGTCATTTCATTTGTAGCCGTTTGATGATTTGAATCAAGATATTCCAACGATTATTGCGACAATTCCCTTTCATAACCTCCCAATACTAATGAACTGTGCGACAGTGTTGCTTATGCGTCACTGAACATGGAGGTCATTTTAATTCAACAAAAGACATTAAAACGACTTGATATATTCGTATTAATATATGTATAATTTTGCAAATTTATCGTGTAATCCATTCATCGGGTTATCAAAAGTAAAGTTAAATAAAACACGCATAAAGCTTTGATTTCAATGAAACTTTTATTTTATTATAATGCTTGGACCTTGCCATTATGTACGAAATACAATTTCATTTAAATGACCGCCTCTGGATTTGTTGTAGCAGTGGATCCTTTTGAAGTAGTTTTCGACCACTTTTTCGCACATTTCAGGCGATACATTTGGGTAATTACCCCTGTACATAATGTCTTTAATGTAGGCCTATAAAACAAATTTAAAGACGTCAAATCGCACAATCTTTGTGGCCAATTAATGTCAGCAAAACATAAAATTATGCTTTCTGAAAGATTCTCATGCAATAAAGCCAAAATCGGTCGCGTTGAATCTCGTAGTAGTAAGTTTTGACAACTTTTACGTGTTCTTCGCTTTCAAAAAGATCCACATTCGTAAATGGCAAATCTTTCACTAAATAAATAACACTTCAGATGACAATTCTTTAACAGCCGGCAGCCAACGGTTTTGAAACCACTAAATAAATAACCATATTTAAAAAAAAAATTATTTATGCGAATTAAAAAAAGGTTATCCAATTTTCTTATTATAGCAACGTTCATCAGTCATCCAGTATTTTGATCTTTTGAATAGCGATCACTTTGTAGCGTGAAGTGAAATTATTATTTGCAAATCGTCATGACTCTTAAATTTATACTTCTACCGACTGCCCATTGTTTGTATCATAACAGATCTCTATCGACGTTTTCCGTTCTATATCTGGCATCGATAGTCAGTTTATATATCTGCCATTGCGGTTTATATGAAACAGTTTCAGAGCTTTGAAACATGAACGATAAAATCTTTTTATTCACAACAGACTCGTATTGGAAACGATTTCAGTCATCTTTCACAATAATATGAATCAAATAGCAATGGTAAACGAGAAAATATTACTCTTTATCTTCGTACTCAGTTTGCCTTGGCATATATTCTCAATAATTCAAATTCCCAAAGTCAAGATGTATCATATAGAAAATACAAAATTCCTAGATTGGCACAATGCTAATAAGCACTGCCAGAAATTAGGTATGAATTTACTAAGTGTTAAATCCAGAGAAGAATTTGATACTCTAAAGCAATTTATCAAAAAGAAATATGGTAATTAAACTGATGTATCTAATATTTGAAATAAATTCACAGTAATAATTTAACTACTTTCTTAAAGGTCGCATATATCCTTATTGGATAGGTGCCTACAAGTATCAAGGCGCGTTCATATGGTTGGCATACGATGAAATGATTGATCCTTCTCAAATGATGTTTCATGTCGGGGAACCGAATGATAAAAGCACCAACGAACTATGTGTCCACACGTGGGAAGAAGTTTTTGATTGGAATGACAACGATTGTGAGGTGCCACTGCCTTTTATATGTGAACTACGGTTGGCCATTGTGGTAAAGAAAAATGTGGTCCAATGATAAACTTTTTTAGTTGATAAAAAAAATTAGTTTTCATTTAAGACTGGAGAAAATAAAACTTGATATTTAATATAAAATCACTTTCTTTGGATAAAAATTAGCAAAGATCTTGTCGCCTAGAGAACAATAATGATTAATAGGATTGATCTCACACAAGCTTTCACTTTCTCAGTATATGTACAATGTAGCAATTAAATATTATTGTTTTTTGTAAAAGGTGACTAAAGGAGCCATTTAGAATTTCAAATTGTATGGTCACTACCGCGTCTATTTGTCCAATGCCCATGAAATATAACCCCCCACAAAAAAATTCATGGCAATTGAACCATTTTTGTGCTAGAGGATTGATTTTTTAAAAAGAGGATCATGTCATCGCCCACTTTTATTATAAATTATAAACAAATACAGCATATAATCTTCCATAAAAATAAAAATTAATAGAAAAATACACAGAAAATTTCATAACAATCGATATTTTATATATCCATTCAAAATCCCAATTCATATGAGCAACGCCACGCTTCTCCAGTTTTTCGAAATTTAACTTTTCCCCCTAAACCAACCCAATACTAAGACAAAAACCAAAAAAAATCATTCAAATCGGTTAAGACGTTTTCGGATTTTTGCGAGACTAACACGAAACTGTTGATTTGTGTAAACATATTAATATTTCTATCACTCTTAAAATTAATCTGCATGCAAATAAGAAAAAAGCAATGAATGATATTTAAAGCAGTTCTCATACCGCGAAAAGTACAATAATATTCTTGAATAACCGCAATGAATACAATAATTATAAATAAAGTCAAAATACTAAATATAGATTATCAAAACTTACCTCTACACACAGAAGCATTCAGGAATAAACTGTGGCCGAAGTTATACAACGCGGCGATTTCACCCAAAAACTACTAATTGTAATGATTTTCAAAGATTCAAACATTAAGTTTTGATTTTAACTCGTTCAAAGCAAAACACAAAAAATATATTAGGTGCGCAACAAAGTTCTCGCTGTTTTTTTTTTTTTTATAAAAATTCAACTTTATTATGAAAACATGTTTACAAATGATGCATTGAAAGTATTGTCCATCGCTAGCTACAACTTTTTCCCATCTTTGTGGCAAAGCTCGAATTCCATCACGGTAAAGCTGTTCATCTTCTGAGACTATCCACAAATCTGGCCATTCCTTGATTTCGTCAGTTAAATGGAATTGCTGGACAACCAGACCGTGTGCCATCGAACGGAACAAGTGATAATCAGACAGCGCAATATCTACAAAATGTGGCGGATGGGGTAAGACTTTCAATTTCAGCGTTTCCAGGTAAGTTTTAACAGGCTTGGCCACATGAGGCCGAGCGATGTCATGCTGAAAAATCACTTTTTCGTGCCACTCCGCGTATTGTTGGGTTTTTTTTTGTGCTGAACTCTGCTCCATCGCATTAGTTGAAGTCAATACCCATCCTCAGTGATGGTTTCGCTGGGTTTCAACAACTCGAATTAAATAACACCGACCTGGTCCCCCCCAACACAGCATAACCTTCGCAGTGTAAATATTCGGTCGAGACGACGACGTAGAAGAATGACCGGGCAGCCCCCATGACTTTCTTTTCTTTGGATTGCTGTTTTGAATCCATTTGTTACAATACGATGAAGAAAACCCAGGCGAGAAAACGACGCTCAACGTCTCTTGGTTTCAACTAATAAGGAACCCAAGTTCCTGGCTTTTGAATTATTCCTAACGCATGAAATTACTTGGAAGTGGCTTGGCGGGTAACTCCTAATACTGAAGTAACTTCGACACAAATCCCCATCAAGCAATGCAGTCAATTCAGTGTCTTCGAAGGTTTTTCGTCTTCCTTCACGCGAGCGGTCATCAACATCAAAATCACCGTCTTTAAAGCGGTGAAACCAGTCTCGACAAATTTTTTCACTTAAAGCAGCATCTCCGTAAACATTTTGAAGATCTCAATGAGCTTCAGCCATCGTTTTCTTCAATTGAAAGAAGAAAATCAATACTTTCCGCATATGACGATTGTTTGGCACAAAATCATACATATTCGCACAACCAAAAGAATATGACGTTACAAGAAAATCACTATTGTTCCGAGGAAGTACGTTTACCATATTCCTAAACTTGGCTCATGATGCTTAGATTATGGCAGAATCGACTACCACTTACAGCTGGCGCCATCTATTGGGAAGTTAATTGCGCACCTAATATAAATACAATTTTTGAAGAAACGCGTACTTTACGCACATAATCCTCTATACAGATTTGAGTTCACTGAAATGATTTTATATATGTGGAGTATTATACGAGTATAGTTCATGTATATTTGTTCCCTAGAAGAATATAAAATTATTATTCAAAAGGTTGCAACTTTGCAATGTTAAGAGAAACAACTAATAAACGCTTTGGTTACTTTGCCTACGACTGATTCCTAGAATTGAACAATAACTGCAAGATATTAGAGGTAATTACAAATTTACAAATTTAAATTTTTTAGCTTGTTTTGCTTAAAACTTTCTAGGATAACATGAGTTTTGGTGTACTCGTATATTACTATTCAGGTGGCGAGCCCTCAGATGACCTCAATTAATGACCAATAATTAGCGTTCAAATTGACCAATCATCATTTTGTATAACACCAATGTGTATTGATTCCTGCTTCTTGTTTCCTCAACTGATAAAATACTGTACATATTCGGGTATTATTGTATATATCCGAGAAGGTATGATAATTTGTTTTTTCATAATTAGTGTATATTCTCTCTTTATTGATATACTAAAAGTTTTAAGTCGATCATTCCCTTTTCTTTTCGTGATCTTTTAATTATTTTATAATTTTTGACACAACTCCAACAGCAGCTATTTTATTTATTCATTTGACTATCTTATCAAAAGCTGTGTGTAACTCTAGCGTAAGTCAACGACATTCGTTCACAGCAATATAATGGTAATGCATGGTTATATCGCTTCAGTGCACATTTTTAATGAAAATGTAATATTCATACCATTATTGTCATGGATACAACATTTTTTAATGCAAGTTTAATATCTCAAAAGAACAACCAATTCATAAAGAAAACCAACGACAAACTAAGCACATTCACACGCTCTTCAAAAAATGTAAAAGTAAAGATGAAAATAAAAATTCCGATTTTATTTATTAACATGTCATACAATTTTATTGCACGGGTCAAAGCCTTATTTATTGCATTCCCATAAATATCGTAAATTCAAAGTCAACTTGTGTTTAGGAAAAGCGATTCCCTTTGATTAACTAACAGAGTCCTCAGCTTCAGGTCGTTTCAAAGTTCAGTTACATGAAAAAAAAATTGCTACAAAAAATTCCTTCAATTGCATATAAAAATAACAAAGGGCACTCACAACAACCAAATACTTACTAACAGAGCATCTTAAAATCACCCGAATGTTCCTCCCACTTCTGTTTCGTCCTTTAATTTCCATTCAGACACAATTTTTGCCCAATGTAGGTTGTATTGGGTGTTCGTTTTATATTTTCAGGTTAATGGTGCGATTGCACTGCGATAAAACTCCCACCACTCATATTCCTTTTTAACGCTTTCGAAGGTTGTGCCATTCATTATTCGCCATTATCTTTAAAATTATAAGCAGTGCAGTAACAGAGTCATAATCATTGTTCTTTGCTCTGTTTATAAAAAACGAGACAAAACCTTATTCATGCTTTACAATACTTGCGGGGAGGATTGAACCTTTCTTCGGATTAAAATATGTTAGTAGATTTAAAACAGAAGTAGTTTCTATACTCTATCCTCAACACTGAAATATTTGTTTCTTCTGTGTACATCCATTATCATAGGATGTGTTTAACATTCCATTTATTTCATCGTCTAACATATAGATGTATTATTAAGGACTCTTTGCCGTATCGAAGAAGCGAAAATTGGAAAATATTAAAAGTGACAAGCGGATTGACTGAAGCGTCAAATGCATGGTAGAGATGAAGCTTATTCAATAACCTTGGTCATAAGTACGTCATACCAATTGCGGGTAGTTCTTTCCTGCATCTGTCAATTATCACAGCAAATAGGTTTTAATTAAAGTAGAAATGCTGCAAATATTGAAAAAAAGACTGAACTAAATCATTTTAATAAGGTCTTTATATGAGCTGGTCTTTTCCCACTGGTCCAATTTGTCGAAATTGTGACATTTACGTTCCATAGCGACTGATCGCTTATACTGATACTTATTTCGTTATATTAACGCATAGCCAAATAAATGAAAATGTGAAAAAGCAACTCCTCATTCATTACATGTTCAGCTATCGCATTTTTCCAATAAAAATGTATTTTTTTGTTTTTGTCTTTAAGGTTCCCTCCCATACAAATTATATTAAATACGATATATCTTTCGATTGGATATAAAAATTGCAAAACGTTGTCCTTGTATAGACAAATTTTCCAACTTAATCCATTTTTTTAATACCAAACTTAATATCTATAAATATGACATATTTTTACGACGTGTAAAAGTTTGATCTGCTATCGAAGAGAGAGTCATATAATGTTGTAACAGAATCATTGACCGACCTTAACTCGGAACGGGGTAAGGTAAAGTACTGGTTGTTTCATGCTTTCTATGCCAGATGACCCATATACGAGCAGAAACATATTATGGATTTTCATCTCGTCCTCATATCTTTTGTTGCATGTCGAAAGCTACTTTATAGGTGTAACAGTTTAAACATAAATCCACATATTATTGACAGTTTTGTTTTGATCCCTAGTTATCATCATTATCGACATCGACATCGTGCGTTAACTCCTTCAACCGCATGTAAATTATTCTTTCTCTCTTAATCTATTGTCTACAACTCTACGTAAAATCCTCTTCCAACGTACAAAACGCATGTAATCAACCAATTTAAATTCTATTTGAACCACACAAGTTTATTAGAAAACGTTTCTTCTCTAATTTACAGAATTTTTAATTGGTATTAAAGTTTTTCCTCCCGCCTAAGAGAACTTTTTGCCTTGGCACTCCGGTCAAAACAACAGGCAAAATGAAATGGAATGGAAAGTAAGGCAAACTCTGGGCTTCTTAGCATCCAGCATTCATGGTAATGCAGAATTCTCATCCATCCATCCAGTTCAAAATTAATAGAGATGTTTGTGGCCAAAGACAAAGAACCCGGGTGCAGCTGCAAAAATAGCAGGATGAGGAAGGAATAACTTTGACTAAAAAACGAAATGTTGATGGAGATGCATACGTACAAAGTTTCCGGAATGGAAAGGTAAAGTTTGTCCTGGTAATTAGGGAGAAGCTCCACAAAACTTCTGATGTGGTAATGAGAAGGAGAAGAGGAAGCTTTGTTGGATATTGGTATAATGTGGGGCAATCGTGCATACAGAAGTTATTCATATAATGACATGAATCGTTTCATTTACACGTACATATATATGTATGTATTTGTTCATAAAGTTATTGACCAGCATAATAAAATTGTTCGTAAAACTTTTAACCTCACTTATTGTGATATTTAATATCTAAGAGAATTTGAAAAAAAATATATTCGTATTTTAAGTGAGCTATATTTAACGTAATTACTAGAGATCATAAAACAGTTTATGACAAACTTGTTGAAAATTAACAGACTTATTATGAACTAAGTTACGGTGGAAATATATCAATTTCATTTGTACATAATAAACAGAATGCTATGGCAACTCAATTAACCTTTTTGGGTTTCTACAACTTTCATTATTGACTGTATGTTGAATTTGTAACGAATGAGGAAATCATCATGATTTCGTTTTAGATGCTAACTTTAAAGTACTACAAAAATATGCAAGCCTTCGTGTACACTGCACTGCCAAGAGAACAAACTTTTATCCTGGCTCTCTCTTTAGTTAACTGCTTTAGGTTTTAATTTCATATAAGGCAACCAGAGCCTCCAACAAATAAATTTACATAGCCCACGATTACCTTATATTGATGATTTTCCAATATATTATATTATTAAAAGGCCCACCACTTTTAGAAGCTGTTCACAAACGTTCACATGGATGTGCTTACATGTGATTATTAGATGATGGGACGTCAAAGAGATGCACATGAAGCAATGCAATAAAGATTAGACATGTGGCCTCTAGTAGCGTCTTGCTTATCATCAGAAGAGTGGTTTAGCGTGTAAAGAACCACGAGGGCGGTGATAAGATGATATATGTATCCTTCAAGTGGTGATAGAGAAAATGCACCCTTGCTCCGCGTACATGGGCTTATCCACACTGCATGTGAATGTTCTCTTATGTGGCGCTACAGAGACTCACAAGAAGTTACAAAGATAAGGCGGCTGGTCAGTTGTAGCATCTCAACAAAAATAGAATATTTGACAAGAGCGGTTGAAGTGACGATAGTGGATGGATTGAAAAGTGTGGGTTACGATAAGAAAATGCGTCCATTCTCTTTTCATCTTTAGGTTAGATCAGCTAAGTAAGAATTTCATGCATAGTACTTAAGAAGTGGGTTTCAATAAAGTATTTAGTATTCTAGAACCACTCAGAGTGTTCAGATAATTATTATAAATCTGTAACAGAAGTACATAGCCGATTTAATGAAATTAAACATTCCCTTGTAATATTTTGTTCAATTTTTAGCAACATTTGGAGCTAAGTTGCCTATTAATTAATCTCTTCTAAACCTGTTATGCATTTAATCAGAACTCCTTATTTTCATATTCCTATCAGCTATTCGAGCCAGTCAGCTCTACGTGACCTATGGAAATATGAGGCGTAGTCTACTGGAAATGAAAATGAGTTCTATGGTAACCTCCATACAAATTGACGGATTTATTTAAATTAATATTGTCCATATAATTTTCAGTTTTAAATTTGAAGAAAGCTAAAATATTGCTTTCTGTAGTAAATTCTGGTGTGAAAATCAGAACCACTATCACGCTCTTTCTGACATCTTCCATAGGAATTAATATATTTAATTGAAGTCAATGTTTGCTCCCCAAATTTTATGTAAATACTCGTTTTCAATAATTTTTATTTAATGAAAAACTAAATAAATAATATTTAATGAAAATTTTACGTATATAAAAGTGGGTTGCGGATGTCCAGAGAAAGAATGATTAACTTGAAAAAAGCAATTAGATTATCGTTCATTATTTAAATATTTTTCATCTGCCTTTGTTTGAGTCATTTTACGTGATATGAAATACTTTGTAAAGTTCTGGTAATTGAAATTAAAAATAAAAACTAAAATTATTTACTTTCCATAATTTTAATTGCTGAAATGAATTACGTTAAATTTTCTTTAGACTAAGTTTTACAGCTTTTATTGTGCAATATTACAAAATAATATTTAATTAAAATTTTACATGTATGAAAGTGGGTTGCGGATGTCCTGAGACAGAATGATTAACTTGAAAAAGCAATTAGATAATTATTCATTATTTAAAAATTTTTTATCTGCCTTTATTTGAGTCCTTTTACGTGGTATGAAATACTTTGTAAAGTTCTGGTAATTGAAATTAAAAATAAAAACTAAAATTACTTACTTTCCATAATTTTGATTGCTGAAATGAATTACGTTATTTCTTTTTTTAGACTAAGTTTTGCAGTTTTTATTGTGCAGTATTACAAAATAATATTTAATGAAAATTTTGCATGTATGAAAGTGGGTTGTGGATGTACTGAGACAGAATGATTAACTTGAAAAAGCAATTAGATAATTATTCTTTATTTACGCATTTCTCATGTACATTTATTTGAGTCCTTTTACTTAGTATGAAGTAATTTGTAATATAAAAAAAACGAAATAAAAACAAAAATTATTTTACGCTAAATTCTTTTTTCACTAAGTAGGCACATGACGTCCATATTAATCAAATAATAATTCATATTTCTTTGGAAATTAACAACATCGTTTGTACAATAATTTTTATACTTATTCCATTTTAAGCACCTACAACAATTAAATACCATTAACTTAATTAATTCACTAAAACAGTGATTCGCCTCAATACAATATTCCAGTATAACCTCGAAAATAAATTTTTATGAAAGCCAGACGATGTCACAATTAGGCTAAACTTTTAATAAAATAATAAATTGTATTGTTACATAAATTGTAACGACTATGGTTTTGCTTCGTATGGCATTTTCTTTACTACACTGATGGTTAATATCACTGCTCTCGCTTCGGCGATAATGGGAAATGCTTTGAAAACCTGGGAAGAAATTATGTTACTGATATTGCAATAACTCAAAAGGCCTGAAGTACCCATTGAGACAGTTTTACAACAGTATATCTGCTGCTAGCTATTAACTATAATTGTGCCGCATCCATAGAGATGCAGCTTGATAACACTCGATGCGAGAAGCAGTACAGAAATTTTAATCAAGCGAACTGCTCTCCGTTTTGCATGTGTGGTACAGGCGTGAGTTGTTAGTGTAGACTGGTGTTTAGGAAAGAATATATTGTTTATGAGATTTTAGTAGATTTATACAAATATTTCAAAAATATCATATTTGCTTATGAAATTTCAACTTCGAAATATTAAAAAAGTCTACATTCACTATATAGTTGCTGCAAGCATATTGCAGGCCATTTCACAAAGAATTTGTATTAAGAAACACCAAACAAAATGGGAATTAAAGTAACAATCATTCTAAACTATGTAATAAATTCTTGAACCGTGCGATAATATTATACATCCTGTTAACTCAATCAAAGAGCCCTTCAGTTCACCGATAGTATATTTTTGGATAGTAATCTGGGCTTCGCTGTTCATCGCTGAATGCTCCTGAGTATGTTTTCCCAAAACGTCTATCGTTATAATAAAAAATTAAGCCCTACATGCCCGCTCAAAATAAGCTTTAACTCATACTTCAATATGCATTACATTCAATTCAATTCACATGTGACATAACACAATAACTATAAAGCTGAATGTTTTGTCCATTATGATTGGCAATAACGTATACAATTAAGCATAAGTTATATGTGCATTCACTCTGTAAGCCAAATAATAGTGGAAATCCCCCATAATGCTGTATCTGCTCGTATTGTACATGGGCTCATCATGTGCGTGGCCATAAATGCTATGTTATAAACTACACCAATATATTGAGATCATTGAGGAGATTAAATGCATCAGGAATATGTTTATGGTTATGTTTGAAACGAGATTTTGCTCACCATGAGTGAGGGAAGTTGCTCTAGGGAAAGAAACGGACAATCCAACCCGCATAACAATATTTGCGATAAGGGACTAAAACTGTTTATTATCGGGGCGACGAGCAACAGGATAATAAATGGAAGTAAATTTCAAAACATCAAAATGGCAATTGGTCTTCTGACCAAAACAAAAGTAACCAGATTGATCACGTTATAGTAGATATAAAGATGCTTCTAGTGTTAAGGAGATGTAAGGGCGAATGCTCACGGTCTTGTAATTTCCCAGTCGCTCATTAATTCGGTTTTTCATGCTTTAATAAGGGGACAACCAATTTAGATATTTCGAAATCTAATTAAATTAACTAAGAAGTTCCTCGTCGTGTAGAGGCTTTGAATTCGTTATCAGAGGTGTCAATGTGCAGATTGAATTTTCTGGTTGCTGGATTATGTACATCTTTCATGCCTTTTTATACTTTCACCCAAAGGAATGGTGATATATAACATTTCGTACGGCAAAAAGAAATCAATTGAGCGATATCCGATCAATCTGGATAGTTAGTAGATATGATAACCGCCCTAAATATTAATGAATTTCTTAGAATTTGTTACCATTCCGATATACAAACTGACTGCTTCTCCATTTTCCATTTTGTTCTTTATAAATCCTTTTTTGAAGATCACAGTCCCTTAAATTTGTGCCCATTTATAATACTTGGCCGAAATTTAGAAAATGCATCGTTTGGCCACTGCATTTCTGGCCACTCTCTTTCCGGTACTTCCCAAATAAACAAACGATTGGATCCACCTATTCTCAGGTCCATATTTTTTATTTAGTTGCTCCAAATACTGTGAAAATTAATACAGTTCAAACGTTTACTAAGTGAAGCTTCAGAATGGTAAAGAAATCTCCCATAAATTTGGCCGATCTAAAGAAATTCGCCCTTCGCTAGGTAATTTCTAATTAGTAAGCTGAAGTATCCTAGATGTACCCATTATATTGATTAGCAATTCTCTAAAAGAAAAATCAACCGATTAACTATGCCCCTCTATGGGACCTCTCATACAAATAACCGATTTAACCCATGTAATCTTAGGCTCCTATCTTTCACGCAGTTCTACGGAGTTTACTCCGATAGCCCAATTAAAAAAAAAACAGTGACCTCTCTACAATTTTCATAGCGAAGAACTTGAGAAAGTTCTAATTTTGCTCTAATTCAGAATATTATCTCGCACCAACTTAAAGATACATCACACCATTTCTGACCTTATGAGTAAGTCAGCATGCATGACTGAAAGTTCTGTACTGGTTTGCGTTATAATAAGTATCTATATTACAGCTTTTAACCCCAATCAGGGTAACTCGCTCTCTCACAGTATTAAATTGTGGTATAGGGTGTCTCATTCTGTTGCCAATTCCAAATATAACGAAGAGTTTGTGCCCCTCTGCCTTTTTCAGCTCGATTTTAAAGACATTAAAAGTTCGCATAGTAGAATGATGATCCATCGACAGTTAGTTTGCTCGTCAATTTAAGAAGCGTTTTGTTTTGTTCTTTTCTCAGGTATTTTAATTGTCAGTTTCTAACATGGCACACATTAACCGCCATCCATCCGCGGTTAAGACGCATGTTTCGCATTTTATCCCCATTATTTACTATATGCAAAACATAAATATTAAAAAAAAAAGTGTTCTAAGCCGCTAAATATTTAAGCATTTGAATATTTTCAGTTCTGAGTCCAAATAACGCACTGAAACAAAGCTTAGCATTGCCAATTAATAATTTTTTTCCAACGTATTATTTTTCTTATCATGTCTAAAATATTGTTTGCCAACAACTTGCTTATAAATTCACCCAAATCTCGTTAAAATGTCATCTCCCAAATCTCCACATCAGTTGGATTTCTCTGCAATTAATTCCATTTCCCAACAATCTCAAAGTTGTTCTTTTCTATCACCCAGTCTGAGTCCTGTGAATATTTCTAATATCTTAATTGTTGATTTTTCGAAAAACTAATTCCACAGTGACAATAATAAACTCATTGTTAATGGCAAATTTCTGAGGGAAACAACAAGAAATGCGATTACGACCAAAAATACGTAACCAAAAAGATGACTACAACAAATTATCCTAAACAAGATTACACAGTGAACACAAATATGTACAATTTTGACCGTGTCGAATTTAAAACTTCCCGAATATCCTATATAGGAAGAGGAAGAGGAAGGAAGAGATGTTGTCATCGTACCCCAGATTGCATCTGTGCTTTAGTAGCGTGGCAACAAATGACGGAAAGCTTCTCTAACCACCTAAACACTTAAAAATTAATTTCGAAGCAATATAAAAGTTTCCCGAAAAAATAAAAGTTGGTAATACATTTTTGTGTTCCTGAACGCTCTCCTTCTTTCTCTTCCCCTCTCCCTCTCTGCCCCTTTCTGGTTGCTTTCGTTTATAATAATTTTCATATCTTTTGCTTAAGCTTAGCAGCGAACCCAGCAGTTGATGCATAAAGAACAAAAAAAAACAAACACTTTTTGCTTCTGAATGACCGGTAAGTTACTGCTGTGATAGCTTTTGATATCTTTGCTGGATTTCCTTATTCACTGAAAGTATCCTTGCTCAGATGCTGTTGTTGTATTTGCTATTATTTAAGTAATAATATTTATCGTTATCCTTGGCACAAGTTGGCGAACAAGTAAGTTAAAGCTATAAAGGAGGAAATAAGAAAAAGTTTGTTTGTTTGACGAAAAGACATTCATAAGTTTTTCCCGGTTGGAAGAAAGAAATCAACAAAAATCAAGTGACCTTTACATATTCAAATGAGGGTTACCAAAATTATTGTTGAAAGTTGCAAATAATTACGAGTTATGGGAAACATCAGACAGGAATATTGAAGGATTTATATAGGTATATGTTGTATGTTACAGGTATTCTTTGTTGTCATAATTGAACATAATTGAACACTACAATGAAATACGATAAAAATAAAGAAAAAAGAGAACAAATATAAAATACAAAATTTTGTACATACATTTTTAACTATGTTTAACATTAACCAACGAATAGGCTCTCGTTTTTCAAGTGATATACTTATATTTAGAAATATTTCTTTTCTTATTATTTTTTCAATAGACACTTCCACAATTAGAGTATTGCCATTAAAAATGTATTATATGAACCATTTCCATCTTTTATTCCTTTAATTAACGAATAAGTAGTGAAACAAGTTGATTTTATTTCTTGTATGAACAGTTTCCAGTTTTCCGTACTAGCTTATCGCTGTCCAATTAAAAATGTCCATGGCAAATTTACTTCACTTTTGCGCAAAGCAACCATGCTCCCAAACCACTCCTACAGGAAGCCCATTATGTCATTTCCTGTGCAGGACATACCGTCGTCCTGTTGAAATTACATATCACTCAAATTCATATCACCGAACTTAGAGTGAAAGAAAAAAAAAACTGGTTACTCTCGATCGGTACCGCTCTCCGCTGAGGTCATAACAATGTCATCATCGTTTTCGTATAAATGTATGGACCAATGATACTGCCGGCCTACAGTCCGGCAGCATCTTTCAGATGGGATCGTCCCACAACCCATACTTTTTCTGTTGACGTACTCGTTCATATAAATGAGCCGTAACTGCAAAATGCATCCATCACCAAAGGAGGAACCCATTTTGATGCATTTGCTGCTGGACATTGTAATTTGACGTGGTGATATATCATAATTGAAGACACAGGAAAATTAATAGAAGATGAAACAACATAGCCGTGATAAACTGGTAAAATTTCTATTGGAAAATCGACGTGCTCACGCATATGCTATAATTTTTTTTTTTTTTTTTTTTTAGAAAACAGTTCTCTCACGAGGTTTATTTAAAATTCTGTACAATATATAACAATATAATATTTGGCCTCAACGCCAGAGGGCATTATTGAGGCATGCTGGCAACAAAATTCACGTGTACGCTAACTACAATACATAATTTCAAGCAAAATATATTAACATATGGGTTCTGTTAATTAATTAGTTAAGAGTTCATAATTTTTTGAAAACATTTGAATTACACAAGAAAAATCTGTAAATTTTGTTTTAGGTAATCCTTCACATTCCTTTTTAAATGTGGATATATTAAGTACATTTTTAGTGGTCGTTGGTAAATTATTCTATTTAAAACTACCCAAATATTCTATACGCTGTTTAGTGGTCTCTAATCTGCACCTCACAACTTTCAAATTATTAAAATTTCTTGTGCGAAAATTAGTTTGATTTTGTGTAAATTCAATCAATCTGCTGAATCAATCAATTAAGCTGATGCAGATGTATTCCGCGGATAGGCAATACAGGAGCGTTTATATCCTCATAGAGCGATAAGGTTGGGTATGCGATGGGTAAATCAAAAAAATTTTTAAGTGCCTTATTTTGCATGCGCTGTAAACTATTTAAAGCAACAGTATTTTTGTGACCATATACGATTGCCAAATAATTTAAATGACTTTGAACGAGTGAGTTGAAAACAAGTAGCTTAGTTTCTCTGTTCAATATGTATTTTAATTTATATAAAATGCCAATAGCAGGAGCAATTTTATTCTTAACATTGGTGATATGACTTTCCCAGGTTACATTTCTTTGTAATGTCACACCCAGTTACTTCACTTCAGAAGCTTCTGTGATTGCCATACCATCGACAAAAATACTGAAATTGTTTTCCATTCCATGCAAGCGTGTTCTAAATCTAATTTGTTTATTCTCACAAACTCAAAAATTAATTATATGTCTCTCTCCATCATGGTTTTTAAAGCCACATCATATTTATATGGATAAAATAAACACATATCATCTATCATACCATCATATCATATAACTTCAAATTAATTAAATCATTTAAATAAATAGAAAACAGAAATGGTCCCAAGGCACTACGTAGCGGCACTCCTGATTTTACATGAACTAATTCACTCTTTGCCTTACAAATTTGTACATATATATTGTTTTCTGTCACATAAATAGCTTTTCAAGAGTTGTAATTCCTTGCCGACAATTCCCTAATATGATAGTTTTTCCAGCAGTATATCCTGATCCACAAAATCGAATACCTTAGAAAAATGTAAAAACAAGCCTGCAATGCCATGAAAACCACTATCCAAACCATAACAAATAAAATTCACTACATTGATCACAGCTTCTTCAGTTCCACATTCTTTTCTAAATCCAAACTGATATTTGTACAGTAATTTAACAACTTCTTATGCAATAATTTTAAAAAATTTCCAGTAAGAAAAAGTAGTTTGAAAATTGTCTTGGTATGTGTTGGAAGTACCTTAACAGATTCTCTGACCGCACTGAGCAGATTTCGAAGTATTTGATCTTAGGACAATATGATGCCTTTGATGTTTTAAAGATAATTGGGAAGAGCTTCTTTTCATTTCCAGCCATAGAATTTCCATTCCAGTATGAGGAAGTATGTTTTTGTATATATTATTTCTGAAACATCTAATATTATTGGGCTTTAAATCAGACGTTGAATAAATATATGCTTATGCGTCTTCAAAATGCGATTGTTTACTTAAGCAACTATCACAATCAGATTCCATTCTTAGTAATTTTTTTTTTTTTCAATTGACTGCACTGACGCTATAATATGCGGTTATTCATTTGGTGGTTTCAAAATCGCCGGCCTGGCAAGGCTGTCGGCTGTTAAATCTTCTGTCATTTGACGTGTTATTTAGTAAAAGATTTGCCATTTACGAATATGGATCGCATAACAAACGAAAATTGCATGAAAATAGTTCTTGAAAACATAAGATTCATACGTGGGCTTACAATCCAACAAAATTTTCTTCAGCGATGAAGCTCATTTTTCACTCAGTGGTTACGTCAACAGGGGCGCATATGGGGCTCGAAGAACCCAGAAGTGATTGTAAAGAAGCCACTGCATGCAAAAAGTGATTTTTTGGCGCTCTAGGAGTGTCATTGGGCCTTATTTTTTCAAAAACTACCTCAAAAGGATCCACTGCTACAAACAATCCAGAAGCGTTCATTTAAATGATCCACTGCTACAACCAATCCAGAAACATTCATTTAAATGGCATTGTATTTCGTACATAATGGCAAGGTCTAAGCATTATTATGTAATACAAGTTTCATCGAAATCATAGCTTTAGGTGTGTTTTAATTATAATAACTTTACTTGAAAACGAAAATATGGATAATCCTGTACACCCAACTTACTTCTTTGCGTGTAATTGAATACACATTTTTTTTTTAATTTAAGTTTACTTACGAATGCTGGCCGAAGAACCGATATTTCTCTAAGTTCATGATCAAAAAATATCACAATATATTTGAATGAAATTGTCGATGCAGAAACTTAAAATTAGCTGTGATTTTAACTCTATTAGATATGCAATAGTGTACTTTTAATTGAATAGCTATTGGTTATACAGGTAGACATAATACCTGTTTAATAGGTGGAAAGACTTGGCTACTGCATCGCTATTTTCAATCCCCCGAATATAATTCCAAATACCACACAAACATATTATAATCAATAAAAGGCAACCATATGCTTCAGTCCTCCTATCAGAGCATTCCACAACTAAAAATCGACTTTGCTTTCGATTTGGTTTTTTCGTTATATGGCGGAAATGCAAAAGTTTGCAAGCTTGATTTCTGTCACTCGAACTGGTTTACTGATGTTTGCACAGATTTCCTCAAACAGAACAAACGAAAGAAAGAAACTTTTGAAGAAAAAATTTTTGCATCCTGTTCAAGTGTCTTTTCGAATGGACAAAACGAAAATGCACAAAGCACAAACATTTGAAATCTTACCGAAATCCTATTAGCCTCTTGTACTTTTTCTAATACCCAAAAACTGTTTTAAACAGAAATGACTTTATTGGGGTTCTTAGCAAACTCAAAAATAAATGAAAATCCTGTTTGTTGAGGAAAGATTATGCGTCTGTCCTTTGTGCCAAATGATTCGTTTTTGTTTTTTCAGTGGCAGTTATTGGCCCGTTGGTTGTACTGTAAACATGAAATTATACATTTGTATGCATTATATTTTTAAAATAATAAAATATTCATTGCAGAAACTGAAAACATGTTCTCTATAATGTAGGTACGGCAATTCATTGTTAGTCCGCCTGTCGCAATTCTTTATTTTTAGTATTTTAGCTAAATGTCGCAAACTTACAATCTCTTGCTCGTGTTGATAACTGACAGCACACTGGTTTGAAACACACATATATTTACTTTTTCGTTTTTTACATTTTTGACCGGCAAAATGTGCCTGCAACATTCATCCGAAAGGTAATGATAAAATCAAAAAAATTTTATTTGAGAATTTCTAAGTGTAGATAATTCACGCAGTTAATCGATTCTAATGGTTGAAAGCAATATAAATTCGTAAAAACAATATAAATTATTTAGTTTGTTGATACTTATAGATAGGAATACTACAACTATAACTCATATCTTTAAACTATCGACCTAAATGTGGGCGTGGTTTTCAAAAAATTTTTAAAAAAGTACAGGTGTTTAAATGTGAAACAACAAAAGTTATGTAAATACAGCAGAGGAGAGAATTATGATACACCCACTTATCTGACTATGAGTCGTTAAATCACCCTGGACATTGTGGACCGAAAACCATGGAGGAGAACATAAAAACTTCAGCCCAGATAAATTTTTGATACCTGTACTAATTTGTGCATGTCCACTTCTTTTAAGTAGTTACTATTTATTATCATTATCATTTACGTTAGTGAAGAAAAGGTTTTCATTTCGGGAACCTTTGCCATTTATGCAAGATTTAACGTATTAAAGCGTGTTTCAAATAAATGCAATCAGCACCTGTTATTATTGAAAACAATTTCGATACACTAAGTAAATGAAAGAATAGCCTGGATTTTCAGAAGTCGTTTTCTTTTTTCAATTGTCACTTATATGATATTCAGTGGACAAGAGGTGACAAGTGGAAGACTAAGCACTTTGTTTCATTAAAAAAAATTAGAAATTTTAAGCAGCTTTTTGGAAATTCATTTGATGCCACTTAGACGGGCCCATGTAGCTAATTATTATTATAGTTTTTTTTCTTTTTTTTTTTTTTTTTTTTTTTTGAAGGTTAAAATTCCTTTAAAATGAAATGTCCTTTAATAAGTATAACGAATTTTAATATTTCCGTACGACGGAAGTATCAGTATAATTCCAGTAGTATCATAAATCAGCTGCTAGTCAATGATGTTGTGAAAACAGCGTTAGTAACATGTCCATTATAATGATTTGAAGCTTAATATGCTTAATGAACCATCTGACAATTCATAAAATTGCAGATTTTATTGATTCTTAAACAAAAATCATTAGTTGTGTCAAAAACTAAAAAAGCAAAAATTTAATAAAAGTAAATGCAACGACATTTGCATTCGTTACACAAATTTAGAGGAGGAGATTTTTGTAATTTCTTCAGGTCATTTCGGCTGAATACAAAAGAAAGAGGGAATTCGAATTCTTGGATTTTCCGAGTCTGATGTGAAAAAATCAAACTTCTCAATAGTTTGCTCGGTGTTTCCGATTTTCTTTCATTTATAATCACAGAACAACAGTTTCGATTCTACACTGATTATACTTATAATTGTGATGTGAAATGATAGAGAATCGTTTGATTTGATTACTTTCCTACTTTCATATTTTAATAAAGGTTTTGGTCATCTTTTCCTTTTTCTAACGTTTTAAAAATATGTTACTTTAAATATTATCTAAAATTTCATAGATGTAAGGTTGTGTTAAGCCATCTTTTTAAAGTATAAATCGATATGTAAATTAGTTTTATCAGTAAAGTGTAATGAAAATCTTTATTTCTTGTGACTAAAATGCACATTCTTATTTATTATACGCTGTATAATATATATTATAAATAATCTCAAGCACTTCGGTCTTTTGCACTTATTCTCCCATTCATCATGCCAAACGGCAGATCCTTCCAACAGAGTTTTGCTTGCCATATTCTGTGCCACCCATCGCGTTCGGCTTGTTCGTTGTCACATGAATTGGTATTCAAATTCGATGTTAGAATGAGCCAGACCTTTAAAGTAAGACCTCATTTATTGAATTTTCATTTTAGTTTTTTTAATTTTCATTTATGAATTTTCATTTTAATAAAAATTTTTCTGTGCAATTTTTTAAAATAGATCCAATTTCTAGCAAAGCAAACTTCGTTCAGTTTTTATATGTTTGTAGTACGTCTTTAACAATTGAATGTTGCAAATTCTTTTTCTTTTTTTTTAAAAATCATTTGGTTTGACATGAAGCTATTCTAAAATCTAAAAACCACTGTGCAACATGCACTACACATTTATTGTTGCTGCCAACTTTAATGTTGTCGTTGCTTATTGTTGCCATTTAAACATAAGTATATCCTCTTCGTTTTCTCTTCATGGAAATTTACATAAATTGTCCATTTATATTGCCAGCACCACGTACTGCTGTTTGTTGCACTGATTTATGTTTGCTGCGGCACCAAGAGTAAATTTAACTGAATTAAAACGCGTAAATGTTGCTTCTTGTTTCAACGGACATTTTAAAACACAACTGTTAACAATGATGGTTTGAACGTGACCCGATGACTACAGAAAATAATGTAAATGACTTTATTTGTATATTCTATAGTTGCTGTGAATGAGTGGGTACCAGGGACAAATATTGCGAAGAGACAAATTTGTAATGCCTAAGGAAAAATGAATTTCGGTTTTAGATTGAAATTCGTATGCTTTCTCAGACGTATGTCCTTTTCATTTCTTTAGAAGCGGTTTCTTATAATGAAAATTTAAATTTTTGAATATGTAGGCATCTAAAAAATAAATGAATTTGACAAATGACAGCCTACATTTTAATTTGCCCTTTACTTCTTATAGTTATCATAGGGCAATTTTGAAATAATTTTGAAATAATAACGTAATAACTTAAATCCCAACATTACATACTATAAATTTCTGGTATACTATAGTTTGAGACAGTAACCAGAGCATATAACAAACGCTCAACTCAGGGCTGCACATAGTCGGATTCAACATGTCCTTTCTTATATTGATTGATCTAGCATGTATCCAATCTCAATATTTTGTGTAGCTAAACATAACTGGTAGTACTTGGACCATATGTGACCATAAATCCTAAAAATTTGTTTTCCCAGAATTTTTAAAATATTCCATAGAATCCGTAATTGTACTTTTTTCCTATGCTCTAGTTTAAGATAGCAACTGCTTAAGATAACCGCCCATTCGACATCTCACATAATATGGTACATTTGGCAAAAATTAGTTTTTTTGCGAACTTCTTAGACCCAACTAGCCTAAAATTAGATTAACCACAATATTCTTTAGATTAATCCTAATCGGTATAATATTTTTTATACTTCACCCTGACTAAAATTGGGGGAAAATGAAATATTTTGGATAACTGCTTAAACATAGAAATTACTGGACAAACCTGCCATAGGGAAGAGAAGGGGCGTAGGATGAGGTAGTTTATAGGTCAGTTCAACTGAATGTTTTTAAGATATTTAAGTATAAATTGATAATGCTTATAATATTAGAGCCAGGCGAGAAGTTCAATTTTGAATCTATAGATGGTGCATTTCGCCGTTGTTTTTTGGTTGCTCATTGGATCAGATTAAAAATTTTGCCTATTAATATTGCCATTCAATAAAAAATGGACTTTGTTGCTGCATAGTTTTCTTCTTTTTTTTTTACGGATCCTCTTCAAGTCTTTCTAGTTTCCGAATATTCGACGCTTCTCCTGACATATTATGTTAATAATATTCGATTAACAGAATAATACCGACATAATTTGACCTAAAAGTTTGATTATCTAATTAATTGCACATCCCTAATATAAATCAATCATAGAATTTATATTTATCTAATCATTCACAATAATTCACAATGATTCTTACGTTTACCAAAATATGCTATATATATGAACACCTAGTAAAAAATATGTAATATTTAGCAGGGAATAACATTTTCAATGGCTATAAAAGTGCTTGTTGGTAATATTATTCCTAAGATGTGAATATTTCCATAACTACACTGAAACCATTTCAAATAACTTCCAGCGATGCCGAATGATAGTGATAACAATTAATCTTTCAAATATTTTTTTAGCTACATAAGTTCAATTTACATTTTATTAACATTATTCCATCAGCACCTTCAAACTTTCATTGCAAGCATCAGTCGAATGCTTCCCTTTAGTGGTGTATTCTCGATATGTTTCATAATAAAATTCTTGCATCAATCAAATGCCTCCCTTTAGTAGTGTATTCCCGATATGTTTCAATATAAAATTCGTCCTGCTAAGTTCATTCAGTAAAAAGTACTCGTACTTTATCCTCATTTACCCTCACATCCTCTGCGTGCTTTAATCAGCAGTTCTACTCAAAGTTAGTGCTTTTATACTCCAAAACCATAATGAAAAAGAATACATTTTTATGGTATGAATATGTGAATAACAAAATATTTCCATGATCATGATAGGCCCCAGGTTAAATTCATTGCTTCCGATCCAAATGAGAACCACTTCTGAATACTCAAAAATTAATCGTTATTGGAAAGAGAATCTCTTTCACAAAAAAAAAAAAAAATTCTTCATTACTCGTTTGTTGAATAACGTCTTGAATATATACAAATTTATCCGGTCATACAACGCAACCATTGTGAACGTGTTTTCGAGCCCTGAATCAACTAGAAAAACTATCACCGCGCTGCTGACACCTGTATCTGTCAAACATTTCAAATAGTC
The DNA here is from genome assembly GCA_019455685.1 of Philornis downsi. NCBI lineage: Eukaryota > Metazoa > Arthropoda > Insecta > Diptera > Muscidae > Philornis > Philornis downsi. The sequence continues at coordinate 4,253,078 of JAHXMU010000016.1, forward strand.
GAGTAATCGAAAAGTCTATTGAGGGCTAATCAAACAGAATCAGGTAAGCAGTAAGTCCAGTCCGTCTAAAAGTAGAACGCGTATAAGTCACTGAGTGCAAGAAGCTGCCCCACAGCCCCATTCATTCCAGAGATCCAAGAAAATTGGTTTCTTTTTCTTGCATACACAGCTTATAAAAAGGGTCAATTGAATATGCATAACCATATTATCTAGTCTAAATTTCACTTACTTGATTATTTTCGAATTTAATCAGACCCATTACCTGCATCAATACTAATCTTTAAACAAAAGACATCGTATCTACGGCCATTTGAATTTATCACTCCTGACGCAGGTGCTAGTCACAGTTTTATATACACAAATTACACATTTGTCTGTGGAGCTGACAAATCCATATTAAAAACAATCACACTTAAGCTTCTGCGAAAGTGATTTCATGCAAATGTGACTTAAGAAGCTCCAATACCACCACCATCACAAACTGTCGCAGCTCCTTCGCCCTTTAGCAATGAGACCACAGCATTTGCCGCAAGCATTACCATCACGAAAGCCATAACAATCACCTTCACGAATGTCTGTCTACCACGAGTCGTCTTGATCTTCATCAAATATGATTAAGTCGCTTATGTTCTAATGTCATACGATTTGTAATATGTCATATTTGAAAAATAATGCCAAGTAAAGATGATGACGATGATGATGGTGAAGAAGAATAAATGTACTTCAATCCTTTCCGGCTCCTCATCATCACACACATCCTGTTATTACAGATATTGCTCTGATGTTACTTCGTTACTAAATGACAAATACAGTTTGTAACATTCGTCGTCGTTAGCATCGTTTGTGCCGCCGCAATGTAAATGATGATTGCCAGAATTGAAAGTGTTACAAATTGTGTCATACAGAAGTTGTGATACATCATCGTACTTATTGCGTTGGCGTATGACAAAAGACAAAGTACTAATAACTGGCATTATGACTTATTTTGTGAATTTATTATACGTTGCGTATTTCCATATATTTGCAATCTCACTTGTGAGTTATACATTTGAATCAAATATTCAGTTGAAGTTGTTGAAATCATTGTTACGTAGTAACTTAAGGCAAGTTAAGAGACTTCTGTAGATGTTGATGATTACGAACTAAATATTGAAGCGAAAATTTTTTTACAATGTTTATATATTGTCCGACTTAAGAGCTTCATCGGACGCTCAGGGGAGAAACTAGCCATATCCAGATCTATAGTCACGCACATATATCTGTTAAAATAAACAACACCCATTTTTAACAATAATAATAGCCCCTCCGAGCAAGATTGACGCTATCTTATCCGTAACACTTTGTCATTAGTTTAGCTCACTGACAGGAAATTATATCTATCCATTAGACCATTTAAATGGGCCGCCACAGATTTGTTTATCGCTTTCCAAATCTATATTTTCATCAGAATTTTAATATATTTTACTCTTATTATTTACTAAAGCTAAAAAAGAACACTGTTAGAAATAGACCATCGATCTACATTCGGATTGATATTTGTTTCAAGCGAACAGGCACAATATAGTTTTACATATTTTAACAACTAGATATTCAACAGAATTTTAAGCCATACATTTCTTCAGAGAGTTCACCTTTCTTTTTAAAACTGATGTTTATTACAATTTAAAATACTCCAAAATTACCAGCAAACCATCTCATAAAAAAAACCAAAGTTTCGACTATTGAAAGTCGTCTACATAAGTTTTTTGTGGAATGCACATATCTCATTTCCCATCCCATAAATTGTCTTTTAGAAGAATTATATTCTTCAGGATTTATTAAAGAAGTTCACTACTAAATAGTCGATTTGAAGTAATATATGATGATACCATTGTATAAATATTGGACAAAACTCATGTACTTCTTTAAGCAAATACCTTAATTGTGAATGCGATTAACCAAAAACACCCAATTTCGCCGCAAAACAGGACAGTCGTTGTATTATTTACAAAAAGATTGCGTTTCTGTTACGGCCAATTCTCCGGCTATGAATCTGTACTTCTTTTTCCACTATGTGAAATATAAAGAAAACTTTACCCTTAAGGACGAAGCCGAACCTAGAAAAAATTGCGTTTTTATTACTTTGTGAACAATTTAAGGATTTATTCACTAAACTAAATGTCAGATATGTAACTCCTATACTTTCTAAAAAATAAAAATTTCCATAATGTTGGGCGAAGTTACTGAAATACCGTAAAAAATAGGAATTTTCGCTAGAAAATTTTTGATATGTTACACTATGAAACAAAATTACGAAATTAGGTGAGTATTATCAAAACTACAAACTGCAGATTAGGCTTTTCTAGCTGTGAAGTTCCTGCCCCAGAAACTAAAAATTCTTCTAAAGATATTGCTTGTGGTTTTACGTCATCTATAAATTTAGCAAGGTATATTTTCGCAGAACATCCAAACAGCCTGTTTCAAACTTTAAACGGCCATATACTAACCTGAAAACTTGCAAAAAATTTTATAGCCAGCGGCAGAAAATGTTATCAAAATTTACTGCAGAATGAATTTCACTAGGGGCTGTGGACAAAAAAAAGAAAAATGCTGCTAAAAAGATGCTCCAAAGTGATCAATTACTTATACAATATGTTCAACAAGTATATTACGACTATTCTTATATATCACGTATTATAATAAACCAAAAGCGAGACATCTGCTACAAAATGTATATTACTGAATCAAAGTCTTTAACAAATATATATATTTCGTACGTTTGTTCAGTATTTTTGAAAAATATCCTTTTTAAAGAAGACCGTTATTAAAAATAAGCAGCGGCTAGACCATAGAATAGGTAATATCTACATTTATTTTAGACGACCTAGAACGATACGCGGAAAAAACTTGAAAGTTTCCTATACTCATCAATCTCTAGTAATATTTATTATATAGTATATTTACAGGAATTCACGCTCGAAGTGTTACAAACTCCACGCTGTTATATCAACTAAACGGCTAATGACAGCACGCTCATTTTTTTAAAAGCGTCAGTCTATTGTGTTATTTATAAACATGCAGAAGCATATTGCTTGACCTTGAAGTTAAAAAAAGGTATCGAAATGGGATGCATGTTAAAAAATGGTTATAGCCCTACAAAATACAAAAAATAGTAGATGTAATACCAACAAAAAAGGTAGTTCGCCTAGCAAGAGCAGAGGTAAAACACGTTGCTATAGAGTAAATCAACAAATCTGCCGCGAAAAGATTTTAAACTGTGCTATTCTATCTTGGACACGTAAACAATGAGGTGGAAACCATTGCAAGTCTCTAAAAGACTCGGCATTTTCCTATAAAGCCCACGAAAGCCAGAGTTTTTTTACAAGAAAAAGTTCCCAACTTCATTTCCTAACAACAGTAATCACCATACTCCCCGAACTTAAACCCAATGAACCTTCGTATATGGTCCATTCTGGAGGCCAAAGTATGAACTAAAAAATTTGAGTCGGTAAACGGCTTAAAAGTTGCCATAAGACCAAAAGACCACATTCGTGCAGCATATGAAGCCCTCCTGGAGGCACTCAATGCTTTTATTCGTGCTAAAGGTAGGCAATTAAAATATTATTACATCGTTCTTAAAATGTGAAATGTTTATTTAAATTCTTAAATTAAATATATAAATTGTCAATATAACAATGTTTGTAATTGGCAACATTTGAAGGGCTGACCCCCGCAGATTTCTTGGCATTGTTTTCAAAGAGGACTAAAAGGCCTTTTGAAATATATGCGTAGTAGATTTCAGAGATATGCGTAGTCGATATACAACAAGGTTTGTTTAAAAGAAATTCTACTTTGGAAAAGGATGAACGCAAGTTGGAGGCAGAGGATTCCTCTCTTAGGTTATCAATGGGTAAAGGGTTTATGGTGGTTCCAACTTCTCATCCATGCGACCCAGCACTAGTTGTTCTGTCCCACTACACACAACGAACCAAAAGAAATTACATCGTCCACATATCTCTTTAAGGAGCTGTCACATTCCTTAACATAATTCAATTCCGTACAGCTCAACTGATTTAGTTTTCTTTTCTTTTCAATGTTGAAAACTTTTTGTTCTACCGAAAATGGCAGAAGGCGTGATACAAGGTAATTATGTCCATGTTCTTTTAAATCCTTCCTTTGCTATTTATTTCGCTGTTTCTCATCGTTCACGTTGTTGCATTTTACTCCACTTCTTTTGTATAAGATTCATCTCTATCGTTCCACTTTCATGCCGGTACGATTGCAACTGACATCTATTGTTCCAGCAAATGTATTGCATTGTGTCCTCCGGTCCATTATCACAGACGATGGATGTAAAACAACTGTGTGCTTGGGACGAACGTTTGCTTCCTTGTCTTTTGTCGCCGCTGGAAGGATCGCCTTTTGTTTTAAGTTCAGACAAAGGGAGCAGTTGTTAAGCAACGAAAAATCTGCGATTTTAAATCTACAAATTTATGTGTAGATATCACAGATTTCGCCATTATTTGCTGGTTAATTGTAAGTAAGAATGTTTTCATTGTCAGAATTATATTTATGTAAGAGGCTTCTTAATTGGTTCGGAGTCGAGTAAAGATTGCATAGAGTAAGCTTTCCAGAGCAAGAGTTATTTTATTTTCAAGGTTAATCATTGGAAAGACATTTTCGACATGTATACACTCTGTCAGCGATTTAAGTCTAAGGATTTCAAGTACAAGTTCAAAAATTCTCATTAAAACTCAATTACTAGCTATGCTCATCGAATAAAAGAATACTATTTATAATGTCTGATACGTTTTAATTTTTTACAAACTTACTTTCAAAACTTTCTTTCAGAAAAGTATATATTTTTGGAAAGTTTATATTCTAAAATACTATTTAATTAGAATTCTTATCTGAAAAGGAACCAGAAATATAGCAAATATTTTATTTTCAGATATAAGCATAATGAAACAGATGTTTTTATACGAGGTGTGGAAAGGACATCATCATGTGCATTCTCATTTTCATCAGAAGCGCAAGTAAAACCAGATAGATCACGTAATAACAAATAGAAGACATGTTTCTATTATAATAAAAGTGCGAATAATCTGTGACTGTGATGCGTTTCTTACTAAACAGAACAAATTTTGTAATTAATTAACCAAACACTGGCAAATCGCATAGCAATCTACAGCCAGGACAGCTACAGCCTACTCTGACAAAAGTTTTGAATTACTACGACACAGTAGCAACATATTGTCCATTCGGTGCCCCTTTTAAAAAAATATCGCAGTGTCAGTCTTTAAATCACGTCATATGAAAGAATAAAAACTATTCTATCTGACCCAAATGGATCTTATCAATGTAGCTTTTGTCCTGCGACATTTAATGGAGAATACCCAAGAAAAACAAATCGACAACTAACATCTTACAGACCACTGGAAAATCGCCTCAGATTCATGCGTATTTGATGCGCCTTTGCGAAATGGTTATTACCAGTCCGAAATCTACTGTGAAAGTAAAATATGAAATCGTTAAAGATTTCACTGAGATGATTTGAGGCCAAGAGAGGCTTTGGACAGAGCGCTAATCCTCCTTGCAGTTTGTTTTACGTATTCATGGTGATGATAGCAAGAAAAGCTGCAGTGAACTCGACTGGCATAATCGTTAACACAAATCAAACACTGTCTGTATAGGGTATTGATATTGACATCATCTATAATACTCGTATGTTACTGCAATCTTTTCGAGATTTAAGAAGAACTTAGGAAAATTTGAATTTAGCTATAAATAAGGACAAGATAATTGTACTTGATTGTTTTAGAACAACACAATTAATGATGTTAGCCTAGAAATTGGGAATAGAGTTTACCTTGCAAATGGATTAAATTATGGACAAATAAAGCGATTTATTGACAAACGCCTTACTTCAACAATCAAAAATCCAACTATTCCTGATGTTGGACTCCTCTTTATTGCTGTACAGCGCAGAATCTTGAGTTATATTACAAACACTTAAATTTGTTCTTACGGAACTCGAAATAACATATGAACGCATCATCGACTTCGTATGAGTCATGAGCTCTGTTTACAGATATTGACGTTATGAAGCGTATTCAAATAAAGCGATTACGCTGGTTGAGCCATGTAGGTTGGATGCACCAAAACCGTCCTCTGGCACCCAGAGGTGTGCAACTAAAATTCCGTTGAAAGTGAAGAAATATACACATATATTTGGCAACAGCGGCTTGAATTGCATAATTATTGTAAGTATTTTTCAAACAAAAACTTATTTCCAGGAAAAATTTTAACATAATGCAGATGCCAGTAACATTCGAATGTTTCATTTTATAATGCGGCGGTATACTGTGGAAACTACCTAACACTTTTCATCAGATAAGTAAATTAATTAAATCAGATGGTACATTCTTCTTTTCTATAATTTGTTTAATACTTTATATATAAGCATTTAGTACTATATATACGATATGTGCATTTTATAATTAGTAATTATTTCTGTAAATACAACCAACTTTTTTCTAGTATTTATGTCGAAAATTGACAATTTAATAGTCCTTTGCCCAGATTTGTATTCTCATCAAAAGCATAGCACGATTTGTACGATCAAGTTTACAAAGTGTTTCCTATTTTAAAATTTCAAAATATTCAACATCTTACAGTCGCTATTGTAGAAGCGAATTATCCAAATGACAATTTCATTAGGAATTTGCTTACATTGACGTTCTCTACCTATTAGGTTATTTATTTGACAAAACAACACATTGACAAACTAATAGGCACAGAGCCAAACCATAACTATGGAGGGAAGGAACAGCATTTAATTCTATTATATTATGCAAATGACCCTTGATTTGACAAATCTTTGCAGTTTAAAACAATGTCATTGTATTATCATAAACTTGTCTGGAAACAAAAGTGGAAAACAGAAGCATTGTCACTTTTACATTGTCCTTTTATACTAACAGTTGTCATTGTATTACGACTACAGTCATCATTATGTTGTGTTATTTTGGCCATTTATTAGCACAAATAAATGTTATTAACTTTATCATAAGAAATAGCTTAACATTTATTATATGCCACCATTGTTGTAGGTCGTATTTTGTGTTTCATTTCAAAGTTTCCAACAAATATTCGTCCTCTCGGAACATAATTAATACCAGAACTTGCAAAGGGATATGTGAATGTTCCACCATTTAGTTGTTTAACTTGTTTTTAACAACACTGTTTCACTGGTATTTCATCTTGTGTCTTTTTTTAATGCGTAGTAAAAGTTAAATCCAATTCTTTTTTATGTGACTTGTGCGCTTAATTTTATTTCGGGCGATTTAATAAAAACTATTTTACTTAATGTTTACAAACTGATGAATAATCAAAAATGCAAAAATAAAAACAAGACACTGCTGTATTTAAGAGGGATTTCCAATAACAAAAACTATAAACAAACATTTTGTTTTATACATTTTGTGAGTTTTTCGAGGTGAATTTATAAGCTTAGGAAACGAATCATTTAAGTGGTTGTTTCCAACAGTATTTTTATACTCGTTGGAATGCTTTGGAAGAAGTTAAACAATTTATATGCTAAAGACTCTCCTTAGCAATGTGCTAAAGCTTGTGAGATTGAAAAAGAAGTAAATTAACTTATTACTTTTTACCGCATACCGGTTAGCACAACTCATAAGAACATCATCTTAAAAATTCTCATCGCAGTATTCATTAATACGCCATTTTTACTGAACAATTCCACAGTTGGCTTAAATAAATAACCATGTAATTATCGAGCATTAAAGAAATAATAGTTGCGCTAAAAAGGCTGTTAATTGCAATCACGTAATGCTTATTTTCGAACATTTGGTTTCATAATATAAAGAGACTATTAAGTGCAAAGAAGTGACACCTATTTCCGAACATTTGGTTTCATAATAAGTATGATCAATAAGACGTACGAATCGAATACCTTAATAAAGGTGTTTCTAATTAGAACCGGTAAATTTTAACAGTCCATGATAGTTAGGTCGTTTCATGTTTTATTGCTTTTTCAGACAATAATGACAAATCACTATGGCCGGTTTTGAAGAGCAAAGGCGAGCAACACATGCAAGTAATAATATTTTATTATCAAAAAGGGACTCCCCTTGCGGTAGTGATGAGCGATGTTCTTATCAGTCGTAGTGGTCCTTTCCATCTAGTCGTACTGCTCAATTAGTACTGCCTCAACGTTTGTGTACAAATTCCAGCCAACGGTTCAGTGAACAACCAGCCAACAACAACAACACCAAGATACAGCCTCAACAAGATGCAGAACCGTGGAAGCGTACAAGAAAATCAAGGTAAGAGGGATCGAGGTGGTCAATTCCGTGCCATACATATAAAGTCAACCTTTGAAGACATCAACTTTGGCCTACATCAGCACAAAATCCACTAGAAGACGCGCCACTGAACGAAGTCGTCATGGGAATTTCAGCAATATCATATCATATATTTCACACAATGCTATTGAGGTTTTTGAAATGAAGCAAAAAATTTTTATTTTATTTACTTTTAACATCTACCTATTGCTTTGCAAAACTCTACTCCAACATCTTGGAGATTTTTGATCATATATTTCTTTTACAGAAATACTTGTGGCCAGTAATTCAAATTTGCGCTTAAATTGACGTTGACATTGATTTAAAAAGATGGGTTAACCAGTTTTCGTTTTCAAGTAAAGTTAAATAAAATACACATAAAGCTATGATTTCGATGAAACTTTCATCTCATCATAATGCATGGATCTTGCCATTATGTACAAAATACAATGTCATTTAAATGACAGACCATAATGCGCACCAAACAGTTACTTTTTCCAGATAAAATGGCTTTTCCACAATCACTTCTAGGCTCTCCGAGCCCCAATGTAACAAATTTGCTTGTTGACGTAATCACCGAGTGAGAAATGAGCTTCAAAATTTTGTTCGATTGAAAGCCCGCGTCTTAATTATCACTTTTATAGTAAGTTTTAACTATTTTTGCGTGTTCTGCGGTTGTTAAACGATCCATGTTCGTAAATAGCAAACCTTTCACTAGATAAATAACACTTCAGATGATAGGTATTTAATAACTGACAAGCCAGCTAAAACTAAGCCGGCAGTTTACAAACCAATAAATTGATTACCCCACACAAGGAGGAAGATGAAAGTTAAACATGGCTTTCAATTCTCAGATTTACGAATGATATCTCGGTACGTCAGCAAATTACAAAACGTGGCGAAAATGTCTCTTTTTCTTTGTCTAATATATCGTTTTAGCTCATTTCAGTTTAGAAATTTGTTAAAATATTTCGGAATTAATATGTATTATTAAACGTTTAAATGTTGAATCTAGTAGTTCGGAATTGTCTATACTAATATATAGATATGAGGCAGGTTATGTTCAGAATTAGTCAAAACCGAATCAAATGAGAAACATTTCGTCATGTAAGAAATAAACACAAAAATGTATATTTTGAAGATTTTTTCCAATATATGTTATACACGAGAGGAAACACTTTTATGTACTTCAACTTTCGCAACGAAGAGCTGAGGCATCGTCAATGACACTGTGGACCATAATCTATTATGAAATATACAAAAGCTTCGTCCTTGTGGAACTTTATGCGTCTTTCCAACTTTGTTCAAGTCTACTAATTTTTAACATATTTAAATTTTTTTTTTCTTTTTTTTTATTATCTCCAACAGATTACTTACATACTCAGAATCTTTTATAGATATCTGTACTAAAACACAGGTCTTTCTAACTGGGTTTTGGCAGCCCTCTTCTGCGCCAATCGTGTTATACGTTGCGAAAGACTTTTCTCACCGTAGATTTTTCATCCATTCGCATAACTTCTCATAGCCAATCTAACTGCTCTATGGAGACGTCGGTATCTGTATACCTTATTAGAATCTAAACTCATTCAATATTGTGACGTATATATATAAAAGTGATGCATATAGCTATAGATGGATTTTTAATCGCTGAGGAGGGCTTTATCATTAGACCTCTGCTTGGCTAGTGATAACTGCTTTTTTGTAAATCATACTTGCCAACTTCTTAATTTCCAGGTACACATTATTATACCCACTACCATGCGACTATGTCATGCTGTGTATAATAACTAGGATTTACAAAATGTTACTAATAATTAACTGATTAAATGCTCTATTGTTGGGTTTAAAGGCAAAATCAAAATTGTATATGGTTTCATTTCGGAGATGTGCAGCAGCAAAAGATCAAAGTTATTTTTCGGTTGCATTTCGTTTCGGTAATAATCCTTGTCCTTTTACAATTTGTCGATAGCATATAGAAGATGATTCTGTTACTATCTGTTTACCTATATATAATATAGTAGATATGGAAATAAAACAAATGAGTTTCATATGTATTTTTTTCACGCATTTTTTCGTCTTTAGCTCTCGTTAAGAACATTTGCATTACATTTACCACTGTACTCTCGAGGCAGGAAGACAAGCGACAATCAAATTAAAATTGTTCTTCGTGCTCTTTTGTTTTAATTTAATTTAAAACGTTTTACATGCAATTTATGTGAATTTGTTTAACATATCTGGCGACGGATGTTATTTTTGTCCGTCTTTCAACCAGTCATGAATACTAATTGAAGTCACAGACCGATGTGTTGGTCCAGCGTAGAGATAAATGTTGCATTGTTGCTTTATTGTAAAGCGCCTTTGGTAATAAAATTGCATATGCATCATAATTATGGCAAGTGAATATCTCGCAGAAAATGTATTTAAAGTAATTTACTGTAGTTTTCACATATGAACGTTTTATTGCTGCATTACTGGTTTTGCACAAAAATGGCGAAAAGGGTGAGAATTTAATGGCAATTTATTATAAATTTCGCTTATTTGAGAAAAAAAAACCGCATATCCTTTATGTCCTTAAAATCAAGTATTAAGATTAATTATTATGATGACTTCTCCAAGAAGTCCGCAATTTTTTATACTTTTAATCGGACAAACGAAGATATATGGAATTTGGCATCGGAAAATTTTAACACCCAGACGGAAACGTTTAACGTCTGTTTGATTTGCCGGCTGGGTGGCTGGCTGGCTTGCCGGTTGCCGTATATCTCTATGAAAGCTTGGTGAATCTGGACCCTATCGTAGCAGTTCATTGTACATGCGCTACATCGGTCAACGCCTTCTGGTGCATCTCATAAAAATTGATCCGTCTAAATTAAATTTTTTCCTAATAATTCTCTTAATTCGCAGATTTCAGCAGCCTGTATTACCATTACTGTAACATATAATTCTTTATAAAATCTAAAAAAAAATCGTCCAGTTTCTACCAATCAAATAACAGTCTTAAACCGTACGCTGCACTGAATTTTTGTCAATTACATTAAATTATAACGCTTGGTAAAATATGAAAACATTCATAAAATAATTCTGAGACGTCCATAAAAACTACCCAATTTAACCTGTACAATTCTAAATTCGTAACTTACATTCAATTGTACTAAATTCAATACTACTTAGGTGCTATTAAGCCTATGTTAAATTCAGTTCTGCGAACGATAACAATCTGCAAGGCGATGCAACTACTCATTCAAAATATTTGTATAAAAATAAGTTCCATTTCAACGACTTCCCAATGCAGTGGAAAAATATCTTCACTCCGAATTCCTGATCATAAGTGCGGGCGGTTCCAAAACTAGCCGACATGACGTATAGATGGTGCCAGTACTTTGAAAATATTATTTTGGTGAAAAGTGACAACTATATAAAACATATTGTTTTTAGTTTCAAGGCTCCACATTGTTTAGTATTTTTTCTGATCCATCAAAAGTAAACGATCTCAGTGAATTTCAATATTTCTATCCGAATGGTATCAGTCCAACCAATATTAAAGCCAATACAGACTGTAAAATATTGGGTAACTGAGTTTAAACGAGGTCGTACAAGCTGCCAAGATGAACAACGTAGTCGTTGACCAATTGAGGTGTCCACGCCAGACACGGTTAGAAATTTTACAAAATGGTATTGAATGATCGTTGCCTGAAGATGCGTAAGCTAGATAGAATAATAGGCATTTCAAAATGTGATAAACATCGTATATTTATCGAAGATTTGAAGATGAGAAAGTTGTACGCAAGATGGGTGACGCGTTTGCTTTCATTAGAGCAAAAATAGCGTCGTGAAGATGCCTCAGTAGGGTGTTTGGCGATGTTTCAACACAATAAATCCGAATTCTTGCGCCAATTTATAACTATAGATGAGGCATAAGTCCACTACCACACAACTGAAACAAAAGTACAGTCAAAACAATGGACTGGAAAGGGAAAATTGTGGTTAAAAAAGGCGAAGAGGGTTCCACCCCCAGACAAAGTCATGGCGTCTGTTTTTTGGGATGCCCATGAGATTATTTTTGTTGGTTACCTTCAGAAAGGAAAACCATCAACGGCGAATATTATTTTATTATTATTATTTATTATTTATTATTTATTATTTATTATTTGTTATTTGTT
>JAHXMU010000016.1:4273212-4341052 GCA_019455685.1 Philornis downsi
ATGTGTCAGACATGTGCATCATCATGTGACGGATAATCTAAATTTCAATTTAGATCGCCTTGGTAAGATAACCGAGTTTTTTTTTTTTTTTTTTCTTTTGGTCTCCAATTGAAAATTAGGAATAAGTTGATGTGCGGCTTCAACAAGACGGTACCACGGGCAACTTAACACGGCCGATTTTAGCTTTACTGCATGGAAAGTTTCCAGAAAGCGTAATTTCACATTTTAGCCACATCAATTGGCCACCAACATCATGAGATTTTACGCCGTTTCACCTTTTTAATGCGGCTACGTCAAAGACTGCGTTTACGCGGATAATTCCCAAACGTTGAAGTTTTTCAAAACCAACATTCAAAAAGATCCACTGCTGTAACCAATCTAGAGGCGGTCATTTAAATTACATTGAATTTCATATATAATGGTAAGGTCCAAGAATAATGAAATAAAAATTTCATCGAAATCGTAGCTTAATGTTTGATTTATTTAACTTCACTTTTGAAACCGAATAATTGATAACCGGTCTGTGTATTGTTTTTTTATTTCTAGTTAGTTTTTTATGTACACTTAGAAAAAGTTAGATGTGTTAGTGTAAAAAAAAAGATTTGATATTAAAACTGTAAGAAAAATTACTGCCGTCATCCGATTTTATGAATCTTATTGTATAAAGGTTATGTTTAAAATTAATAATTTGATGAACAAAGGTGAAAAGTAAAGCAAAATATAAAGTAAAAAAAAAATGAAGTTCACAAGAGAATGCTACTGACATTTACGATTTATGGATTTCCAATTCACAAAGACTGTAAATAAATTTAACCTCCCATTTAACATTTGAGTCGTGTTGTCTTGATAATTTAAAAAGCTACAGTCTGATTATAAGAAAATGGTCACAAATAAATGGTTCGTATTTCGGTGGTCTACAATTTAGCTCCTCCTTCAAAAATAAACGGCAGCATCACCTTACTATCATAATCATTCCTATCATAATAATCCTCCTATGTGTGAATACAATTTTCGTAGCCAGATTTATTATTTGGTTAACTGCTATGGCAGATAAAGTGTAATCACTTGAAAGCGCCACCAATGCGGTAGGCCCCCAGCAAATAAGGCCAAATTCAACCCATATATTAAGAATTTGTGGCCATCTTTAACGTTGCGGTTAAACTGAACACTAGTTTTAACTTAAATTAAATTGTTTTAATTTTTTTAAATTGTTAGTTTTAACTAAAAGTTAAACTATTAATTTTTATGGAAGGTAATAAAAGTGTGGAGGTTAATTGTTTATACTCGTATATTCATTTTGCCAATCATTATAAAAAGAAAAATATTGTACACAAGTTATTGCAGGTACGAATTAACACCTCATTTTTCAGGGAACAAATTAAATTTCGGAAAGTCGGTCTATTTGAATGGGAGGCACTATCATTGCTTCGGATGAAAGCATAAAAATAGGCAGTTGTATGGACTGTAAGTTAATCGTAATAACTTGTTATTGTAGTAGAAATCACGTGCATATTGCATCATCTTTTTTTGCGGGGTAGAAAAGGCGCGGGCGGGGGGCGCCTACATCGTTGGGTTGGCGGGCTCATGGAGTTTTAGTCGCTATGAATCACTTCGACGGGAAGCGTCGCGCATTTTGCGTGCGCGCATTTTACGAGAATTGCTACTAGGCGACTATATTGTGCTGAATATGGACTAAGGCGAATTAGTGAAGCTCCGAGTGCTAATTTAATTAAAATATGGGTAAAGTGTTTTGAAGAGACCGGTTCAACATTTAACCCACAATCAAATGGTCGCCCAAGAACATCTAGGACCGAAGACAATGTTGAGAGAGTTATGGAGTCAGTACGAGGAAACCCACAAATGTCGATTCGAAGTTTGCAACGAATTTTAACATTGGATCTTAAACTGCATCCATATAAGCTGCAATTAATACAAGAATTGAAAGAGTCTGACTTCATAGCAAGGCTCGCATTTGCTAATGAAATGCTTAATCGATTTTCCAATTTTGACAATATCCTTTTCTCTGACGAGGCTCATTTCCTTATGAATAAGTTCGTAAACCGTCAAAATTGTCGTTACTGGAACAGTGAAAATCCCAAAATCAAACACCAGAAACCATTGCATAGTCCTAAAGTGACAGTATGGGCAGCAATCTCTGGCAGAGGAATAATTGGTCCTTTTTTCTTCGAAAATGCGCGGGGCCAAAACGTCACGGTTAATACGGAACGTTATGTTGAGATGTTGGACGGATTTTTGGCTCCAGAAATTGAAAGTTCAAGAATAGTGAATTCCAGAACTTGGTTCCAACAAGATGGAGCTACTTGTCACCCATCAAATGACTCCATGGCGGTGGTGCAGCAGATGTTCCCTGGCAGACTGATTTCGAAAAGAGGTGATACACATGGCCCCCACGTAGTCCAGACTTGACGCCTCTTGACTTTTTTTTGCGGGGACACCTCAAACACAAAGTCTACAGTAATAATCCAAGAAACATCGTTCAGCTCAAGGAGAATATCCGGGGTGAAATGGCAGCCATTACACCTGTATTACTGAAGAAAGTTTTCAATAATTTTCGTTTGCGGTTAGAGGAGTGTCGTCGTAGAGAGGGTCACCATTTAGATGATGTTATTTTTAAAAAATAAACTCCATTTATTACTCTACAATTCCTTAGATTTATTTCAACCATACCTTTTGTATTTATTTTTTAATATATTTTTTAAATATGCACGTTCTATAGCGCCACCCTGTACTACTGCTATACCTATATAACACTATTGTGTGAAGAATGCAAATAGCCGACTTACACCCCAGTATTTATGTTACTTAGGATAACATTTTAGAATATGAAATGAAGCTCACGACTCTGATCCAGGTGTGGATGAATCAAACCATCCAAACGTACCCCATTTGCTTTTGATTATTTTATCATCAATCATTCTTTTTTTATAGTTCTGATCACAATTTCTAGCAGCAATCATATTTAAACCAATCGTTTTAATTTTTTTATAATTTACAGATGTCATTCGTTTTACTACAACTACACAAACCCGCACATTGATGCGGCGAAAAGTTTCTTAAGATTTTCTGTGCTGTTTCTGTAAACCACAAACGGACTTTGAGCAGTCATAGCGACGTTAAGAAACTTTAGCATATTTTTGATTTTATTGATGTTTTAGAGGTAAATTTAATTAACTTTTGGATAAGAATTCCACAAAGGGCTACCAATAGGAACAGAATATACATTTTTGAATATTTACTCTGGTAATTGTCATTGTGCTTAAACTTCGTCGGCTAACTTTTTTTTTTGCCACGAAACCTTAATAGGATTTATTTTATATTGAATGACTCTTGCAGAGACCAGCATAATATGTTGCAGTAAAGTAGTTTTACAATTCTATATTAAATATATTTCATGCAGAGATTATCTGTAATATAAAGTGTGGCATGTGTGACTATCGTTTTTAAAGTATTTGGCATACAAATGCATTGCGGTGAGCTTGACTTGAAAAACTTACCAATTTTCAAATAGCGGATAAGAAAAGAAACCAAATTTGAGTTACTAACTGAAACGTACATTTTATTTTCTGAATGAACATTTACGGATAAGTTTGGCATTTTGCTTGTAATGTTATTCGCCACCAAGATCGGCCTCATCAGAATTGTGAAGATTTTTTTTTTCATTTAGTTGATTTGAAAACTGAGTGTTGCCCCAAAAGATATTTTAGATTTCTGAAAACTCGTTTTAATTTTTGCAACTGAAAAACTTGACTTAACTTTGAGTGTCGTAAGTGGCAAAAATGATCCAAGGCAAGCCTAGGATTGGGTTGGGTTGATAAAAATTTAAAGACTGTAAATGTCATAAATGACAAAATTGGGTTAGTAGAAAAAAACTTAGCCACACAATGTCTGAAACCGCCTCCAAAAAAAAAAGGAAATTGAATTCTTCCACACTTTTCTTGACCGCTTTATTATTCAAAAATGCTGAAATATACGATACATCAGTGGATGTTTCACTGGAAAATCGGCTCAAATCGACGTGTTGCCCAATAGAAGATAACGTTGTAGTCACTATACGTGACTACGTTGTAGAACACTATAATTCATCGACCATGTACACATCGTCATAAATTCGCCATAGGAAAATTTGGGTTATTTAGTTAGTTTTTTTTTACTTCAACATTTACCACAGCTCTGTTTTACAATAAACACAACTTTCAGAAAATTTTGATTTTTTTGCTATCTTAAGACATCCGCTACAAAATTTAAAAATATGGTTAATTTCTATATATTAAAATATAAAATCACCGGCTTAAAAAAAAATTAAAAAAAATTAAAAAATTAAAAAATTTTACATGATATGATTGTCTTTAATTACATTTCTGTTTTTCAATTGGTCATATTAATCTTGATAACAAAAAGTAAAAATAATGGGCTCTATTTGAGACTGATTCCGGCCCATGATAATTTTGATATCAAAACTGGACGTTCTTTGTTTTGTTTGTATTGATACCGTTTTAAGAGATATTTCAAAAAATATTAAAAATTTTACTAAATTGGGCTTATTAAGATTCCCAAGAATATAAACTATATAAACTATTTTTATGCACCATATATACTATAATTAGCACCATCGTATTCAGCGTATCTAAATTTATTTGCTCTAAATTTTTAATGTTTGTATCTCTTCTAGGAAGGTAATTAATCCTAAAAAACCTAATAGCTTAAGTTATTTTTCTAAATGACTGTTTTGGCATAATTGCCTAAGTCAATTTAGGATTACAACAAACATAAACATTATTTTTTCATCATTGCCTAAATAACTTAAGTCGTTAATCCAAAAAAATAAAGGGACAATTTTATTTTCCTAACTTGAGTTAAGCTCTTATTCCGAATTACAATTTCGTTTTTTGATAAACATAAATTGAGTTAAGGTCTTTCTCCAAACAAACAAATTTTTATTTAATCTGGAATAATATCGTAACTCAACTTGAACTTTTTGACTTTCTTTCGTTCAACAATTCATAAGAGCCTAAGTGTCTTTTTCGATCATATCTTTTGACTGCGAGAATAAACAACTATTTTTTGTTAACAACTAAGTAAAGAAATTCGTTTCCTTGGAATCTGTAGCAAAATTTTCCAAAAAACACCCTCTCCTGATTTTCAGTGAAGATTCAAAACTTTAAACTCCTGTACTGAAAATATTGAAAAACAGACTTAGGCTGTTATGGGTTGTGACCACAGACTTTACCAAAAGATTATTAAAAATTTCATCTCGGTAGTTAGTAACGAATATAAGGCAGAAATATTTGAAAAACACTAAACAGAGGCTCATTTTTGTATATACTCAATGTTCTATAACAATTTTGCTATTTTCCAACGAATTCCGATTAAAAGTATAGGACAGTTGGGTGCAAAATTTCAGTCGGATTTGGTTCTATTATGTCAAATTTCCACTTTTAATTGAAACCCTCCCAAAAACACAAAACTTTACTTTTTTTGGCTTTTTACGGCAGTTTCACAAATCAAGTTTCTTATTTCGATTATTGGTGGGGTTCCTCGTAATATTTTCTGATGCATGCATTGAACAATTTTTGTAGTCATGAGAAAGCTATAATGTTATATTATATGAAATTCCAAATGGTTTATAATTTATTAATGTAAATCTGAGATAATACTCCAATTTGCAGGTAAAATCGCCCCGGTGGAACTGAGCGGAGATTTGTTGATGCCATGGCCATATACTTCAATAAATTCTACAACATGAAATGAAGGAATGATACTTGAGATGCTCAGTCTTTATTATTGACAAGTCCAATTTGTCTCTAGAGAAAAGGGAAAAGGACAGGAAAAACTTCACGCTTCATAGTTTTATGGGACAATCTCGGGAAATCAGCAAACAAGCTCTTATCTTTTTCAACTGAACACTGCTAAACTAGTGAGAGCTCTGAGATACATTGAAGATTTCTGTGGACACTGCACAACACTATGGAAAATGGTTGATCATCTAGTGAGCTGTCGAAGAATTAAGTCATGTTTTTTGGTCCCAAAAAAAAAATAGAAACAAATTAATTAGCAAACTAAAAATCGCGGCACAGTGTAATTAATAAAAATCGTTATCAGAAAAATACAGTTTTGCAAACTAGAACAAGTTCGTAAATATTATATGAGCTATAATTTTGACAAATTAAACTGACCCGTTTAGCATTTTAAGACCCCCCATTCGGAATAGAAATCGAAAAAATAACAGCCAATAGATAAAAAAAAAAGTTAAAGGGCAAGTAGTAAATTAACGACAGGCAATGCATTCGTAACGTAACTGAGTACACAACTAACTAACATAGTTAAAGTAATATTTAATTAAAACCATGTTTTATACTAACCAACTTCTTTCCATTCGGGATAGTTTGAAATCACCTAACGATTTCTTTTATTTTAACAGACTCTGATTTACTCATTCCTACAGACTCCTTTCGACAAATGCAAACCTTGATAAATCTGTTCAGGTATCGGTAAATATATATTTCGTAACTCTTCGCCCAATATTTCACTGGGTTATGTCCATTTTTACTCCAATTCTCTTCCTATCCATCAACTCCACGTCTTTGAGTAAAACTTTCCGATAGTAATATTAATGCAAAACTTTTAAAGTTTAAAAGTTTTTTTCCCCTTTGTGCGAAAATGAAATTGAACTTTTGAAGAGAACTGAGATGAAAGAAAGAACAAGCAGCGATTCTTTTAAAATAAATCTCCATTAGATCTTTCGTTGCCACAGTCAGCATTTTACTTGTCAAATGTCAACAATTGCATTCATCAATAAATGATGGTGTTGTAAACGAAAATAAACTTTTGCGAACATTGTGTGAGCGTGCATATCAGCAACGTTCTTATCTTATTTTGTGGTTTGCGTTCTTTACAATTCATCTCATTGTTTGTGCAGGATAGTGAATATATACAAACCAATTCTAAAGGGGGAACTGAAAACTAAAGAACTGAGTAAGCGGCTATTCCAAATGGTGGTGTTAACAACCAAATATGGTGGAACATCGAAAAACACTGTGCAAAAGGGTGAAATAACTATAACATTATGATGCGACCGCACTCTATTTTTAAATTTATACCCATCGGGTGAGGAAAAAGCAACCAGACTTAACATAAAATTTGCTCACACCCAATCTTCTAACTTTCATAAAAGAAATTCAGATTTGTCAGAAATTATTTAGGTCAGCAATATTTGATGCCAAAGCTCAATTTTTTGGATTGTGTAATTTTGCTGTGCCGACTGGAGAGAAAATATCTCGACAAGCAGAATTTTGTAGTGAACATTATTTGTAGATGAAAGCTAGTAAAAATTCTAACAATTCAAGCGCACAAATATCGCAAATACAGTCTGACATATTTTTTCTACACTAAAATACAACAAAATATTTATATCGCAAAGGAAAATAAAAAAAAAACAATTACAAATAATGATTGAATTTTATATGAAATTTATTAATTTTGTAAATAAAAAACAGAAAAGCAAATTTGCTTACATCCCATGAATGACATATGAGAGAGCTTCTTCCATTCATCGAGCTTACTCGCATTCTATTTTCAGACTCATTCAGTCAACGGAACCAACAGTTCAACGATCGATACCAAACGTAAGTTTTAGGTAACTGAAATTTATTAACTGCTCTCTTGATTAATCGTATACGAAAATTTCCATGCCCAATATTATACCATTATATGGTAAACAATTTCTTTGAATCATACCTCTTGTCTTTGTATTAGATTATTAGGGCCTGGCAATTGCAAGGCTCACTGGCTGTGATTTTTAACGTGTGTGTGCGTGTCCTCCCCCATCGCCTAATGGAACTTATCTTTGCGTAGTTCTCAAGATAAAGGACACGAAAGGATGCCAGTCGTTGTGGTGCTATGACATGTCATTGTTTGAAATAACACTTAACATGACATCTTTTTTATTCCTTGTAGGCCTGTGTAAACAATGTATTGAATGGAGGCATTTTATGTTAACGAGAAGTAAAAACGTTTACTAAGCAAATACTTTACAGAGGTAGAGACACCGGCGCACGAAAATGAAGACAGAAAAGTTGTATGTAAACACTTAGTTTATTTCATTGTTTACAAGGACTCATGCAGTTTAGTTCGTGTTTTCATTTCAATTCCTCCTACTAGTTTTTATACTACTTGTCGTTTGGTTGTAATTTCTAACACTATAAAGATAGTCTAATGTTTGCAGATACAGGCTAATACCAGCAGAATTGTAGACACTCAGAAAATTAAGTATGTTTGAGCAATAAGGTAACGTTTGCATGATAACTATCCGGAGGCCAAGCAGAGGCCACATTGCTAGTATTAAAGCAAAATTGACTATAAGGAATCTGTGGCTACTAGAAAATGACTGCACGTAAGCAAAGTAAAAATACTTTATATAATACATTTACAATTTTGGCACTCAAACTGAAATTGTTAATAATTAGTGGTGGACAAAAATTTGGTTTTTTAAAAAATTTTGAATTGAAATTGCTTCTGGAAAGAAGGGGAAGGACGAAAGATAGAAAGATACGGTAAATGACAACGATATTTTCCAGTCATTATTTTGTTGAGAATCGGAAACTCAATTTCCATGAAAATATACTTATGAAAATAAGCATACGTTATAAAATTTGATACACTTGACTCTGTACTGACTTTGAAAATTTTGACGAAGGGAAATCATTTGCAAATTTTACCTAAAACATACATTTTGAGGATGAGATTTCTTCCATACTTCTTTAAACATTTTTTGTAGACAAATGATTCTATGTTGCCGTAATGGTACCGTTTCTAATTGTCCATTTTTTGTTTCTTTTTTTCATTTATCTTGAGAGATCCATACAATCAAATATTTTTCACTTTCGGGATCGTTCTTTGTTCTACATAGAAAATATCACACTTTTACTGGGAAATTTTTTACGTCGCAGAAAATGTTGCAATTTCATAGAGAGATTTTCTACATAGAAAATATCACAATTTCATAGGGAAATTTTCTATATAGAAAATATCACACTTTCATTGGGACATTTTCTATATAGAAAATAGAACAACTTCATTGAGAGATTTTTTACACAGAAGATATCACAATTTTATTGGGATATTTTGTATATAGAAAATATCACAATTTCATTGGTTCATTTTCTATATAGGAAATATCCAATCTCCGATTTCATTAGAAGATTTTCTACATAGAAAATATCACAATTTTACTGAGAATTTTTCTAAGTCGCAGAAAATGTTGCACTTTCAAAGGAAGATTTTCTGTATGGAAAATATCACAATCTTATTTTGAAATTTTCTATATAGAAAATATAACAATTCATTGGGAGATTTTCTATATGGAAAATATTACAATTTCATGTTGATATTTACTATATAGAAAATATCACAATTTCATTGGTTAATTTTCAATTTGGAATATTTCACAATTTCATTTTGAGATTTCCTATATAGAAAATATCACAATTTCATTTTTTCACTTTCTACATATAAAATTTCACAATTTCATTGGGATAAAGAAAATATCACAATTTCATTGGGATATTTTCTACATAGAAAATATAACAATTCGGGATTCGGGTTCGTTCTTTGTTGCATCTTACGAATCTGAGACAAAATGTAGAGAGATTGTAATACAATAATTCAAGCTGCCACATTCTTTTAGTCACAACTTTTCATCAATAACTTTTATACAAAAAAAGAACCAATAAAGGTAAAATTTACACGAAACAAATCCAATAACTGCAAAGCGATTAAATGACAGAAACTCATACAGGAAAGAAAATGATAAAAAAAAGTTTAAAAAACTTCAAAAGTCGATTCAGCCTGCAAATGAAAATGTGATTTTTTTAATATTTAATAATCACTATTGAAAAATGTCAAAATCTATTGGAGAAGTGTATGAGTTGGTATGGATCCTTCCCGATCTTTCTGTTAACGGATGTGGGTATGTTGTAGGGGTAAGTTTTTTTTCTATACTGTAACGATTTGGGGCAATGACGATGCCTGCGGTCAACGTTACAATGAACATTGTGAGGACTAATCATATATAACTTCTATCAAGGAATACCAGGAATTGTTCAATAAAAAACACAAAATATTTATCACCAGTTAAAATTTATTGTATCACATTCAAAATACGCTCTTACAAAATATTATAACACACTTACGATGGCGATAATCCAGACACCAATACAATTTTTAAACGTAGTTTCTGGAAAAGTTTTCAATTCTCACCAGGAATTCATTTCTATTAACTTCTATCAACTAAAAACAAACGCCTCAAAGTGATAGTTTTAAGTTCTGGTGAATACGATGGTTGTTTAATGATATTTGTTCAATCTTTGGACAAAAATTAATTAACAGCGATAGCATTGTGAGATGGTACGTTATCGTGATGCGAAATTCATGAATTTTCTTTCCAAAAGTCTGGCGTTTTTCGACGAATTTGCTCTCTTAATGCAGCATAACGCTCAATTAATATACTTTGTCCACTGCCTAATCTTCTGGCAAGAATTTCGAAAGCAATAATTAAAGCAATTGGATGGCGCCATTCTTAAGATTATTGATTGGCTTGCGTACCAAACTCAAAAACGCATGTCTCATCATAGTCAACCTGACATGTCTTCAGAAGGAAGGAAATTCATATCTTTCGGAAAAAGTCGAGCAACAAACAACACGTTTCATACACAAACAATCATGTAAAATGGTTCAAATTAATTCGTGAGACACAGAAAGTTCTGCGGCAATCTCTTTTAGTCACGTTTTCCTTCACTTCATTGATGTTAAATTCAATCAAAGATAGTGGTGACCAGAGCAACAGAAATTTTTCACTCTATATCGAGCACTTTTGAATCCACTGTAGTCAGCTTTGCTTCTGTTTTTTTTTTTTTTGCCGATATGTTACTTTTCAAGTTCACAAAGTCGAATATTAGAACACTCTAATAGAAAATTGTAATTCCAGCTGAATAAAGATTACAAAATTAAAACCAAGCTCATGTTAAG
The DNA here is from genome assembly GCA_019455685.1 of Philornis downsi. NCBI lineage: Eukaryota > Metazoa > Arthropoda > Insecta > Diptera > Muscidae > Philornis > Philornis downsi. The sequence goes on from JAHXMU010000016.1 coordinate 4,284,256, forward strand.
TATGAAAAATATTGTTTTAATTGAGGCATAATGTGGTACAAATCCATACCAGATCCAGTAACAGAATTAAATATTTTTATACAAAACGAATTTTGTGTGAAATTTAATAATTTAATACAAAAATGACCATTTCTTTGCAAATATGCCAAGCCATCCAATATCTAGCCGATTCAAACATACATATTCAATTCACACATTTTTTTCATTAACAGCTCCTTTCACTACATTGTTTCTATAATCCAAAGCGGTATAATTCCTCCAAAACCCTTTTGCCCTTTGACATTATAAAGCCTTAAAGGCTTACGGAACGTCCAACCAATAAATCTACCACAAAACAAACAAACCATTATCGTCATTCCTTTAATAACTCTATCTCAAAATTTCTTTAGTGTGAATGTCAATACAGCGACAGCAGTAATCCGTTTTGCAAACCATTCACAAAGGATAACAATGGGAGGGTGCGCACAAAGGGCAGCAGGGAAGAAGAGAATTTGTTCAAATCTTATTGCCGATTTAAGCATTGTGCATTTTGAGTGGTGGGTATACTCGTACACATTTTATTTGTATGTTTTATAAATATATTTTTGTTGCTCGTACTTTTTATCAAAGAAACAATAAAAATGTTTACGACAAAATATTTAAACCCATTTTAAGGGGCTTTTTGACCAATAAACAAAGGTTACAATTTATGTTGCGACCATAAATATTTGCAGACAAGTATCAACAGAGAATGAAGGATATGACAACGATAAACTTCCAATGGATCTACTGTATGAAGTGTAAGCAACTCTGGGATTCTGCTGTTTAACAGTTTTTAATCGTAATTTCAATTTGAAAGTCATTTCAGTCACAGGGTCGACACTGTCATTATCTTTTTAATGACATTTTTACTATTCGATGTACACTCGGCCATTGTAAGGTCAAGTCGTAAACTGGTTTACGATAGAGATTTTATGGCTACATCCAGTTCTTGTTCGAAGGTTTCGAATCATTTACCGTATGTTTATCTACTTACGTACATTTTATATCTTAGACCACATGCAAACCATTTAAAATTTCTTCTTATAATTATTATCTAAATTAAATTTTTTACTCATAATTACTGCAAGGGAGCTGTATAGGTAAAAGCAATACAAGGATTGTAGAAATAACTTCTAGTACCGGGAGAGGAAGAGTGCTTGAATACAATGATATCTTTGAATTTTTCTTTGACAATCCTTGAAAGAGAAAAAGTTTATTGGTTTTATAAAGACAAAAATTTTGGTTATTAGACAGTGGTCAAATATTTGTTTTCAGAAAAGTAAAGTAACGATAAAATGACAATGGGATTCAGTGACATTTATGAAAGCTTCGCATGTTTGCTACCTAAAATAATGGATCAAAATTTGATGAATTTTGTTCAATGAATTATGAAGGATGAAATCTTTCATTGAAATAATAAATTGGATGGCAAGAAAATGCGTAATGGAGCAAACGGCCCGGCCACAACATGAGAATTGTACCCCCTGTTCCTACTCAAACAATTGGAAAATATGTACATTCGACGCAGCTACATATCCAATAGGAGATTCAGATGAGTTATTCAAGTCGCGGCGAGTATCATGGTAGTAAGTGGTAGCAACGTAGCGTTTTCTACAGAGCAACTTGGCTATATTCTTGTCACGTATATTTGTTGTGTCTCGGAATTATGCCTGATCCGTGAGGCTGACGTAGACAAGGAGGATCACTTGGTTGCAGCTAAAGCATGGAAGAGATTGAGCAGTGTGAAAAATGTACTTAACCAAGCACAAAGAAAGCTGGAGAACACTAGGATGCATACGAGCGCCTGCGCTAAACTCTTATAGTTAATACTAAAAAACGCCTACAATCCTGATGTTGTTAACAAACTGTGTCAATATATTGTACATTCTGTGACAGCTGCCCCAAAAAGAACATATTGAGTGCAAAAATCAGCGCAGAGATAGGCTGTAGTATGATCAAAAATGTCGCACGCATGGCAATGCTACAGGCAAACATAGCGCGTGATATGAACAAACACTATGCAGGGAAGAAAAGAGAGTAGGCTCTCTTTTGGAAGAAGCGATTGCTGTAAGAACGGAAGAATGAGGAAGTTGAAAGGTAGGTGAATGGAAGTGAAGCCAGAAAATTAGTCAGAGCCACAACAAAGTCAAAATGGAGGCATCGAAGCTTAACAATAGCAAGGCTTCGGAAGCTCAGAAACTGCTGGCAAATTATTTAAAATTAATGCCGGTGGCGGGAGCTGATAATAAAGATATATATAGTATATCAACTCCTCATCACGATGCTTCAAATCGTATTTGACCTAAGCGTATTTCGCATTTTGTTCTAAAAAAGGGATCTGAGGTTTTGTACCGGTGAAAGCCCATATATTCAGCAATTCATACCAAAGCAAATCGACACATACCAGTCTTTCGTCGAATAAAAACTGAATTCGCCCCTCTAATACTCCAAAAATTGTATAATTCATGGTTGATTTTGATATTCCTACGAATTTTGTGCATCATATAAGATAACACTGACAAATACGAAGTCTTCAACAGAGATAGGCGCAAATCTCAGATGACCATCTTATTCCAAACGAGATGATTATGGGGAAAGCTGCAATAAACACGAATGTTATGATCTTCATTAAAAACCACATGTTACATATGTGTGCGTAACCACATGTTATATATAGGCAACATAGATCGAAAACTGCGAGATGTAACTGCGGCCTCCTCAAACATTGTAAATTAGTCAGCAAAAACGGGTTCGGGTATACTATCTGTTTAGAATGTGAACAACTATATATTTGGAGTGATGAATGATTTCATTTAACTTAGCTCCGCGATCAACAAAACTAATGATATCAACCTGGTTATGTATTACTTGCAAATAGATATTACTATGGGCATAACAAGCAATTTTTTGACAAAACCCTCTCTATATGAACAAAAAAAACCGATAATATTATGTGCTAGTCGAACCGATCTTTATGTATACTGCAGAATCCTGGGCTATGACAACATCAGTTAAAAATATATGAATGCACCATAGATAATTTAACGAATTGATGTAGGTTCTGAACAGAACTATTTTCTACGTGCGATACATGATAAATAAAAAATTCTATTCCTATTAAGTGAAGCTATATCGTGATGACGACTCACTTAGATATGTTCATATTTAAAAGAGGACAGTTAGATAAGTGGACATGACTATCTAAGAAAATAAGAAAATTATTCTGAGTCATACGATATAAATTTTGCGGGATCTACCTCATACAAATTAAACACGAAGCAACATATCAATATACCTCTGGTGCACCACATGCTGCAGGTTTAAAAGCAGACATACAGAAAAGTTTGTCCCAACCTCCGCATCCAAACGTATTCACTTGTTCTGTGTCACCGTACCATAAATGAACAACCAACGGAAACATATTTTTTATAGTCGTGTGTAAACTAGCCTTTTCGTAAGTTGATTGTGATCATTCATTCACATTTAATCTACAGATATAAATCACAACATCTTCCGACATTAATAATCTTAACATATTCTTATCTTCAACTTTTGGTGGTGCGTCTTTGCCTCTGTTCTTCATTAAAGCTTAAACTTGCAGTTGCATATAACGTTTTTAAGCCATTTCTTATGCATGCTTACACAGCTCAAAGACTATGGACCTACTCAAAACCCATATAAAGAAGAATATACATGACCTCGCACATATGCATGCATATTGCCATAGCATATGTGACTTCAACACATATGCGAATACATATGTACAAGCAGGCAAAGTATGGTAAACACACACATACAAGTGTGTTAAACGCCAGCAGGAAATTTCATTGCTTGAAAGGCCTGCCATCAGGCCTGCAATAAAAGTCGGTAGTTCTGCCAGCTACATTCCTGCTTCCTTCAAAATATCTCTTTGTGATATTTGAAGGCAATGCCTTCCACACTAACCTTTCAAAAAAAAAAAAGGATTATATCGGGCAATGGAACTTTTGATAGAATAGTGACGAATAAAAAACTATGACTTGACATTAATGACCAGACAGCAGATCTGCAAACGATTAGGCACTCTAAAAATACTGATATGAACATTTTTACTTAGCGTATACAAAATTATTATTGTTATTTTTATTATCATTGTTATTGTTTGATAAAATTTAGTTAATATTTTAAATTTGAAGGACTTTGCTGGAATTCAAACTTACGCTCTTAAAATTAACTGTCTGTGTGCAAGCACCTGTCCCAGTGAGCACCTCTGCATCACAGACAGCATGAAGACATAGCAAATCTACAAATGATTAGACAATCTTAAAATGCAAAAAAAGTATTTATACATTTTTATTTAGCATATACAAAATTATTAGTATTATTCGATAATACTAACTAACTGTCTGCGCGCCCAGTGACCATCATAGCACCACATTCGAGGCATCTGAAATTCGGAGTAAACAACGCTGGAAGAACATATGAGTACCTCTAAGATTTTTTCTTGAAAAAGATGGTCCATAGCCCATCTTTTAGAAAGGATAAATTATTATTGGATACGTGCCTTTTTTGAGAAAGAACTATGAATTCCTACCAACTGAATCTCTGAGTAATATCAGATAGATCGAATACAAAGCTTAGGTAATATAAATACGCATATGCGCGGACAGAGCGTATAAGTTATCACGTAACTCTTGCGACGAATTGTCCACAAGAAGAATTGCTGACAATGCGTTTGCAATAGTAGCGTTTGCGGATCGAATTCGCCAAGCTACGTCCGGCTCGAGTGAACACCGACACTTGCACTTGGAAAATGCAAACGTTGCAAATTCTAAGACAGGGAGAGAGAAGCGTTAAGGTAGATTTAAGTAATTGTAAGTTTTTAGATTCAGTTAAGTTATGGTCCGCAACAAAGCAACTGTTGAAATACGCAACAAACAACAAATAAATAAAATCAACCAAACAGATCAAAATAAAAATTCTACAAACAAATTTGTTTAATTTATATATTCATTACTCGTATATATTTTTTTCTTCCTACATCATTTTGCGTATTGTGATGAAACTTTGACTGATTGTGCTTGAAATACCAAGGGCTGTTTCTGAAAATGATAATTTAACATGCGAGGGATGAAAATAAAGTATAAGATATGTCATTGAATGTGGTTTTTCGTCCCTTGAATAGTAACAAAACTTCTCTAACAACTGTCATAGCCTAAGGAACAATCTGTTAAAGTTTCATTATAGTCGTCTAAATAGGATACATATAGCCCATATCCAATACATTTTCTATATATTAAGTGCACAACTAAGGCGATAGATGGCGCCAGCTGTAAATGCTAGTTGATTCTGCCATAACTCAAACATCATGAGCCAAGCTTAGGCATATAGTCAACATACCGCCTCGATACAATAGTTATTTTCTTTTCACTTCATATTCTTTTGGTTGTGTGAATATGTATGATTTTGTGCTAAATAATCGTCATATGCGCAAAGTATTGATTTTTTTCTTTCAACCGCAGAAACGGCGACTGAAGTTCATCAAGAACATCAAAATGTTTACAGAGATGCTGCTTTAAGTGAAACAACTTGTCAAGATTGGTTCTGTCGCTTTAAAAAAGGTGATTTTGATGTTGGTGACCGTTCTCTTGAAGGAAGACGAAAAACCTTCGAAGACACTGAATTGATGGCATTGCTTGATGGGGATCCGTGTCAAGTGCAGGCAAAGCTTGCTTCAGTATTATAAATAACCCGCCAAACTATTTCCAAGCGATTTCATGCGTTGGGAATGATTCAAAAGCAAGGAACTTGGATTCCTTGTGAGTTGAAGCCAAGGGACAACTGCTTCAGCGACAAAAAAGGAAGGGTTTTCTTCATCGTATTGTAACGGGTGGTGAAAAATGGATTCATTTCAGCAATCCCAAGAAAAGAAAGTCGCGGTAATTACCCCGTCATGCTTATACGTCGTCGCCTCTGCCGAATATTCAAGCTGCGAAAGCTATGCTCTGTATTTGGTGGGACCAGATCGTAGTTATTTAATTACGAGCTGTTGAAACCAAGCGAAACCATCACTGGGGATTAATGCGATTGAGCCGAACTCTACGTGAGAAACGCCCACAATACGCGGAGAGGCACGAAAAAGTGATTCTTCAGCATGACAGCGCTCGGCCTCACGTGGCCAAGCCGGTTATAACATACCTGGAAACACTGAAATTGAAAGTCTTACCCTATCCATTATATTCTCCAGATATTGTGTCATCCGTTGTCACTCGTTCCGTTCAATGGAACACGGTCTAGCTGATCAGCAAATCCACTCATATGAGATCCAGCAGTTCCTCAAGAGATGAACAGTTTTATCGTCACGGAATTCGAGCTTTGACAGAAAGATGGGACAAAGTAGTAGTTAGCGATACTACTTCAATTAATCGTTTGTAAACATGTTTTCATAATAAAATTGCATTTTTATAAAAGAAACAGGGTTTTCAAAGCGTAAAATTTAATTGGGTGATTAATTTGAGATATGTTAAAGCATGAGCCAACACACAAAATATGGCCACTCCTCATAATTCCCAAATTATTCCGAATTATTATCCATTTAAGTAATATCACCTAATTTATAATATAAACGTAAAAAAAAAACAAAATATACATAAAGAACCATATGGAAAAAAAAATTTTATTTGAAGTCATATTTTTTTTATTCTTGTCTGTAATTTCATATTTATTAAAATCCATCAGTCGGCAAGTCCTTTAGCATCTCCTTTCCGCCGCTGGACTATTCTTAATAATTTTTGTTCGCTTTTGATTGTGTGATATGTCATCGTGTGAACTAAAGAGAGTGTGTATATGTGAGTGAATGCAGCCCATTCATGTGGCATGCGTGTGTTTGTCATGGAGAAAAGTGTGGTGCCTCTCCGGGTAGGTTCTTATGACACACAATATTAAGAAAGTTATCTTAACAGATTACCCGAGTCGTAATGTTGGCACCGACATTACTATGGAATCAGTAATGATTGCATCACCACCAGCAGAAACATCATTATTATCGTTATGATCATCATTACCACCAGCATTTTTGTTATCACTATCGCACTAGCATCTTCATGACTATCATCTGTCGTCAACACTTTTCCAACATTTCTTTCCATCTTTTGTATTCATGTTTCCTTGTTCGTGTACAAATGTCAAAAGGGATTTACAACAAGTTTGTCAAAATCACAGCGATATAAATGTGAAGTGTTAAAAACATTGGCTATGTTGAGAAATTTACTGGGAAATATGAATTTTTCAGGCGAATCGCGTTACTGGATGAAGGCTGAAGTTATGACTTCTGTCTAAAGATGAAACAAACAAAAGATATTTTGATGTGGATATTAAATATTGAGTGTTTGGTGAATTGCTTTATAACATGTAAAATCTTTATAAATGTAAAAGTTTTGATTGGCAGAATAGCGTCGTCAGCGTTTTTGAAAAATGCGGTAAGGCTGACTACAAGGGTTCGAATATATAATTCAAAATCTCTTGACGGCAATGGGCCAGGCAGTTGAGGGAGATGTTAGGGTTCCGACACCTCCGCTATCACGAGGAACCTCATAAAAATTCGAAATTTCATGTAGAATAAGATTAAACATTACTATTTAAGTAGCACAATGATAAAGAAAACAAAGAAAAAACTTGGTAGATATTATGAGGACCCCGCTCCATTAAATACCTATACAATGGTTTAGAAGTTGTTACAACAATTTCAGAAGAGTCGTACGAATACAAGTGCTGCACCAAGTTTAGGAAGGCTGTAATTACTACGCCTGAAATTATCGAAAAAATCAAACTTTTCGTAACTGGCGATCGAAAATTGAAAGTTTTTGAAATATTAAACATTGTAAACCTGAACATGCGAGAGCTGCGTGTGTGTAGAGAGCCACGCTACACAAAATTTTGACGGAGCTACTGTTTCCCAGCAAAATTTTTACATCATACCAAGCCTTAAAAATAATTTACTTTCTCCGATTCACGACAGTGGATGTTGCAGTTGCCCCAACTATGGGTTACGAAGGGAAGATGTGTGGCGAAGAGAATAATTTTCCAATAATCATCCGGTAAGGCGATGGCAGCTGATTTTTAAGCGCAGTATTGATTTACATGGACTATTTAGAGCGAGTGATAGTCCTCTGCTCAATATTAAATTGAGTTACTGAATCAATTTAATGCAACTATCATGAATAATTAGAGTCATTTCACGAAAAATACAACATTTTCCTCAAGATAACACACCAGCATCTAAAGCAGTGAAAATGATAATCTAATTGAACGAACCAGACTGCAAAATCCTTGCTCACCCCACGTATATGGCACCAGGCCATTATTATTTCTTGTAGAGCAGCAAAGACGGGTCACAGAAATATACTTTTATTGCAATACAGAGGTAATGGCTGAGTCAGAGGCCTCTTTTGAGAAGTTGAACGTCAGCTACTATAAAAAGGTCTGTTAATTGATTGAGAATCGTTATAATCGTCGTATTGCTTACTGCCTCCCCCTGCTTTATGAAATTTTGATCGTAAAGTAACAGTTTGGAAAATTTCGACAAAATTCTTCTACTGTAAAACGTAGAAGATATTGTTTTGAATCCCATTACTTAAAATTGCTTGATACTTATTTGCACTATCAGAGTCAGACACGACTCAAAAACCTTATAGGCTCTAAAATAGTCTTCATTTAAATATACTGTTTCCAATATTTAATTTTCATTTCGTTTCATTTATTTAAATCTATGGAACAAAATTTCCTTACAGACTACCAATGGCAAAACAGTAATAATTTTTCATTATACTAGCTGTCCCGGCAAACGTTGTTTCGCCTTCAAATGAATAACAGCGCCACATATAGGCTGGTATGTTTGTCACCTACCATTGTTTGATTCAATGTTAATGTGGTAAAAAAAATTAATTGCAAAAATCTCATCTCCAACGCCATCTATCACTTCAAATAAAACCTTTTAAACCTTCCGGAATACTCTACCAATAATTTAAGACCAAAATGAGCCAAATCGGTCCAACCGTTCTCGAGCTTTAGCGAGACTAACGCACAGCAATTGATTTTTATATATATAGATAAGAGAAGATAGAGATATTACTTATAAACAATTTAGAATAGAATTATTTAATCTTAGAATTCTGTTAAAATATAATCGGAACTAATGTTGAGATGAGTCGAACTCTATGAGTAGAATGGAATCATGATTCAAGGCATATTCATTAATTTCATTAAGGATATAAAGTCCACGATTCATAGTACTGTTTTTTGCATAAGAAGTAAAGTGCCGAAGTATATCAAAAATATGTGTTAGCCGGAGAGACTTGGGAGGAACGTAAAATGGAATCTGTGCCAAAAGATTAGAACAGCCGATGTAACCACCAACATACCGTAAACTATCTGCTGTCTAACAATACTATTCTTATGCTTTACACTTTTTTTCATATCAATCCATTTATAGTGTCCCATAGACTACAAAACAGTAATATCGGCACATAATATATAATAATATAATATATTTTCCTTCTTTGTTACTTAACGACGATTTCGAACGTCAGTTTCAGTAGTCGATTACTGAACACCCTTAAGATGCATCAGACACTTCGAGATGATCGCCGCTCAAATAATGACGTCGGAGTTCGAATCCACGATCATATCCATAATATTCGCATGTTCTAACCATCATGCTAAGGCCGATCACCAGCGCCATATGGCACAATATTCGAAAGCTCGAGATATTTAACTTCAGCTATCGACTAATTTATAATCTGAAGGCAAACATTGAATATTGCCATTAACATCTCCCAGTTCTCTTTTGCGTTTAGCACTTGCTTTCATTTTAATTGTCTGGCACTAAACTGTAACCCATTTTTACGCAAACAAAGGAGGACACTTCCAGTAGCCGTCAATGATAAACCAGAAATGTAATTTGGAATATTTAAGTAAAACTTAAGTTTGATTTAGGGAAAATAAACTCATAAGAACTACCATTGCATTTTCGTTAAACGCTGGGTTGACGTTAAACGTAACAAACCTATATTTTCCTTCCGACATACTTCAGTAATTCTACTCACGATTTACCGGAATAACACGCATTTTATAGGATATCAATGACCCCTCGCTATATGATCTAAAATTTTTTTTAATTGAATTCTCATTATATTTCACAGGATGCAGATATTAAAACCACACGTGCTGTCAACTTTTCATGCAAAATTATCTATAATAATCAAATCCTCTAATTATTTCTATTTATTCAGGTGTAAATATGTAAGGGTCTTTTATCACTTACACACATTTCCCGTAAGTTGCAATTTACATCCTTGTGACGATTGTGAGAGTGTGTGTGTGTGTGCGTTTGGATGTGTGCAGATCCTTATCCTTTACATGAAATGCGGTATAATTTATCTTTCACTTGTATGTGTACTCATATGTTAATATTACGCAAAATTAATTTCCCGTATGTGCCAGCCCATGTAATGGGTATATAATTTTGATTTCATTCCACACACTGTCATCGTGAGTCTTCCCGGTAAATTGAAAACAAGAGAGAGCACCTTTAACGAAATGACGACGTGTAACAAATTGTATAACTCATATTTTGGTTTACAGCGCCAAAATACTTGAAATTTTGTTTCATAATTGCATCCGCAGTTATGAGAAATGCTTACAGTAGATTTATCACCACAGAGAATATCATATTAATATTGCAAGGAATCTACAATAATTGAAAGATGGAAAAAAAGAAAACAGTTTTCTGATTATTAGCGAAAATGCAGGATGATAACTTAGTAAACCGATTATAATGAACCGGATCTCGTGCTGCCCTTTATGTGCTGTTTTCGAATTTTGGAAAGTGTCTTGGATGATGGAAGGAAGATGATGATGTCTTGTGGAAAAACTTTTGCAAAAGTTATGTTAGGGCAATCCAAGTATTTTTAGCAATAAACATTTTATTCGGGGGACAGTGTTTTGAAATCAGATTTTGAATAGCTCAATTGCGATGATCTCATATTTCAAAAAACATTTGTTATAAGCTGATTTTCATTTTACAGTTATCGTAACATAAATATTGGATACTTATCTATTTATACACAAATTGGTAGTGTCCTAATCCGTCAGAAATGTTTTTGGAATAGGAAGAAAATTAAATAATTGCTCAAAGGAAAACATTTATGATGTCGCAGAAACCATCAATGGGTGTTGGTTTATGAGAGTAGGAGAAATTTCATTAAAAATTAGTTCAAATACAAACAGGTCCAAAGCAGTCTTACATCAATGGCAAGTCGATGTTTACAGGCTATCGCGGGCATGTTGTTTTGGCGGCGTCAGACAAGACTCTTGATTATATTACTGACCCCAAATCTTCACGCCAAATTGAGCAACATGTGAAAATTATAAAATTGTTCTATAAGAATAAGTGTTCTTGCTGCACTACAAGTCGACGTTTGGTACCCAAATTCGAAACGACCGATTCTGCATAGAATCAACCAACAGCGGTAAGTCAACAACAAGTCGGTCGAGATCATCATCGCCATCCGTTTAATCGTGCAGGAGAACCTGAGACAGTAGATTCTTCGTCATGCACATGAACTTGTACTTTTACAAATTTTAACTTGCGCCTTGGGCCTGCACCTCACCTCACAAGATCCAACTATCCTTAGAGCTCAAAGATTCGTTAAATCGTGCAGGAGGACCCGGGACGGTAGGTCGCTCTCTGTGCACATGAACCTGGACTTTTACAAACTCTAACTTAGGACCTGGATCTGCACCCTCACAAGATCCAACTCGCGTAAGAACTCAAAGATCCGTTGAATTGTGCAAGAGAACCCGAGGGAATAGATCCCTTGACATGCACATAAACCTAGACTTTTACTAAATTCAACTTTTGGCATGGGCCTGCACCCTCATAAGATCCAACTCACCTAAGAGCTCAAACACAATGACCACAGACAGCAAAGTTTGTTCGCTGACTGATCGTCGGAGCGTTTGGAAGAGGACACAATTTGGACCATTTAAGCATTGAATCACAATCTTCTGATGTCCTCAAAGTGGACCTAACCCCAGCCATTGCTCAAATTGAGATGGACATATGAGGCAAAGTTACGCAAAATTAAGGGAGAACATTTGACTGATATTATATTTCATATATAGGTATAATCGCATATAGTGGATTTTCAAATAAAGGAATAATTTCGTTGATACCTCAAATGCAGCCTGTTTTATCCACTTTAATATCGGACCACTTTATTTGAAAAGCACTTATAGTTTACACAAAATAACATAGTATGGACCCATCTTTCCATATAGCTACCAAACAAATTGATCGCCCAAACCTAGCATTACCATTTACAAAGGTCTTAGGTTTCATTAGAATTAGGTTATATTTAATACATGTGGTTTGTTTAGGTCTAGGATTAACATTATTGAAAATAGGCTTTGATCCTACTTCAAAGCCAAAGCTTCGGCTAGAATTTAACCACATTTTTTGTATATTCCTTGACTGATCCTCCGTATTTAGGTTTATCATTTCCACAGGCCTTAGATATATTTATGTCACTTTTGTACGTTAAAGCATACTTTCTCTAACATACATATTCGTAAGACTTAATTTGATGCACTGTTAGGTATGTATGAAAAGCTGGAATGTAAAGTCTGGTCTATCTGGTCCAAAATTTTATTGTTTCCTGAGTAGAAGCAACATTTTGGTGGATAAAGTCTATAAGTAATAGATTAAATCATAATCATAATTTATATTTGTATTACATTCAAGAGCGAATTATTATTGTCGTATTGTTTGAAATTTTGTAAATTTTGTAAAGCCTAACAATTTTGTTTATTTTAAGTCTATGGAGCAAAATTTCCTTACAGACTAACAATGGCAAAACAGTAATAATTTTATATTATGTATACTATTTATATATATATTTGTATACTATTTTATATTATGTATACAATTTAAAATAGAATTATTTAATCTTAGAAATCTGTTAAGATGTAACATATATAAATTAATATTGAAACTGAAAAAAAAAAAAAAAAATCACCAGCAACCTTTGCATGGGATAAACAGTTTGGTGACGATTCCGAATACCAATTTGAGAAGCTTTTATTATTTACTTGTCGATTGACATCGAGGTAACCACCACTCAAAGAAATACAGATGTAGTCGTAAAGACGAGTGAACCCAAGACAATTCGAACTATAGTTGCCTGCACTAACCACCGCGTCACTTTCGGTCCCGAAAGCTAAACTCCCTCACCAAAATACCCAAGTCTGCTCAGGTTCATTTGCCATTATTTCAATAATGATTTACTAGTTGGTCTACAACTACGCATAGTAATCAAAGTCATATAGGATTACAATTTCTACAAAATGTATTAAAGATAGATATTTTCCATCCAAGTTTTTAATGCCATTTGTTTAAATAGCAATCCTAACTTAAACGTCATAAAAATCTCTGTTCGCATGCCTGCTGAAAGCAAAATAGAGCCGAACTGCTTGATTTAAGAGGTAGAAATTTTGCAAGAAAATGTTTCATAGTCATAGGCAGGTTAAGTCCGAAATGGGCCAAAGTAACAAAAAACAAAAAAATTCGAATCCTAGAAAAATTATAATTTTTAGAACTTTATTTTTAATATTTTTATGATTAATTCTTTAATTGCAAACAACAATATAATATTTTAAGTGAATAAATTAATTGTGGTTGTGATCATTATTATTATATTAATACATCATACTTGACATTAGGAAACGCGAGTGTTACAATCCAAGTTATGATACCACTGCGTCCTAAACATAATAACAGTTTTCAGTTCAAATAATACGTTTTTACCGAATCTCAACATTATGACAGATATTGGAGGAAAATTTCACGTCACAACTGTCATTAGTATTTGAGCCAGACTATGTTTTGTTCGAGACAAAAAGTAATTTCCGCAATTTTTATCATGTGTTATTTTGTTAAGCAAAGAAACTCCATTAAATTTTGTTTAAGAAACGAAATGTCTGCTACAGAAGGCCTACAGTGAACAAATTTTGTTGGAAAGGAATATTTGAAAAAGGCATACATAGTTGAAAAGATTTCAAGAACTAGATGAACATAAAGATCGCCGCGAACGACTGTCAACATCTCCTGATGGAAGCCACGTCTGACAAATCCGAAATTTGATACTCAAGAAGTGTCGATTAATAATTGAAGACCTTGCTGATGATGTTGGCATTTCAACCGGTTAACCGGTTTCAAATTCCATATTCCTAGCACCGCCAGATTGTCAACCAACTAGAGCTTTATCAGTTTCACATGCATGCACATACTTTCAAATTATGTTGGAAATTTAGTATAAGGGAAATATCCTTGCACTTCTCGTTTTACATCCTTGTAAAAATATAAGTTATGAGGATGTTCCTTTTCTATGTCAATTTCCCTTTTCTATGTAAATGCGGAAACATAAATTTAAATTATTTTTATAAACATGAGAATACCTATGTTGCGGATGTAAATTTTCATTAAGTAGTATTACTTAAATGTTCAGATACATTGGAACTTTTTCTTACATTGGCTTATGGGAAATTGGTTGCTAGCAAGTGCGTACATACTATGCTCGAAATAAAAAGCGGCATAAGTTTCCAGGAAATCAATTTAGATTTATATCGAAAATTACTCACAGCGACGTGAAGGTTATTGTATTTTGCATGTGGGAAGATGAGTGAATACCATAAAACATTTTACATTTATCACGCAAGCTGAATTTGAGAGCAATCAAATACTGGATCGAGCTAGACGGATGTTGTATGACAATTCGTTTTTTTCATGATGATTAAATCTTACACTCTTTTTTAGTAACAAGCATTTTCCATTTGAGTGGCAATAAATGCTGTAATTTTACATGATGGCAATCATTGGAGTCAATACGTTAAATTATATACTAGAAAGTTGCACTGTATGTATATGTAAATTTACACGTAGGAATCTAGTAGTGCTGACAACCCCTGTAAAGCGATTTAAGAAACATAATATAAAGAGTTTTTGATAAATTTGATTGTCAAATACCCGTATAAGGCTAACATTCATCTAAAAAATGAGTTGGACAGGTCAAAGATGAAGAAGGCGCATAAACTGTGGTATTTACTGAAACCAGGATACAGAAAAGTGCATATTTGAGCGGGACTTTTAGCTGGTCATATACTTATACACATTTCGACGATTAAATTATATAACTGACGGTAGTAACACAGTCAACATCAATGTGATACCTTCTTCCAACAACCTTGATATGATAGAAATAAAGACATTGTCTGTGTACCCGGAAGAAGCCTATGATCGCTGCCTTGTCAAATGTATTAAAATTGTTCTGGACCAATTTATTGACAGCATAAGAAGGAAACATTTTTCAACCAACAGTGGGAATACTCAGTCCTAACTTCGGTTGGCTTGATCGTATTGGTTAGCCCGATTATTATTATACCTACATTTAAACACAAATATTTGTAGAAAATAACATAGCTATGAGCTAATGCGAACACATGTGCTACCAAACTGAAGGCAAGCTTCTAGTCTCACGGTCATGCTTATCTATATAATATGTAGTGCTAACATAGATTCGAATCACCACATGTCCATCGACGGAATTGTTCAAGCGGCTGCAATAGCCGCGGTCTTTTGTAATAAATTCGCCAACTATTTCTAGATTACAACTTTATGTCTAACATTTCTGACGCATAATGACAACCACCGCAGAGCCAACACTTTCTTTGAAATGTTATAATTATAGTAGTCCTTGAGCTAGAAGATGCTACATGGTAGGCAATGCTGCACCCAATAGCAACGCGGGCTGCGCGGACGCATTCTGATGAAAATGATAGAGGGGCGTGCTATACATCAAAGGAGATTAATTTAGTAACGTACATTTTTTTAAGTGCCATATTTTTTTAATTTAATAAATTCTCTTCTTCAAAATTCTCTCTTTTCAAAATTGCACCACTTTTGACAATTGTCCTCAGTAATGTTTGGCATACCACAAGAAGAAAATACACAGCGTAAAGAAATGTTTGGAATATATTAAAAAAAATAATAAATCTATTGGGGATACGTTACTCACAGTAATGGTTGCGTTTCTTTGGTATCCTATATAAGATACCGGTATAGAATACCAAAAAAAAAAAAAAACGCATTGGCGCTTAGCAAAATTAACTTGGCAGCATTGCTATTTATGAAATGTTTATTCAATTTGTTTTGTTCTTATTCGCAATCATTTTATTATCCATTTAGAAAATAAACGGAACTTATTGTACGCGCAAGTAATAAATTAAAATTAAAATTGAATTAATAGATAGAAGCGGGCAATGACGCCCATGAAATGGAGGATTTACAGACAATTGTTGAGACCATAGTGGCCATGTCCTCTTCATTATCGAGCTCGCCCGAGAGTGAAGATGGCAGTGAAGACGACACTGCTGCAGCTTGTGTGAAATTTCTTGACGAGCTGAAAAAGGAAGAATTCAAAGCCCACATGAGATTGGAGAAGAAGACTGTGATGTTTTATAAACGGCAATAACGCCCATAACACACAAAAGCAAAATTCACCAACTGATGTTTGCAAAAAATTAACAAATTGTATTTATGTTATTTGACGTTCTCCTTCTTCTGTAACTTCTTTGTTTACTTTTGCGTAGAAGAACTTGGTCACATTGTAATTTTTCATACTTTTCTACTACTTTTTATACAACTTATCCCCATTTAGCTTAGCGTGCAAAATTATCCCCTTTAGCGTATACTGGATAGAATTTGTATGGCGAAGCGGGTATAAGATCCCAAAAAAAAAAAAAACGCAACCAAGGATGCAGTTCATTTCTGGTTAACTGTATTCATAAGCAATCAAAATTGTCGAGTTTGGAGTCATCAAACAAATTTATGTCACCAAAACGCGTCATATATCTCATCATACAATCAATTTGTAGGAGAAAGGTTCTATGACAATAGAATTCCCAGAAATGCCACATTTTAACTGCCCAACAAAATTATGCAATATAAGTAATTAGACTATTCCTTGGGGTTTATGTATAGTCATTGATTTACTTCAATAAATTACAAATATCCAGTGAGCAGATACTAATATTATTCACGTCATCAGTCAAATAAAAGAAGGTTTTTGTGGGAAACTGTGAAAAAAAATATATTCAATAGTCCAGTTTTCATAAAATATCCAGAGAAAGTGGTCTACCTGTACATGATATAATTTTTAATTAAAAATGTAGTGAATTAATAACTGAAATAAAATCAAATAAATAATAAATTTAAATAAAAGTAGATTTCTGTTTGAAACTGCAAAAAAAATTATATTCAATAGACAAAAGACAGTTATCCACATAATATGGTTTTTAAATAAAAATGTAGTGAACTAACAACTGGAATAAAATCAAAAAACATATTGATATTTTATACTGCAGGATTTCGCACCAATTGTGATACAATAAGACATTCAAATATTTAACTTTTTTAACAAATGTACTTCATTTATTTTTATTTATTTATTTACTTATTTTTTTTTCTTTTTTTTTTATTTTGTATTGTATATAGGTAGAAAATTCAATTTTATTTAATACATCTAATTGATTTTGAAGATTATAGACCGTAAATGACCTTCATGCTCACCTGATCAGAAAATTATTCATTGCGGCCTGAAGGCCTGAAGTCGGTATAGCCTTAGTTATCGTTTTAATGGACTGCTGCAATTCAATCAAATTCCTTGGTTACGTTTTATACACCTCTTGCTTGGCATAACCCCATAAACAAAAGTCTGGTGCAGTCAAATAAGGCGACTTTGGAAGCTAGCGGAAAGTGAGGTTTCTAAATAACCGATCCGGTTATGTGTTCAGCTGCTCCAACTTGTTAAAACCAAATGTTTTTGAAGCGGATACGTCTTCGATGCGGTTTTGGGTCTAAAAAACTGTTTTCAACATTTTTAAATAACGGCACCCATTTTGGGTTTGTAGCACGATTCGTGCGCCACCCTGTACTTCAATTCTATCTCAAATTGAAAACTTGGCTACAAAGAATGGTGGTAGAAACTCAGTTCAATTTTTTTACTGCGATATGTCTATCACGCATAATTTCCAATACCAAATTATACCCCACACATAACATCATGTGGCATATTTGTCAATTTTTTGATGATTTTTACATTTAGTAAGAGCCACCCTAATGGATGTCTTGGAAAATTGATTAAATTGTTTTTTTCAGAGCCCTTCAAAAAGTCACGGAAAAAAAATTCTGAGGAATTATTTAAGATATCTCTCACGCAATTCAAAACTCCCACTTATTAGAATTGCTAAAATTAAAATTTTACCCCACATGTTTAGATGTTAAAAGTCTTCTCTATATTTTAAGGATCACGCTATTATACTGGTGTTACCAGTAAAAACGCTGTAATGTAAAAGTTTTTAATGTTTCTATTCAATTCTCGATTAGATAAATATGTGCATTTTTATACGAACTTAAACCCACTTTTAAATTCATACCAATCTAGAGATTATGTCGCTAATATCCCTTTTTCGCTTTCACGATTTTAAAACCAATAATCCTTACGAATAATCTATACAAAAAAAATGTTTTAAAATAGAAAAAAATCTCGTATAGAATGCATCATAAAACTGGATCTCTCAATTATTTTTCAAATCGTAAAATGTCTAACAGCAAATACAAATCGTACAAATTAAATTATTTCCTCTTGTTGAGGCATATCCCTAAACTGAATGTTGCTGCTTTACATTACCAAAGGAAGGAACTTCATTTTGCTATCCTAAGCAAAGTAAATAAAGATTTATGGTATTTTTATTGTACGTAATAAAAAACAATGCAGCACACGGGTTAGAACTTAGTCACTCCCTAATCTTCCCCATAATTTGTTGCGGAAGAAGATTACCGACCGCATTACAACGCCCGTCTACTAGGGCGCCCATAACTCTCTGGACGGAGTGACTGCATTTACCCTTTTAAATTTCACCCTGGAGCTTAGAAACTATTTGTTTGTTAATATTTTATGTATATTCTCGTATGCGAAAACTTCTTAGTAGTGATTTTTATGCTGCCAGCAGTTTTGCATTTGAACACATTAAATCAAAGTAACTAAATAAGGGGGAATTTTTTTATTTATTTATTTATTTCTTATTTTTTATTTTTTTTTTTTTTTTTTTTGATGCAAGGGAATGTGTTTAAATTTTCAGATAAACATGATTACAGCTAACATGTTCCATAGGAAATTATATACATGAAGTTAATATTTCAAGCCAAAAACAGACTTTTCCGAAAATTTTAGCATATTAATTTGGAGCTTAAAACTGCACTCATGATTAACGTAAATTAACCCTCGAATGCTACATTTCGGAAGGGTTTTCATGCCTAAATGAGCGAATACTTTCATGACGGAAACTGCTTTTGAACCATAGTCAAAACTGCTCATAGTCAAAAACTGTTCTCTTTGCCTACTTGCAACGGAGTAAAGAGAAATTATTAATTTATTTGTTTTCGGCCAAATGATCTGGTTAGTAAATTGTTCCTATCAAAGTAATTTTTGGCGTGAGCAGGCTGGTGGAATATATAAATATTTCCTGCGTAATTTAGCTTCACTAACTGCTTTTCTAAAGTGGTCGGGTCGATTTATAGCCTGTGGCCGTAATGTTGTTTTAGCGGCTTCTACAAAATCTATTGTTTATTATTCAGTCACTGATGTCAAACCATCAAGTTGCACGATTGACCAACACGTGCAAATGAGAAAACTATTTATAGCAAAATGAATGTTCGCTAGTGCAAACTTTTTCATCTTTTGGCAGACGCAGTGAACCTTTGAAAACAAATCTTTAACTTTTGGTAACCAAATTCAAAACTACAGACTCAACAAATGATCAACTAATGGCTGTACACACAGGGCATCAGATCATGTGCGAACTAGCTAGCTTTTCTCTGTGAAATTGTTCAGAAGAACCCGGACAGCTAGTTCCTCGCCTTGCACAAGAGCACGAACATTCGCAAGTTTCAATATAGCGAATTTTTCATCGGAATCTGGGCCTGCACCCGCGCAATATTCAATTGACTCTGGAGCTCAAAATTATTGACCACAAACAACGCCGCATGTTTGCTTTTAGTCGAAGCATTATATTTAGCGACGTAGCACATTTTTAGATAAATAGTTATGTAAACAAACAAAATTTCGACATTGGTGCGACATATTATGCGCCGCACAGCTACGACAAAAACAAAAAAAAAAATTCTGTATTAACAATTTGAAAGCATGGTTAATTCTCACGGAGGTGACGTGAATTAGCCACCGGGATCGTGCAATTTGACCTCACTAGACTTTTTTATGTGGTGTTTTCTGAACACGCGGATCTATTCTAGTAAGCCGCAATCAGTCGGTATCCTCAAAGTTAACATAACTCAAACCATTGGCCAATTTCAAACGGATCTATGAGCCAGAGTCATTCAAAATTTGACCTTTAGATCCATGCGAGGTGGGAATTTGTAAAACTCAATTCAATTGACTGAAAAACGTGTACTCGATTTTCGTTTAAAATACTTAACATAACCATAAATCAAAAACACACTTTATAACAACCCGCTTGCGACGAATAAAGGATAATGTTAGATATGTAAAATCCACCTCATTTTACCTTAATTTTCAGTAATAAAGTATTCGTTTTGTCTGTCGCCAATGTACCTCACACTAAAAAGTCTTTTATTACTGTAATGTATTTTTTGGTATCGGTCAGTCAACCAGTATAAAAATTTCCCAACTAAGTCTTTTTGTATAACAGTTACAAAACCGTAAACAGTAGATAATACTGGTTTTCCATGCAGCACGTTCAGAGAGGTGAATAAAACAGAGACAACAACTCTCTCTCTCTCTCGTCTACAAAATATAAAATGTTAGAAGACTTGAACAATCATTTCTTGTTTGATAGAGCTTGATGTCATTACTTAAATATTTTTTGCCAGTTATTAGCTATAAGAAAGTAATATCGATAAGTTTGAGGAAAGAATCACAGCATCCTCTCGAATGTAATATAAATCATTGTACCAAACATTGGAGACAATTTGGTCGAATCTACAGAAAATATCTAAGATGAAAAATATCATAGATGAGAATAATGTAGCAAACTTATCGTATCAACAATGCCCGATATAGCGATTTATACTATGCCTGAGAACATGCTGTGTTGTTCCTAGATGATGCCGGTAGTGAATTTTTTTAGCAAATAAATAGAACACATCACGGACTTCAACCAGAATGGCAGTAAAATCTATTAAACAACAAAAACTGCTAGACCTACTAGTTAAATATTTATTTATTTTATTTATTTATTTTTTTTTTTTTTTTTTTTTTTTTTGAGCTGAGACAAAATTGCAGTCTCCATATTCCACCCTCTCTGGAAAGTTGACATGTCTACTTCACTTCTGTCTAGCACTAACAGAACACTAACAGAATATATTCTTACTGTAAGGCACAGAATAATGTTAAAACCTATGAAAAGCTTTGCTGTTAACTAAGCAGTTTCAAGTCTGAAATCTAAAACAGTTAAAGTTGAATTGTAAAATTAAATTTAAAAAGAAAAATTATTGCTAAGAAATGAACAACGGACTCAACAATAAAATAGAAAATTTACCACACATTAAGAAATTCTATAAGTTTACTGTATTTGCATTTCATTAACTTAAGTTTATATTTCCCGCCGAAGTCTATTAAGTGATACAAAATATTTTGCCTGGCTGAATTTTAAATTATTCGAGAAGAATAATTCCAAATTATAACAATAACATAGATATTTTTTTCTTAGTCCATGTACGAGCTATTATTGGTTAGAGTTGCCTCAGGTGCAAATAAAGCAAATTTAATACGTTATTTGTTTTCTCTCTATTTTTGTCAAGTAGAGCATTTTGTATGGAAGATACTGAAGGAGGCGTGACTGTTTGGCTCATTTTTAACGCCAAATAGCGATTTGAGATAATATAAATACATATTGAGAAAATACAAAATATGGGAAATCAACAAATTTTTACCAGGATCGTAAACAATTGATCCAGTTGTTATATAAACTATACATCCAAGGAAATGGACTTGACTCATATATCATAATAAGTCCTTATACGAATTTGGATATGAGGAGTCCAATACTTTTTAAATCATATGCATATATATCATATTTTTATTTTAAATCTAATGAAGAGGTCAGATTTGTTCGACTGCAACGAATTACATCCCTTCAGAACAAAGAATTTGGAAAAAATTTAACAAAAAAAAAAAAAAAAAAAAAAACACAAAAATTAACAAAATGATTCTAAATTATTATATATTAATGATATATGCCTATATAGCCACAACAAGAAAATCTGCAAAAACGAATATACACCTTTTCCTCCAACCAATATGTCGAATTTTCTGCTTATGGTGCAAATATCTTTTCAGTGGTATCCTTATAAAATTGGAATGCGTGTAAACTCACTGAATGTACACACATCTTGTATTCATGAGATGCAAGGAAATGATTTTTTAATGAATTTTTTGTTTTAATAAATTATTTTTCATATAAACTACATTTGTATTTGTTAATTTTAAAAATGTTTCATTTTTATTTGGACTTCTTAATGGCTTTTGAATATGATTGAATTTAAAAGTCCCCCACTCTCGGTGATTCATGCGTCATATCTTTATTTGTTACTGCTTAAAAAGTTACAGCAAAAATTACCTCAATTATCATTCGAATACATTACTTTAAGTCATGCAAATTTATTGATTTTGTTTTGTAAACTTCTTGCAATAAAGCCACAACAAAAAACAAATTGCAGTAAGGTCAAAGATTTGGAAAACTCCTTGAAATCTGCTTATTGATGAATTTTCGCTGCAAGTCTACAGTAACAGACCTTACCTGACAAGTTGACCATTATATTGAAACCACCCAGATTTGAAAATAATCCTCTTTCGAAGTAATTTTAAAAAGAAAAACTGTTTCAACATCTTTAAATACAATTTCTGTTGTAACATTCAGCAGCCTTCCAGAGAATATAGTCTGTGCTACTTAAGGAATTTGATATGTTAGAGGAGCTTTCAAACCAATTTAGTTCACGGATATGTTTCGGAAACCGCTTCACAACAAATTATTGCCGTTTGTCCCTTTTTTTGTAGTTTCAAACAAGTCGGGGTACTCCTAACGTAAGAAGGATTTCAAAAAGCAAATTGCAAATTTGGCATTAGAACCAATATTTTATTTTGAATTATTGAATTATGATAATCGAAGATTAAAAAATCGTGTTTTCTTCACATATTTAGTTTATTTGTGTCAAGTATCAGATTTAAATCAAAATGTTGCTTCAAATATCAATCAATATCGATTATCATACTATAAAAAGAAAGTTGCAACCATATCTGACGTACCATCATTTAAAGTTACGACTTTAAATATTGACACAATAGTGTAGTATTGTGATTATCAAACATTATTATCAAATTTGTATGCAGTAGTTCTCTAATATTTTGTTTCATTCCGCTGCGAACATCTCCTATTTAGTATAAGCTGCCCCCACACTAGAATAAAAGTTAAAAATGGCAATGAGTAAGTGAAGGATAAAGAGAGAAAAATTACACCGGCTTAAGGTAATTATCTTACTATTCATATGTATTTGTTTTTAGTTCCAAAGAAATAGAATTTGCTTAAAAAGAGAAACGTTATAAGTATTTCATTAATTTGGAATAGAAATCATGTCATACCTGTATCGCTATTCCGCTTTCGTCTGGCATTTACATTGCGGCTACTAAAAGTATACTGCGAATGTAAACAATAAAACGTGGCATACATTTAGGTTTACTTTCGTGAAGGCTTTATGACGACGACCCTAAAACATATTCAGCGCATACGTACGAATAAGTCTACAAAAAGCTGTACTTTTTTTCTCTCTCTCTCTCTCTCTACGACTCTATTTGTCTGCTAAATTTGTTAAAAATGCTCACATATCCTGAATAATTCTCCACCAAAACATTGGGAACATCTGTTTATACTCAAAGCAAAGCACAAAATGAGAGAGGCGTAATTTATTATTTTGATAGAGCAAAAACAAGTGAACAAAGAACACAATCAATGATACCCGTGTTGAGAGGCGTTGAAGGAAGTTTCGCATAGATTTTCAATTTGATTTCGACGCGCCATCACAGGTCGGTCGGCCAGTCTGCTTGAATGTGTATCAATTTTTAAACGACATGTCAGCGGTATGTACATATGTATGTATGTAGTTAGCACGTATATGAGTTTGTCCATGTCCTTTGTAGTCCAATTTAATATTCATGTATAATAGTTTCATTTGTTATTTTTATATTGACCATACATTTCGAAGTGTCCTAGGTCAGGCGTCTTAATGAAAGTTTCCAAACTATAGTTAAATGTAAAATGATTTCCCTGCTATTGGTTTGTATTCAACTTCATATGTTAAGATGTTTTGGATTTCTTAAGAATAACAAGTGGATTAATAAACATTTACATCAGAGAGTTTAATTTCGTTTCGATTTTGATATTCGTCCTCATTTCATAAACTGGTGATGAACATCCAAACATCATTCCTGCCATTAAATTTTTTGTTCATATAACAATAGAAAATCAAAAATATTCTACAATAGCTTTTCTAAGACAGTGCACTATGCTAAATCTAAGTAAGTTAAGCTGTGCTAGATAAGTCAGCCTGCGGGGATACACATCTGTTTTGAAAATGGTAGGTTGTGAGTTCGAAACCCAGTGGAGAACAAAATATGAACGCTCCGACAATGGGGATGGGGTTAGTGGTTCACTACTATTTCCTTAATTTCTTAAAATATAACATACTTATAGGCTGTTAGACAACATAAAGTAGAAATAAAGGTGTCTCAAATGGTATGTGTATATTCGTGTATTCCTGTATTTTAATTATGTGTCTGAATATTTTATAAAGCTTTACAATTTTAACTGAAAATTCCTTAGCTTTGCATTAATAGCATATTGGAGAGCTTTTCATTCAGACAATATTCTAGACTGAAGGAGGATCGATTGTTAAAAGGCAGGTCTGAATATTAAACTGAAAAACCACCCAAAATGATTGCCAGCATAATAGAAGTTATTAAGCATATAACGGACAATAATACGAAAAAACTTACTGGTCTCCGATAAATATATTATGTGGCATCACAGTAGAAGTAATATTCTAGTAATTGTTTCTACAGGAATTTTGATATTTAATAAATTTAAAAATTAGTGCATCGCCCATGATATGATGATGGGTGAAAAATAGTTTAGGATATAGTTTGCAGGATATTGGACAGATAAGGACGAACAACATGAAATTATGCTGACCTTCTTCATTTACTATATTAACAAAGTGGCGAATCAAACAGTTTTGCTTATTCTATGAAATGTCTGCATGCAATTGACTTTCGCATGAGTTTAACATGAGTTAAGTTCAATCGACTTAAATTGAGATCACCAAATTCTAATTAAATTTCGCATCAAAAAAGGAAACATAAAATGTTGCTGCAACCTCTTGGTAATTTGAAAATAAATAAATTGTCGTAGCCACGCAGTCTGTGTCGTTAGATGACACACGTAAGGACACACAGGACGAAAGTGGAAAGTTAAAGTTCTCGCAAAGTGGAGAAATTAATCCCTCTGTAAAAAAAGAAAGTTAATTGACCACTCGATCAAACAAAAATTCAAAATATATTTCAAAGTCATTATCACCGTTAATGTGCGTATATAATTATGTCCACGTCAACATCTATTCTCAAATTCATGTAATAATCTTCTCACCTGTGTTTATTTGTCCTTCAAATGTAAATCACATAGCCAAATGTGTAAAGAACACGTTCAGCAGCTCAATGAAAGCAACAGAACAACGATTCCAAAAAGGATGTAATAGAGTGAAAATAAAAATAATTTCATTAAGCTCTATAAATAAAAATTATACGTGGTATAAAATTGACACCTCCCATTCGCATTTGTGAATTGTTTCCGGAGTGAAGGAGGCACACAAACAAATTCACAAACACAAACAACCGCACTGAAATTGGTTTTGACTGGAAATCTCAGGCTAACAAAATGAATGTTCGGAAAACATGAGGATGTGTTTGGGTATGTGCATGTGGATGTGTGTGTATTTTCATGTGTTTGATGAAAATCCCAAAGTGTATCACAACATTAATATAAAACTACATTCACCGATAACAGCAAGTTCGGTATCGCCGTCACCATTCATATTGCAGGTGGGAGTAAATCAAATTATACACGTAAAACTTCCGGTACAGGATTGTGCTCCTGGTATAGAAAGGTGACTGGATCACGCAAAAAGCTAAGTTAATCAGCCTTAAAATCTAGACTAATTCAATTATGCCAACACCTAAATATCTGTTTGCTCCATTACATGATGATTTACACCCTGTAGATGGTTGAACTGACAGGTTAAGGGCAAGAGAAAAGAAATTGAGTAATTCCAGGAATATGCAATTCAATATACAATATATATTTATACAAGAAAAAAACACACCATTTGTTAATACAAAATTGTGACTCGGGTTGGCTGTTCGATTTCATGCTCATTTTTCTACTCGATATTAATTATTATCTCTAGAAATTTCCACTCAAAAACTTGTCAAATTTACTATTTCTACCGATGATAGGTATTACATTCTGCAAATCTGCTGTAATTGATGAAATAGGACAAATATAGACAAGTACAAATATAGGAAAATAGAAATAACTTTTTTAACAGTTCTGGAGCTTTAAAAATAATACTGGAAGTCGTTGTATTAGACCCACCAAGTAGTAGTTTTTTTCACAGCACACTCCTTTTTCCTGTAAATATATTTTTACCAATTATTGAAAAGTTTGTTGTAGCGAAACTGCTGCAGATATCGGCACTGCTATAATATGGTATAGTGGTATAGATAATATTTATAACAAATCAGGAAATAACTTTTGACGTTTTTAAATTACTGATACCAAAGTAGTACAAAAAGAAACAGGTAACTTCTCCGAACTCTCCGTACCCGAATTCTCCATAAAACTAATGCAGTTTTTCCAGTGGATCAGTACCACTTTCGGGAAAAACTTTCGTACTACCCTTGTTTATTGCATTAATAATTCCTATATAATTAATTCATGAGCCATACATTTAACTATATTAGAAATAAATGGTCATATACAGATCATATAAGTGATCATATTTACATTTGAAATTAGCCACAACCAAAAATTTGTTATTTGTTTGTATATTTCTCTTTCTACTGTCAAATAAGTTTTGATTCCGCATCTCTGGCCAAACGTATAAAGTTTTGAAAATATGGGCTAGCTACTTTTCGGCAATACAAATAATAAATACTTTTACTGCACAGGCTAGTGCCTGTGATGGTTGTGCTTTAGAACAGAATTGTGAATGTAGTATTAATATATTAAATATAAAAAGTACGTTTGTTATCATTAGTCTAGAATCGCCTTCAACCGAATACACTTGATTTTTTTCTAGCCCATTTTATTAGGGTCTGTGAGCATTAATCCACTTTCAAAATAGTTCAATAGTTACCTTCCAACATAGTTCAATAACATGCAAATCGATAAACCATTACGAAAAATACGAGATCAAAAATATATTCTAACTCTATTCTACTTGTACATACTGTGAGGAATACCCTGCGTTTCAACAAGAGAAATATAAATGATGGAAATACTTATTTAGCGATTGAATTAGAATCATTTTCTAACTCTATTTTGCGAGCTTATTTTACAGATTTACCTGCCCATAAATTCTTCAAAAACGGTACTGGTCACACCACCACCTCACCAAACTGAAAAATTTATATTGATATTACGATTGTGCCAGGGATCTCTTTTGAAATCGGAACGTGGTCGATCCACGCTTTGAGGTAGCTCTATAACAATTGTTCCTCCAAGCCGTGGTTGCTTTTCGAAGCGACAGTTGTGACAGGAGTTTAACTAAATTTTAACATCGTTTTACTATCGTACGAGAATTGGACCTGGAAGGTCCCATTTTCATATAGATCTGCAGAAACCAAGGACACAACTTTCATAAGAATACGATTACGTATAAATGAAGCCCTCAAAGTTTGAGTACAATTGAATTGCGTGTTAATTTTTTCTTTTTTGAAAATGAATCAAAAAAATGTCCGTTTTCCAAAAAAAAAGTGTTTATTGAAATTTGATTATATTTAGATATAACTTAAATGAACCTGTAGAAACCCCTATAAAAAGTGAACCATATCGTTATATATTTTACTATCTGTGGTCACAACCCGTAACAGCCTAACTCGAGTTAGGACACAATTGAGTTATTAGCACCATCGTATTCAGTGTATCTAAATTTATTTGCTTCATGTTTGTATCTCTGCTAGGAAGGCAATTAATCCTAAAAACCTAATAGCTTAAGTTATTTTTCTAAATGACTGTTTTGGCATAACTGCCTAAGTCAATTTAGGATTACAACAAATATAAACATTAAATAGGAATAACAACCTAACTCAACATGAGAGATCGAATCTGAAATATTTTGACATAGAATAATAATTTATGTCAATTTAGGCGCACTTAAAGTTTTTTATTTAATGTAAAATAATATCCTAACTCAACTTGAACTTTTTGACTTTCTTTCGTTCAACAATTCATAAGAGCCTAAGTGTCTTTTTCGATACTATCTTTTGACTGCGAGAATAAACAACTATTTTTTGTTAACAACTAAGTAAAGAAATTCGTTTTCTTGGAATCTGTACCAAAGTTTTCCAAAAAACACCTTCTCCTGATTTTCAGCGAAGGTTCAAAACTTTAAACGCCTGTACTGAAAATATTGAAAAACAGACTTAGGCTGTTATGGTTGTGACCACAGATATATCTCCCATACAAATAAGTCGTCCTAGTCAGGTATACGCGTTTTTCAGGTACACAGATTTGGTTTGAATATAACTCAAACTTTAGAAAATATTCTTTGGCTTAACAGCACATCAGACTTGAAAACGCACCATGTTGGTCTAAGTTTTGCTATACTCTTTCTACTGCCGTCCAAATTTTTAAGTACTACAGTTGCTTTAAAATTTAATTGTTTGTCTCGCATATGATTAATTGGATCAGGGATTAATTCTATATAAAGTGCCTTCATGTTTTTATATGGTCTTGTTCAGTATTATTGTTTATTGATAATTCAACTGCATATTGTGAATACTCCCTGATTGGATATTTTACCAGCTTTGTTGAAAATGGGTCATGTTTGTATATATGCCGATATGATTCAGATACAAAGGCACTCCCCATGTTTGGGAAATAAACTATATTTGCCCACATATTTTAAACTATTCACGCAACAATTCTATTTAAAATGGGTCGTATCGGTTAATGTTGTCATATAAACCCCACAAGCCTGGTTTTATCAACACAGTGTCCACAGATGTTTGTTATGTTCACATAATATGATGTAATTATTTCAAAACGAATTTTATGGAAAACAGATTATGTCGGTCCATACTTTTTGGTATGGTTAATATTTAAAGACTACACTAATGTAGTTTTGTTGCATCCACAAGACATTATTTCTGTTGTAAATTAACTTTTGGGCTAATATCTCAGATGGTATTTGGCATTATATCTCACCAATAATGCACGATTAACTTTCATCATCCAAGTCGGCTGATACACTTCGGGATATAAAAAGTAAACTTTTAAAGCATCACACCTCAAAACGTACTCTATTTTATACATTTACAGAGAAGCCTTCCTTACGGATGCATCCATCGCATGGCAAATAAATGATTTAGTGTCGTAGGTTATTATATAAGCGGTCATGGAACGGCCATTTTCCGCTTAAATATGTACCAAACAACTAACTTTGAGCCTGTCCCCTTTCCACTGTTCTCTTAAAATTGTATACTATAGAGTGGTTGTAGCTATCAACTTTTGCTTAAGACATTTATCAAATATCTTGCGCCTACATAAGGAAACTAAATTATCATTAATTCATATGGGACTTGGCTCCAATCACATTGATTTGAAGCCGCTTTCCAATTTCTCTATAATTAAGTCCTTAAGTCCTTTTTCTTGTTACTGCTTGTATTGTTTTATATACATTTCATTCAGATGAGTTACACAAAATTTATCAAGGATATAAAATTACGAACGAACACAGAATCAAACAATGCATGCAAATCAATCAATCGTCATTTTCCTTTGTTTAGATGTTTTCCTCTATTCCTTTGCCTTTATGCCTAATGATGTCGTATTTCACACCTACTCTAAACTTTTCCTATGCGTGTGCGAAACTTAATAAAATTTTCAAACTTTTCCTGGATAAAGATGCAATACAATGTAAGTTTATTTGGTGTAAAGTTGAAGAATTTAAAGAATTTAAAATTGAACAACATTGTCGATATGTGAAACCTGCATAAACTGTTCGAGCTATGCCGCTTCTTGCCTCTATTCCATCGAAAAGAGTACAGATGGCAAACCTTTTTGCACGCACATCCAATGCCTGTAATGTGGTGGTTTTCTTGTTTTATTTTGATTTCCACTTTATGCAAAATAATATTTGTTTTTGGCCTTTTCCTTCAGGCGAAAAGAAAAATAACAACAGTTTTATTTTTATTAAATTTCGCATTTTATAATTTAATGACACAACAACAAAGCAACAGTAGCAGCAAACCACTACAATGACATTCATCACCATCAAACTCAACCACTCCAATCGTTTGTGAGCTATACGTGTGATTGCGTGTGGGTGTGTTGGCAATGATAAAGTCCTTTTTAACTCGCCTGACTGAATGAAGAGCAACAAAATCATCAGTAGCACGAACAAAAAACAAAACAGTTTAATAACACTCCATAACCGCAATGACATAGTGGAAGGTAGATTTACACCAGAGGAAAAATGTTGAAACGACTGTTATTTATACACCTGGATCTTTCAAAGACAGCCGAGGATTGCAAATAAGGGTTTTGGATGAAATTTTTGTAAAAGCTACACCGATCTGTTCAGATTCAATTTTTTATTCGTCATAATAATGCAAGTCTATCTGTTCATAAATGGTTATGAGTAATGGCGAGGTGACATCAAGTATTAATTTCAAAGAAATCTGGCCTACATCGGGAATCTGTATCGCCTATCCCAATCGGCCGTGATATGATATTTATCACACTATCACTGTCGTATATAAGACGGCCACCAACGAACGACATGATGAACACTTTGAGTAGTCGAGTTACAATCTCTTCTTCTCAAAGTCACAATCGGAGCCGTCGATGACCAGTAGACCATGTTCGGTGAGTCCAAAAAATCACTGAATATGAATAGTTTAGTTAGATTAATTAAAACAGTTATCAAATTTAAACCAAATTGAATAAAATGATTAAATTTCGTATTTGTATCAACGTGTATAATAGTAAAATTTTTTCATTAAATTTACTACTTGATACGATTTATAATAAATTTTAAGAGTCTCTTTGTATTATAGTAACTATTTTGATACTGCAGTAATTTTTATTTTTATTAACATAGAAAGATTAGGTAAATAATTATCAAAGGTCAAAGAAGGTGGAAAAATGGTTTCAGATTCTGCAAGAGCGGACCAAAAGCACCAGGAATATACATTCTGTCAAAAGAAGTGCAGTAAATTTATAATTTGAAAAACTGTTTTAAAGGCTTTAACAAAATTCATACCTGTAGACAAGTTGAGAAGGAGTTTAAGAACAATTTGCCATTTAGTTTGTTTACAGTTATCGATTTTGTCAGTTCGTTTTGAATGTATTTTGCGGTTTACAATGCATAAAAATATTGAGTAAAAAAATGTTCTCAAATTTAGTCTCTCAAAATCAAAATTTAGTCGACAAAATCCTGAAAATATTAAAAAAGTGGTACGTAAATTTAGAAGCGATCAAAATGGCGTTATGTAACGTATAAGAGGGCAAATTCGTTGAAAAAGGTCAGATTTGTGGAAAGACAATTCGCGAAAACCGAAGTTTTTGTCCGAAAAATGCGTTTGGTAATTGTTTTCTTGCAAAAAATTTGGTTTGAATTATAAACTGGCGCAACCAGCTCCTTAATAGCTTCTAAAATAGGACGAAAAGTATCTCTTATAATTGAAACTAAACCAATTGAAAGCTTTATTTATCTATACTCTTCAATGGTGGTAAAATCATATGGTGAAAAAATAGCCAACCTCAAAAATTTGTGTTGCACTATAAATAGTTGAAAAATAAAACAATACATAAATAAAAATTAAATATTATTATATAATTTGTTTTCAAAGCCATTATCGTTATAAGATGTCATTCCGATGTTTACTCATAAGTATTATTAACAACTAGAGCTATCTCTATAGTAAATTACTCCATATATATTATTAAATTATCCTATATAGTAAATTTATAATTACATAAGTATATTACTTCTTGTACCAATTTTGAGAAAATAAGAAATTATAATTGCAAAGATATATATCAATTCCATTCTCTTTAACAGAGACACAAATTATACATTTGACTCACCTTAATTCCTAAATCGATTTACAAAATTTTCTCGCTAAATCCATTAGCGGAAAATTTTTGTGTATAAAAAATTGTGATCTTTTCCAGAATAATAATCAAAAATAATCAAAAATTTAACCAGGCTTGTGCAATATGTATATGTATGTGTTTATGTATATATATATAATGGGCATAATGGACCGTTTTATAGTACTGTTCTTTCTGAATTGGTTTGTTATTAAAATATAGGTCGTGTTTACATTAATGCATATTCCCTCAGACGGGCACGCCACTAATTCTTCAAAAAGCCATCTAATTGAGTTCTACCATGCTATCTGTTTTTACTCAACCATCTTCCATTCTGTCCTCATCTGTAACTTATTATCATGTTAGCCTCAAAAAGAAATGCTTTGACTTGTCAGCTCTATCAAAATGTATGTAATAATCAGACATTTTAAGTACTATTATTTGGATTATTATCTTATTATATCCTTTGGCAATTGTATTATTTCTTTTGGTTTAAGTCTATAATCACCTTTCATCAAACTCCAACCATCAACACCGCAATCATCTTCCGCCATGCGAATCACTTCCGGCCTGTTGAAAGCGTTATCATAATACAAAAGCTTTATTAGAGAAAATATTTTACATTTTTTTCCTTTTGTCGCAATTTCTCTTTATGTTTTGTTTTTATATCATTTTCGTACATTTCAGGTTTTTTTTGGGCATTTCATCTTCTTCTCCTGTTTAGTGTTATTGCTGTTGTTGTTGTTCTTGCTGCCATTGTTAGCCGTGTGCTCCTTTTTTTGTTCTGCCGCATATGGATGTGATGGTAGTGACGGAGATGGAGACGTGGAAAAAGGCAATGACGGCGGTGACAATTCCAGCACCGGTGCTACTGATTTGTGTGCTGTTTATATCCTTGGTCCTTGTTGACGTTTTTGAAGTTGTTGTTGATATTTCCGCCTCTGCATTTGTTGTTATGCTGGTCCTGGTTTTTTATTTGCAAATTCTTTTTCCTAGAAGATATTATATCCTTCTGCGTTGATTGGTTGGGTTCGGTTGTGAAATGTTCTTCAAACATTTTTCGTCTATATACCAGATACTAGTAGTGCAACTGCTGCCATTACTGCTTTATGTCGGACAGTAGTTTGAATTTTGGTGCTACAGTAAAGAGATTAATCTTTCAGATATTTAATCGATACATCGATTTCTGTATACGATATTGAATAATAGACTTTGTTACGTTGTCGCGCTAAAGGGTTAAACTTTAAATTACTCCCAATTATTTCAATTCCGAAAATTGTTTTGTCTCCGAATTTCTCTCGCAATCGATGTACCGCAAATCATGCAATTTTCTCGCAAATATTCTTAAGCACAACATTTTCGTCGCAGACACCCTACACATCACTCGTCATCATGCTCACTTTTCGTTACACCATCACCACTCGTCGCATCACTATCATCACCACCAAACAAAACAATAGCTCATCATCGCTGTCGCCATTGCAGTGATCATCACATTTGGAGATGCGTTAGAAATCATACATACATACATAGTTATATGCGAAAACAGATTTGTTATATACCTATATAGTTGTTTTCAACATTCAAGGTCAACACTTGTCTATTTGTTATTGTCACAAAATATTAGAGATTAGCAAAAAACCAATTGTAACAAGAAGTTCAATAGAGTTAATTTTTGAGTCGTCGAAGAAGTTGGACACCGCAAAAGTGATCCGTCAATAAATAAATAATAAATAATCAAAGCTAAATTTTTGTTAATTCTTTTTTGATTAAAGGAATTTGAAAAAGCTCAAATTCCCACCATAAGGTCCTTCGAGCCGGATATTTTGACCAATTTCGAGAAAAATTAAAGAAAACGTCTTGTCGAAAAATGTCGCAGTCGGAAAATTTTCCGTAACCTACAGGAAGTTCAATGTTACTGGTGTCTCCATCAACTGAAGAATATCGGATAAAGAGTCAACAGCGGGATCGTTTGTTAAAAGTGATGGTAAATCTCAACAGCGAAAAATATGATGAAATGACACAGGCTGAGTTGGAAGTTAAATTTGATTTCCTGAAAACCAAATATAAATTGTTCGAACAAATACAATCAGATCTGAAAGCCAATTCGAAGAAACACACCGCAACAAGGTTGAAGCTGCTTATTGCAGTGCAAAGTCAAAAATCATCGACAGCTTGGGTATGCGAAAATCTCTTACAATGCCATTATGCCGAACGCAAATTCAACGCAATGAGTCGTCTTCTTGTTCTAACATCAGTTTACCTAAATTGCAATTGTGAAGATTTGATGATCTGTACAAAAAAGTAACCAATATTTACGCAAAACCAATTTCGTTTGCAGTATCTGAGAACTGTTGTAATCCTTGTGATCATTAATCTCGATCCGATCGACAGATACTAATTATTTAATAGTTTCAATTGTTTGGCACCAAACCACCTCCCAAGCAATTGTCTTTCTAGCAATCGTTGTCAAGAATGCAAGTAAGACACCGTACACTACTTCATCGTATAAAATCTAAACCCAGAGACGATAGTGACAATGTCACACTAACAGTTCTTCAAGTGAGCAGCGTGGGAGAAGTAGTTATAGCTACAGCACTTATCGAAATATGTATATCGGCCGGAAAAAATATTATAGTTCGGGCATTATTGGACTCTGCTTCGCAATCACATTTCATTATCGAACGGGTATCCCAATCTCTTCGTTTAGGACGCAAGAAAATCAATGTGGGTATTGCGGGTATTG
The DNA here is from genome assembly GCA_019455685.1 of Philornis downsi. NCBI lineage: Eukaryota > Metazoa > Arthropoda > Insecta > Diptera > Muscidae > Philornis > Philornis downsi. The sequence goes on from JAHXMU010000016.1 coordinate 4,319,582, forward strand.
GCACAAGCAATATCAAGGTGTATTACCAAAGCAATTTTATCGTTAAATCTTTGCATTATGCCCAGCAATTTTTTGTCGAAGCTATAATCTTACCATCTATAACAGAACGTCACCCGCAAAGATTCATCAATATTTCGAATTAAAAACATTGACAGACCCCAAATTCAATGTTCCTGGACATATCGACATTTTATTAGGCGCTGCCGTATTTTTTGATTTACTTTTGATTGGTCAAATTAACCTTAACCACAATCTCCCAACTTTACAGAAAAACTTCGCTGGGATGGATCGTTGCAGGAAGTATCACCAAAGCATCACCGTTGTCGTCAACATCGCCACCTAAGAATTCAGTTCTTACCATAGTCCTCAATAATCTTAACCAATTAGTAGAACAATTTTGGGTAATTGAAATCGGACAAATTCAGCATTGAAAAGCAAGAATATGAAGACTATTTTGTGAGACAACAACAAGGTGCCCGGAAACTGGTAAATTTATTGTTCGATTGTTATTCAAATCACCTTGCAAGAAGGTTGGTGAGTCTTATGTTATTGCCTATAAACGATTTTTATTACTGGTAACAAAATTACAACAAAATAAAGAACTATGTGCGGAATATAGTAATTTTATAAACGAATATATAGAGATGGGCATATGAAGCTGATTCAAAAACAGGCGTTTCTAAACTTCATACCACATCATTGCGTAACAAAACCAGATAGTTCGAGCACAAAACTCAGAGTAGTATTCGACGCCTCCTGTAGAACATCAAATGGCACTTCCCTCAACGATATGCTAAGCGTTGGCTCAACACTACAAGATGATTTGTTTTCAATTTCGTCCCGATTCCGACTACATAAATTTGTCTTGGTCGCAGACATAACCAAAATGTACCGCGAGGTTATTGTTCATCCCGAGGACAGAAAATGGCAATGCATTTTATGGAGAAGTTCCCCCAATTAACCAATTTCTGTATATCAACTTCAAACTGTTACGTATGGAACTAGTTGCGCATCATATCGGGCGACAAAATGTTTGCAATAACTGGCTTTCAACGGTTTATCGGAATTTCTGACAGGTTCGAAAGTGGCACTAAATGACTTTTACGTCTACAATTTAATGACAGACGCTAATACTATGGACGCAGCAATATATATAAAAAGACAAATTATCGGTCTTCTAGGAACAGGTGATTTTCCCCTCCGAAAATTTGCATCAAATGTTTCTAGAATAATTGAAGACGTTGATCTATCTGACAAGGAAAAAACATTTCACCTTTATGGCTTGGAATTCATAAAGGTTTTAGGAATGAAATAGCCTCCTACAACGGATCAATTTTTATTTAATTACGAAGTAATTGAACCGACATCTAAATTAACCAAGCGTCGTATTTTGTCTCATGTTGCTTCGTTCTTTGATCCATTGGGCTTAATTAATCCAATCGTCGTAACTTGCGAAATTTTGATACAGACGCTTTGGAAATTAAAATCTCACAATACACCTGGCATCATTGCCCATCTACAGAGAATCCAACCGATCTGATATCAAGGGGTGTCTATATAACAGATATCGTCGATAATATATTTTGCTTTCATGGACCATCATTTCTTGGAAAGTCTGAGGCTAATTGGACCCATTTGAACCAGACGTATCACGGCAATTTACCAGAGCACGAAAGGAAACAACAGTCCTCGCATAGATGCACACTAAATCGTTACTCAATCATTTCAAACATGCAAACAATTTAAAAAACTCTTCGTATATTCGCATATGTCAGCCGCTTTATTAATTTGTGCAGAAAAAGAAACATTCAGAAAGACGCGATAACTATAGAGGAAGAGAAGAAATCACTACTGTCAATTTGATCAGATGACAGATGAATATAAAAGGCTAACTAAAAATGAGACCATCCATCGAAGCTCAATTGTCGCCTTTTTTGAAAAATGACTCGATACGCGTTGGAGGACTATTGCTAAACTCTTCGTTGCCTTATGACACCATTCACCTAATACTTCTACCAAATAAGCATCCATTCGTATTGGCACTTATAAATTATTATCATCTTAACAATAACCATGCTGACGTGCAAACTCTTGGGAGTCTTCTTCGCGATCAATTTGGATTATTAATTGTCGTGAAACTATTCGTCGCATCATACACACATCGCTTTCGTCCTATAATTATTGAACAAATTATGGGTGCACTAAGATCTGTAAACTGCTCATCGAAACCAATTAACGTGGGGGGGAGTATGTTACGTTGTCGCGCTAAAGGGTTAAACTTTAAATTACTCCCAATTATTTCAATTCCGAAAATTGTTTTGTCTCCGAATTTCTCTCGCAATCGATGTACCGCAAATCATGCAATTTTCTCGCAAATATTCTTAAGCACAACATTTTCGTCGCAGACACCCTACACATCACTCGTCATCATGCTCACTTTTCGTTACACCATCACCACTCGTCGCATCACTATCATCACCACCAAACAAAACAATAGCTCATCATCGCTGTCGCCATTGCAGTGATCATCACATTTGGAGATGCGTTAGAAATCATACATACATACATAGTTATATGCGAAAACAGATTTGTTATATACCTATATAGTTGTTTTCAACATTCAAGGTCAACACTTGTCTATTTGTTATTGTCACAAAATATTAGAGATTAGCAAAAAACCAATTGTAACAAGAAGTTCAATAGAGTTAATTTTTGAGTCGTCGAAGAAGTTGGACACCGCAAAAGTGATCCGTCAATAAATAAATAATAAATAATCAAAGCTAAATTTTTGTTAATTCTTTTTTGATTAAAGGAATTTGAAAAAGCTCAAATTCCCACCAGACTTGTTACTATTTATTAAGTATTAGAGCAGCAGTCTGTTGAATTATTAACGTAGTAAATTACTGTACAACAAGTATTGAATTATTAAGGATTATCCAGTCAGTGGTTTCGACACCTGGCAAGGCTGTCAGCTGTTAACTACCTGTCATCTGAAGTGTTATTTATTTAGTGAAAGGTTTGCTATTTACGAATATGGATCATTCAACAACAGAAGAACGCGTAAAAATAGTTAAAATTTACTACAAAAGTGCTGACTCAAACGCGAGCTTTTAATCGAACAAAATTTTCTTCACCGATAAAACTTATTTCTCACCCAATGGTTACGTCAACAAATTTGCACAGAAGTAATTGTGGAAAAATTATTGCATACGGTAAAAGTGACTGTTTTGTGGTCATTGTGGTCCGGGGATGCCATTGAACCATATTTTTTCGAAAATGACGCTGAAGAACCTTAGAATGTCAATGAAGATACTTTTCTTAATCAAGTGTCTACGAAGACACTGTGTCCACAGAACGAGACAAATCATCCGCATCTGCACACACCTTGCACTCCGCCCCAAGCCACCGCAGCAATGTGTCCACTATGAGGTTCCATATAAATGGACCTATCCCCCTCACTCCCTTTCCCTTTATCATTATATCCCCCTATCATCCTGTCCCCTAGCATCCTATCCCCTATCATCCGCTCCTCCTATCATCCTATCCTACTATCATACCATCCCTCTATTCTCCTATCACCATATCCCCTTATCCGCTTATCCGCCTACCATCGCACCACCTTACATCTTATCATCCTACCATTCTACCATCCTACCATTATACCATTCTACCATTCTACTATCATACCAACCTACCATCTTATCATCGTCGACGTCGACCTATTCTATGTATCATCATACCCCTTATCATCCAATACTCCTGCCATCCTCTCCCCCTATCATCCTATCCTCCTATCCCCCTATCCCTATATCATCATATCGCCCTATCCCACCATCCCCCTATCCACTTATTCGCCTATCATCCTACGATCCTACCATCCTACCACCCTATCATCGTCAACGTCGACGTGACTACGTCTACGTGCCCGCGTCTACGTGACAAGTGTACGTGACTGGCCCTCAACCATGATAAGTAAATCATACGCATATGCACACACCTTGCCTTCCGTCTCAAGCTAACACAGAAATGGGTCCAGCATGTTGCTCCATATAAATGGACTTATCCCCCTATTCCCCTATCATCATATTTCCCTGTCGTCCTATCCCCCTATCACTCTATTTCCCTATCATCCTCTCTCCCTATCACTCTATCCTACCATCCTACCATCTTACCGTCGTCGACGTCGACCTATCCTACCTATCATCATATCCCCCTATCATCCTAACCGCCTATCGTCCTCTCCCCCTATCGTCCTATTATCCTATCCCTCTATACCCCTATTACTATATCCGCTTATCATCATATCCCCATATCCACCCATCTCCCTATCCGCTTGTCTGCTTCCATCCTATCATCCACGTCTACATGTCCACGTCTACGTGACCACGTCAAGGTGACTACGTCTACGTGATCACGTCGAGGTGGCCATGTCGAGGTGACTACGTCTACGTGATCACCTCGAGGTAACCATGTCGAGGTGACTACGTCTACATGATCACGTCGAGGTGACCTCATCGAGGTTACCACATCGATGTGACCACGTCGATGTGACCACGTCGAGGTGCCCGAAATGGGCGCATTATGATCCTCCTTAATCGGCTCAAACAGTATTCCTGAAGTAGCCTTTTGGGAGCAGGAAATAGTCAAAAATCACATGGTGTTAAACAAAGCGAATAGCAATGTTTATGTAGCTATATTGGTTGAACTTTTGTCAAAAAAGGATGATGATGTGAGATGGCGCATTATCGTTGTGCAGACCATAAATCAGACGGCTTTTAGCTTCGCTTAAATGAGAGGTGACACCCAAATAAAATTTCTTATTTATAGCTTGGCTCGGCAGAAAAGACTCATAATGCATAATACCGCGGTAATCGAAGAAACCTGTCAGTATAAGCACAATTACTGAACGATTTTAATACGATGCTATCAATCTGGTTTCACCTTTTACAAGATATTCACATGACTAGCCGTTTGCCTTTGAGCCACAAGCATAGATCTCGTAAATTATGCGTTTTACAACGTGCCGGCAACCAGAAATCACCCATCTACGTAAACTAACGTGATTGCCTTTTTCGAAAAAATTTAGCGTTTTTGGTTCAAATTGTGATTTAATCTACTGAAGTCGGAAATATCTTTTAAATATAATAAATTAGTACATTTGAAATTATTAGTCGACGGTTTCTAAGCAAGAAATCTCGAATTTGTCGGATTCTACCAACTTTCAGGTTGATGGGCATCGTGGCGTGTCTTCGTCTTCAACACGGTGTCGGTCTTCTTTGACCTGTTTAAGCCACTTATAAACATTTGTTTACGCTAAAGTCTCTTCGTGGAAGGCCTTTTACGACATTTGAAATGTTTCCACAGGAAAAATTCCTTCTCGTAACCGAAATTTAATGTAACTTTTGATTACTGATTGACTGATTACAAAAATCGGTCATTGTAAAAATTATCAAAATCGCTATTTATATGTATATCGTGCAGAACCCAACGTAGCTGAAACATTAATAACATTTATGATTTAAAATTCGGCATATATTTATCTACCAACTTGGAAGAATCAGTAATTCTGATATTCGATATATCCACGTAATTTATATTGAAAACCGGTCTTAATTTTGGACACCGCAGTGTAAATAATTTCCTTATGAATAGATATGAATGCATATAAAAATGTACAAATATTACTGATTATTCCACAAAGCGGTTTAAAGATGTGACAACTATGAAATTCGAAAAGTTCAATTTTATGCGTCACACTGAATTAACTACTATTGTCAAAATCAAAAACAATACTTAGGTTTGTACAGGTAAATCGATTAAACTACAATAACAAGAACAGTTTTGTCAGCTTTATTTGCCGAACCGGCTTTCCGATTTAATTGACTGCATACTTAGGTGGTTCTTGATCAATTTCAGTGTTAGTTCCCTCATAATTTTTTATATGTTACTGAATTATAGAGACATTTCGTCAGATGAGTACCCGAGTAGTCACAAACGTGAAAGCACAAACGTGAAAGCAATAGATGAGACTCACTCACAATAATCAAAACGCTTTTTGAACGTGTTATAATTTTCACCTTATAATACTTTCCACTAATCCAAATATGAAGTATGTAGCTTCTTACAATGTTTCCTTCTTACAGGTTTTTGAAATACTATCGAAGCTTGGTGTGACGAACTGGAGGAAAAGCGCAGAAGATCGAAGCGTTTGGAATTATTTTCTACGGGCGGCGTATAATAGATAAGGCTGTCTATTCCAGTCGCCACATAAGAAGAAGAAGAAGAACTTCTTACAATTCAAATAAATTTATAATAAATTACAACTAAACAACTAATGTTGCAGCATTTATAGGTAGTTAGAGCTAACAATATTGTTAAAAAGTTGTTTGTACAAATTTTGCTTGCTGCCTTAGAGTTCAGCTGCCTGTTTCACAAATAACATAAATTATTGATTCAAAATTATTATCAACAGTGAAACATAATCCACAAATATTTATTTTCCGAATATGGAATATACGATTTCCTATTTATAACAAATATGTATGTATATATCTGAAAGCTGAATTCATATTCTTTAACATTTAATTCAACTTTGATCTATCCACTGAGTGAGACCAATGACTTTATTATCTATTTCGGCTTATTGACCAATATGAACTTTCCGCTCTCTGACAATTACAAAAATATTACAAATGAAATCCAATATCATGTAAGTAAATACATCATGTAAGTAATAAATGATAGTAAATGATTTCATCGTTGACCTTATGATGGCATACATAAATAATGAATGCAAAATGTAACCTTATTTGACCTGGATGGATGGAAAAACAAATTCAACGAAATTATTAATATTTGTAAATTATGACCAAAATGTGAACACATTACTAAAGAACAAGAGCAGCAATAAATAAAATATAAACGTTCAGAGATATGTATAAAGAAATACATTCACATAAAATACACATTAATGAAAAACAAAGGAAGAAAAAAACTTAAGAAAAGTAAATTGAATTGTGCAGGAAAAAAAAAAACGCAAAAACAAATAGCTGCAAAAATATTTCAGCATGAGCTTTTCCTGCAGACTAAAGACAAATTAAAAACAAGTGGACAGGCGCAAAGTCAGACAGGCGCCAAAAGCTCGGTCAGGCTGAGGCTTCATATATCCTTCACAAAGGAGTGCAATCCACAGTGGCGTGTACAGTACACCAGCTCATCGTCAGATAAGTAAGTCGACATTCTGCATCAACTTAACTAGTTTTTTCAATGGAGTTTTTACAATTATTCTATTTATTAGACTAATATAGACCAACTAGTAGACTCACTAATATTAATTTGTACTACTTTCCAATAATCCCACGCTCAATTAGTGTGTTGAAACAGTTTCTTTCGTATCTACCAGTTGAGTTGGATTTAGTTAGCTAATAAAAAGTTGGATTGAGTTATAGTTGGGATAAACTTTTTCATGCTGGACCGACTCATTATCAGATAAGTTGGTGTGTCAAAAATGACTTCTGTTCATATAATATATAAATTTATCTTACTTTCCAACGAAAAATCGTGTTTCTCAGTATTTGACCACCAACCTATACCTATCAGCTGTCTCCTTACATCGCTTCCAGTAGACAAGTGAATGATAATAATTTTAGAAACATGCTTAGATACATATTCTAAAAGTTTTTCCTATTAGTCATCGGAGTCGTGAATGATGCACTGACTCATCGCCAATTTTGCCGCTAATGACACTTGTCGCCCATAGTATTGTAGATGATGTACAAATTCATGATTAGATAAGTAAGTGTGCCAAAATCAGTCCTTTTCTCCCTTGCAATATAATATATCGACTTGAGTGTAAACGGATATTTTGTGGTAATGAATACATTACAAAATTGTTAAAAAACGGATATTGAAACCCCATTTTTGCAGAGGTTTATTCAGTCATTAAATAAATTCGTCTTTTCGTAATGAGTCGATTTGAGCATGGGCCGTACTTGTGCATAATTTCAGCCTCCTAGGCATAATTTCAGACTAAAGCATGTAGACGGGTGGGTATGCTTAACTCGTCATGTATTTTATTTATATATTTTTTATAAGATCCATTGGAAGCGATTACAGTTTATCGTGCGATGTCTGGCTTTCAAATATAAAATTAGGCAAGTGCTAATGAGCAAGGTTCTGGTAAAAGAATTTCTATACATATAGTATAGTGTAGAATATATAAACTGTAACCTTTGCCTGTTATCTTTAGCACATATATAGAATACTTAAACTATAATCTTTGTCTAAACTTTTAATATCGCTTCCAATTAATCATAAATTAGTTAGTTCCTGACTTTCCTAGTTTTAATATTTCCCTATATAAATTTAGTTTTGCTACGACCTGTCTTCATGGCTGTAACCTTTAGCATATATATAGAATACATAACCTGTAATATTTGCCTAAAATTTTAGCATCGCTTCTAATTAATCATAAATTAGTTAATTCCTGACTTTCCTAGTTTCAATATTTCCCTATATAAATTTATTTTTGCTACGACCTGCCTTCATGGCATGTGTAAAATATTGGCATCATGTTTGCAAGGACATGACTTTTATGCAACCCGGAAAAAAAAAACATTTCTAAAAGCGAGACGTTCTAAAATTTCTAAATTTTTCGAATGTTTATGTTAAGATCTGTCCAAAACGTTAACAAAATTATTGAGAAGGAGTCGTATTTTTCTGTTAAGGCCGAATTTAAGGAATGAACGGATCTCCAGATCTTTTCCTGCTTATTTCTGATTTGAGGACCTAGCGGTTTAGATAAACTAAATGTTTTTAAAGTTTTTGTAACCTAAAAAAAAGAGTACAAAAATTATAATCAATTTGTTGACTACTTGTTGCCATAACTGGGAAACCAGACAGAGGTCAGAAAGTAATGCGCCAATATTGCATAAAATAATATTGTATGTTGACTTGTTCTATGAAGCAAAATTTCGACCGTAGTTCGAACATCAATATCAATTCGGGTCCCGAAATAATAATCTGTCTTTCTTTGAGGGATGGTCTAGCATAAGCTTTTCAAACCGACTTTCAGAAGTGTAAGCAAATAGAAAGATCCTTTCAATTAGCCTGAAAACATAACGCATAAAAGTAAATTCAGATATTATGAGGTAGAAAATATAATGCTTATGACATTATTAACGCAATAAAAAGAATGAAGGCCTGATTTAATTATTGAGATTGAAATTCAAATCACTTCAAAGTTCTTTATATTTTTTTTATTAAAATTTTTGCCTTTCATTAAAAAATTCAAATTTTCTGCACACGCCCATTCACATCTTTCTGGTTGTATACAGATGCTGCTTTGAAAAAATTACGATCGAATAACCGTCACAGTTTTTGGCCTCTTCGGAAGAAATGAGGTAATGTTCATCCAAGCTATTTGCCATCGATTGATTGTCGAAACGGCAATGCCTTGACGATATAGTGGCTGTCGAAAGACTTCGCATTTCAACGTAAGCCTGTGTATCCATCTATGCCCAGTTCAACTATATTAGCTGTATTCAGAGTCTACTTCTGCTTCCATTTAGTATGAATCTTCATGCAGTTTATTCAGTTATGTTCCCATTTTTTGTGTTTTCAAACTTATTTGTCAATCGGAGAAGGTAACGGAATTAAACGTTATGTTTTCGATAAGGAAAGTGTGTCCTTTTTGGGCGATATACTGTTTTTCTTATTTCAATCAGTGGTTTCCTCTACTACTGTTCTATGTTTTCTGAAATTCTGTACTATTATTTTCCGAAATTCGTATTTTCGGAAGAAAATCGGGAAAGAAAAGACACAAAAAAAGGTGCAAACTTAGTACAAGCGAATGAAGATAAAATCAGAAACTCTATCAGCCAAGTCTCAAAATTGGAATATGTCTTAGCAATTCGTAAATGTGGAAAGTAAAATGAGAAAAATAGCCATAGAAATGGGTCTGTCAACCAGAAGATGTACATTACATCCATGATGAGACGGTGGAAACGGAATTTTCGAAATTCATACTTTTTGGAGATAAAATAGGTTAAAAATGGGACAAAAATGCACGGGTTCTATTCATGGCACAGTCAATTAATGAGAAGGGATTTTTTTAAAATTCGTAAGGGAAGGGAAGCAGGGAAGAAAAGAAATAGAAGTGACAGAATGGAAAGCTAAAGTCAGCTTTTCGGCTTAATTTAATGTATTTGTAACATTTGACATATTTTTAGAATTATTTACTCCAAAAACTACAACGGTTTCCGCGAAACATTTTGATCAACATTACATGCCATTTTGTACATTAAGTTCTTCATAACGAAAACTAAATAAATGGCCTCGATAATCTCCTTACCAACAGCTTTTGTGTTAATATGGCACGCAGGTGGATTTCGCTACAAATTCTCCTGTGTACACTGTATAAATACTCAGCATAGCTTAAGACTCAGTTTTCCGTGTAGAACTATTTGTTTTTGTAGCCATTCTTTGTTATTGTTTGTTTCCCGGAAAATTCAATTTTATTTCTTTAAGTATTTCCTTTTTTTATTTTTCAATATCACACACATTTTATGTGGATGTATTTCTGTGTATCTGTGAGCATTTATAAAAGCTTTACTTCATATTTCATTTATTGCCGTTATTGCGCTTTAGCATCGTATTCGCATTTTGGCCATAACTTATAAATATTAATGATTTTGTAGATTGTTTTTTCCATCCCCAGTTCAAAGAAGTTTAAATTTGAATTTAACATCAGCTTATGGTATCATGAGATCAACGATGAAGCCATTTAGTAGGTCGCATAATTTATAACGTCTGTTAATTGAAACTTCGTATTGGTCAGTAAGTGAACATATAAGGTGGTGTTACTAATTGCAATTGATATGTCAAAGACACTGTTGTGTCGAGGCGTCATGTTTACCATATGCTTAAGCTTCGCTCATGACATTCAGGTTATGGCAGAATCGACAAGCACTTACAGCTGACGCCATCTATTAGCAAACAGCGAGAATTTAGTTGCACATCTAATATCATCAAGACAATATCGCCAAGGGAAATATCAATATTACCAAGACTAGAATAATAGCTCTTTTACCATCACATTTGTGGATCCATGTAAAGTTTCGTCTGTCATTCCCATAAAAGTATTTCATTACCATGATATAAAGACAATTATGAGTGTAAGATCAATTTGTTAGATAAAAGTGATTCTACAGGGTGGGCCAAATAAGACCTACTAATGTTAATAATAATAATGTTGTAGTCGTTGTTGGTGGTCTTGCGGTAGCAGTGCTTGCACAATTTGAATTTTGTATAGGTACATCTTAAGATCCAACTTTAAAATTCTACGCAATGTCGTTCTGGAAATGCCTAATTGGCTGGAACGACGGCGAGTTGAGACAGATGGATGATCTGCAACACTCTGCCGCACAGTTTCCACGTTGTCTTCAGTGCGAATATTTCGATGAGCACCTCTCTAGGACGGTCGGCCGCTGAACCCAGTTCCTCCAAACGACCGACCAAACTCCTAATCATGAAGACTGTGGGAGCTGATCTGGAATTAAAATATTGCCGATATTTACGCTGCGTTAAAACAATTGATCGTTGACAAGAATAGAAAAACTCGATAATTTTAACGCGTTGTGTTGTACTGTAGGATTCCATAATAAATTTCCAACAATTCTATCATAACCTACAAAAAGAGAAAAATAAATATGTCAAAAAATAAAAAAGTTATTTGTGCTTAACATTAGTAGGTCTTATTTGGCCCATCCTGTATAAATGAAGTGAGTACCAAAGTATTCTGAAAATTGGTATGAACAAAATGAAGTTTTTTAATTGTTGTTTAATAATTTGACAATAAAATTCCCAAAACTTAGGGGACCAAAAAAAAAAAACAATGTCGGCGAATGTGAGATATTTCTATGAAGGCAAGATATGAAGTAGACAAATTCGCTAAAATGGAGCCAAAAAAACCATGCAAAGTGTGTGAGCTCAGATTGTCAGCATTGGACTGTTGTACTATTCAAACGAATAGTACGATTGTTGTAAGATTTCAACAAACGTATATTTTTAATCTTCAGTTTTCTTTGTTCCATTTACTTGAAGCATAAAATCCACTTCAACCTAGAGTAATTACAGCCAAAGACAAGTTTAAACAAAAGATTCAAAATCATTTTCCGCGCATGTTAATACAGAACTCTATAAACCACCAAGCAGTTTCTAAGAAATGTCTTTGTCGCTTGTTGTGAATGTTTCTCTTTTTGTGAATTCCAACCGAACAAAGACAGGGTAACCTTCATGGCGAATCATAAATGAAAAAAAAAAAACAAAGATATTGACGGTTATTAATCATACGCCCTGATGAATGTCGTATCTAGATCAATGTCGCATCGCAAATTCTTCAAGTGCATTCAATTCTAAGATGTATTTCCTATTTCGTGAAAATTAACACAGGCTGTAAAACAAAACACAAAGGAAATTTCTTCAAAACGGCAGTAAAATGTAACACTTTTTCTAAAGAATTCGTAGAAGTCGTTTTCCTTTTACTAAAAGATGTTGTTACCCCAACAACAATTGAAGTAAACTATTAACAATTGGTTTTTGTTTTTCCTCATATTATTCCGTAATAAGAAATGCGTCAGTTGCAGTTAGTAATTGTTGTTATTGTTGTTGTTTTTCCACTAAAACAAAACAAAAAAGCAGAAGACAGAAGAGTAGAAGGGAAATACGACTGTACGTAAGAAAACCAAGAGACGTTCATAAGCAATGAAACAATTGCATCATTAGCGTCAACGACGAGTGGAGATGAATAATTCAGGGAATTGCAAAGTATAGATGAAACGGCGAAATGAATTATTTTCTAGGTAGTTACATGTAAATTACATGTTAGGGTGTCCAATAGTTAGTGTTAGAAAAGCATATCACAATGACGAGCATGAACGCTTTTATGGCCACGACAAAGTCAACAACACGTGAAAGAGCTGCGAATGTTAACTGGGAATTTTCAGCAGCGGTCACGATTTGTACATTACTAAGAAGAGTTTCATAAGAAACCTAATTTTTGATTTGATTTTATATCAATACATTCTTAGCACGATTCGATTTTGCCTCACCAGGGCTAAACCTGTGCTGATTTTGACAGTTCTTTTCGAAAATTAAAATAAGTTAAATTACGATTTGAATGTTTGTTTCAGAATTGTGTTCCGCTTTTATTTGAAATTATATCTAATTTTAAAAATATTATTAGGTTAAAAGGCATTTGTTTGTATGTGCTGAAATAACAAAAATCACTCATGGAATAAATTCAGGGCCGTTTTCAAAAAAAAAAAAAAAAAGTTTAAACCACAAAAGTTTTAGGCAATTTATATTATTTTGTCATGACCAGATCTTAATACTGATTAATCGTATCTTAGCATTTATGGCGCTAAATTATATTCAAAATTTTACTATGTATGGAATATTTTTTCGATTATTATACAGGTCACTTTGTCCGACTTGGGCATTTCTATTTCATCATGACTAAATCCAACGATCAGTATATGACGAAATACACAGAAACCAGATAGCCCCCATATAAATTAATCGTATCTTATCAATTATGGCCTAAAGTTGTATTCAAAATTCTAGCATATTATTTCAATTTTTAAATTCATGTGATCTGCTAATTACTTAGCAAATTAATACATACTTCCTAATTAAACAGATATGCAGTGGGCGCAAAGTTATTCACATATAACTACACTCAATATACAATATTGACAAAGTCAAATTGAAAAATTGAAAAAATTCCAATTTATTTTCCATAATTTGTAGTCTTAGACGTGCCGTCGAAGAAAAGCTTGTATCGATTCAGTCAGAGGTCAGAATATCATGATATTTTTGTTAAATAGTATCACACATTTCATCATGGAAAGACTCGAAATACCGACGATATTTAGGCCCAAGAAGGCAGCGTTACTTGCTACACTCATATAGGTCTTATGGTGTTACTGCAAAACAGTTTCCAGTGCACAGTCTCATGGCCCAGACAGCCGAATTAGCAGCTAAGATGATACCGCAGTTTACCTGGATAACATGGCAACGACTAAGCAATTGGAAACCAAAATTACTTGCGTCACTGTAAGATATACGCATTTTACCTTAATCGTGCTCTAAATGGTGGTAAACGGTGGCGCATAAGTAACGTTAGTGGTGGCTATATTGAATGCGTTCTTGTGCATCATTTGGTTTTAACTCGTGAACCAATTGCTTCTTATATGGGAAAAGATGTGACATATGTAAAATTCTTTGCAAAGACCGCCTAGACATCTCTAATGCTGAGAATGTCGCCTGGTGGAAATTTCGGGGCTTTCCTCAATACTTGCTTGCACTCGAGCAATGGTCACTTCATTTCGAACTGCACGAGGTCTTCCAGCACGCGGAAGATCACAGACAGCTTCTTGTTGCCCAAAACGCTGAACCAATCGGTAAATTGTTGGAGCGTTAGGAGCATTTCGAACATCAAAAAAATTTCGACATGATCTGAATAATCGAATGCTGACTTTCAAAGTAAAATTGAATAACTTTAGTTCTTTGTTCTGTGCTGAGCCTTTCCATCATAAATTTCTCAAGCATTATTTAGTTAATTCTGTAAAGAGGAGAAAAAAAGACAAACAAAAAATGTATTTACTGATCAAATCTTAACGTTGCTTATGCGCCACCCTACACAACTGAGAGAGATATGTCTTAATCGGTACAGTTATTTAAAATAGAGCAAAAAATTTGATGACCGTTTAAAATGTATAACTTCTTCTGTCGACACCCATGCATTTTCAAAGGAGGAGGACATTAAAGGAGGGTATATGTAAGTCAGATCATCGTACTGAAATTTCTGTATCGATTTTGATCATCATTTTGATCAGCTTATAATGACAGAAGGAAGAAGATGAATTTTTAATGCATCTGTATATTAAATGTTTGCCGAAATTAAAAGAACTTATTTATAGCCAAAGAATTAATACAAAATTCACAGGAGGGATCCTACAAAATGCTGCTCTTCAAATGCTGATCTATTTATTCCCCAGAAAAATGGGAATTTTCAGAAAGTTTTTTTAACATTATTATTATTCATTCGTTAACTACCTATAGTTGTTAGATTCGGGAAAAGGAGGAGGTTTCTATTATTGTTATTGTGGAAAGTACATTGACATTCTAATTATACAATACAGTTGCCATAAGTAACCAAAATCGATAGAGTAGAAAAAATTTGGCAAATGAAGATCCTAAAAATATTCTTCTAAACTCATATGTGGTGTTGATATACTGTGATATATGTGTGGTTGGTTATTGAAACAAAAAAAAAAATACTCATTTTCACTGTACTATTTTCGTTGTGTAATACATGATAAGAGCATAAAAAACGTATAAATTTTTGCAAAAAAAAATGGTAAGAGGGCAGTTTTGGCACTCCTGGTTATATGGTGTTGGATTGGATACGTCACTTACGATGCTATGACTTGTGGTGTTACAATTGGTCTTACAGAAGCAAACTTCCTCATACAAAAACTAAATGCAAATTTTCAAAAAAATAATCCTTTTTCCGAAACGTTTTCTATTAATTTTGCATTTTATCAACCCATATATCATAACCTATATATAATATTTGTATACCGCTTCCAAATCCAAGCTCGGTGGTCCTTATTAAATTGAATCACATTTAAATACTATTAACTTGTTAGTTAATTAGTTCGATTAGTAGAATAGTTGTTTGAATTCGATTGCCACATATCCAATTTCCAAAACAAAATTCTTTGGTCAAATGAAAAATTGCACCAAAATTACAGATTTTTCATTACTATAACAGCTCTCATGAAAATGTGAAGAAGACACATATCTAAACTATGTTAAATTCATTGGTGATTACGTAAATTTTCATCACTTTGCTCCAAAAATTGCAGTGAATTTCAGCTTTCTCGGATGCACTTCTTTTGCTGGCATGTTGTTATCCGAGCGTTGACAAAAAAAAAAAAATTGGGCACCGTAACAGCGCCAGTTCTGCTTACCAAAAGTGGCCCACTGGGCACATTATATCACAACCACAACCTTCATACCAAGATAGGTGAGGTTCTTATCCATTTAAAGTTTGAGAATAGATTAAGGTCGTTTCGTCCCTAATGCCTCTAACCATTCGCTTTACCAAAGTAGAGTTGGTTTATGATATATTGTCACAAAAGAAATCTCTGAGGTTTTTTCTGGAAAAAGTTTTAGAGCACTGTTTACATTACGACGAACGCAAATCAAAAATAAATCCAAATTATTATAAACAGTGCAAGGGCGTCGCAAATTTTTCACACCTAAAAGCTACATTTTAAACAGCACAACTTCATTCTACTCAACAAGAAAGAAATTCTACTATTTCTTATCTGTTTATTTATACAAAATACTTCTTCTCTTCAACTCTCAGAACAGGTGCAAATTGCAAATTGCACCTGTTTCTCTACAACACATAACACTTATTGAAATAGATAGAATTTATATTGTAGATTTTTCCTTTCCATGCATTTACCAGACTTTCGATTGGACCATCATTTAAAAATTCTTGTAATAGTTTGTCATTGCTATTCTATGAATCTCCATGAAGCTGAGCTTCATTGTGAAAACGATCTTACACAGAAATGGAACAACAAACTCTAGGGTTTCCTTATTGTTTTCGAACAGTCACAGCGACAATAACGCTAACAATGTTACACAAGCTTTTAGCTAACAACCAAGAATGTGCAGCGCAAAGGGAGTACATAAAGGAATTTCTTCTGAAACTAAATATAATGTCGAGTGCACACATATACAGACACAAGTATTTAGATATGAACATACATATAGATTTATGCTTATAAAAGCGTTTGTTACGTTATTCTTTTCAAATTGTTATGCTGCTACATATTGTGTAGGGATGCAGCAAGTATGCCCCATATTTGTGTATGTGTGTGTGTCTACGTGCATAACACATTGATGGCGTATTCTTGCATTGTATTAATAGAGAATGCAATTACATATATGTATAAAAGCGGGTGGGTGTATGAGTGTATATGTCCTCCAATAGCTTACAGTATATGCGCAGCAAATGAGGGGAAAGTTCCTGTTACATTTATGGGACAACAAATTTAAATCGTAGTTTCCTAAATGGAGACCAAGTTGTTAGAATTCTTCCTTTTTTTAGTATATTCATGTTGTAGAAAGTCCTAGACTCACATTAACATGCTTAGCGATAATTACTAATTCTAGGAATTTATTCGTTACTTAAATAAATACAATTATTTTCCAAATCACAGGGTCCATCGCATTGATACGCGAACAAAGTTGCTCCAACAGGCCACCACTATTTGTGACAAATGTTATATTCAACAAAAAGCTCTTGACCTATAGAATATTTTAGTAGGACGATTTCCTATTGAAAAGAGATCATATTCGTCCCAGTTTTGATACACATCCCCTATAAGTATATTGAGACAGCTTGGTTCTACCGCTTGTGCGTACTTATTATTTGTTTGTTCAAGAAAAATTTTTGTCAAAAATGGACTATATTGGTTCATATTCGATATAGCTCCTTAGTTTTGCTGCCCGTATAAATTATAATTTTTATCGGAATTTTTTTGTCAACTTATGTCTCAATGTAGTGCATTTGTATAACAGTCAACGTCTGCAAAATCGCTATTCCACATTCGATGACGTAAAGGATTGTAGGGCCGATATTGCGCTTATCCTACTATGCACATGCTTAATAATTTGCTTTTCCAGCCTTCAAGCCTCTTGGGGTAGGCAGACCTCTTCCTTTAACTTATTCCCACGAACTGCTACTGTAAAGAAATAAAACAGTAAAATTGCTTTGGTTTGTTTCAGTTCCTGGCGTCCAAATTACGACTCCACACAATTTCGTTTATGATTTCAAATGAAAATTGTATGACCTTTTGTTTTTATTTTATAAATTTGAACTGAAACTATACAATTTCAAATTGAAACTCAAAGAATTCAAAGAATTCCAAAAAAATTCATTGAAAGTCAACAAAAAATTTCCCGTTGAAAATCGAAATACACCAATTGGTTTTCACAATTTGTATTTGAAAACCAAAATGCGTCAATTGAAATTCAAATATTTCACTTGGAATTAGAAAATAAAATTTCAGTTGATGTATTTTGAGCTTCAGTCGTGACATTTTAATTTCTAAAGAAAATTTCTATTTTCCGTTCATGACTTCTGAATTTCAAAGTATTTTCAAAGCTTTCAATTTCAGTTAGAATTTTTAATTTCAATTGATTTTATTTTAATGTCAATTGGAAACACAATAGAAATAATTTTAATTCTGATTCTTGTATTCCAAATGAAGAGAGAAATAATTTTGTTTCTGCTTCAATTTAGGCAACGTTTTTTTTCGTTTCATTTGGAAATTCTTAATGAAAATAAGAGAAATAGCATTCTTAAATACACAGAACTTAAGGATTTTTGCCATTAATAAATTGTTTTAAGACTCTGTTTCTGCTAAGGAACGAAATCTACATCAGGTTCATTTCACGTCCTCAAATCAATATATATGTTTTACAATGGTTTGATATGGAAACTGAATCAGTGTGAGTTTCTAGTTTCATTTTAGGCAAAAGTATAGCGAATGCTTTTGATACACTAATGATGAACCCAACTGATCTCTCCTAAAGCTACCTGTTTACACCACATGTCTCAATTTTTTCAACAATAAGTTGTATCCTCCCCTCATGTTTGGCAAACTCATTTTAAACTAAAAGTTCCTTGAACTTCAAATTTTGTTTATGTTCGCTTTTTATATTCTCAATCGTAAATAACAATAAAAAAAAGACCACTCTAAAAAAATCCATTTCTATTAGCAATTTATGGGTTTACTACGTGTTATAAAGTCGTCCATGGCAAATAACTCTGACCAAGCTCCATGCACGAATATGAGCACGCAGTGCATCCGTATGGGTTATTGGACAACAATGACTGGGTGTAATCTGACTCAAACTCTCTTTTCGAGAGTGTCAGCTTTTTCACAGCATTTTGCTTTTCACTTGACCACGTCTGAGTGGTCTCAAGCACAGAAAATTGTATCGGCAAATTTGCCAGGAAAGTGGTGTAA
Organism: Philornis downsi; assembly: GCA_019455685.1. Taxonomy (NCBI): domain Eukaryota; kingdom Metazoa; phylum Arthropoda; class Insecta; order Diptera; family Muscidae; genus Philornis; species Philornis downsi. The sequence continues at coordinate 4,338,700 of JAHXMU010000016.1, forward strand.
GGGCAGAAATGTGAACTTGTATGGAATATTTAATTTCTCTAAAAATAGATTCTTTTGTTTTTTTCCTGTTTTCGGTCTAAAAGAGCGCAAAAAAAAATAAAACTATTGATGCCGGAACAGCAACGCCAACAGAAAAAATATTAAAAAATAGCAAATATATATTTGGTTGGGACTGGGTATGGTTTACTTGTTCTCTTTGTTTTTGTATTAAGTTTAGGGCATGACTAGCAAAAAAAAAATGAAATAAAACAGAACACTTGTTACGGAAACCCCCAGAAAACTAACAAATTTTGTCTAAACAAAAACTAAATAACAAATAACTTATTTGTTACAGGAGAATAAACTACACAGAAAGTGCCAGAAGCTGCTAATGCAGTCATGCGAAAAATATTTAATATTTGTGAGATTTCAGTTTGGTAGAACCAGCAAAGGATGGAGGCAGGCACTTTAAATTATGCAAGAATATATTTCACTGTATTATATTTGATCCTCTACTGATTGAGAAGGGCACTTTAATGTATCCTTATTCATTTTTAATCAACTAACTTTCTTTTAAAAAAGGGCATTGACGTCACAAACTGGCAAATAAATATTGCCATTGTTTGATAAGGATTTGTGATAGTGAATGTTAGATGTGATATTGTGTAATCTTAGGGCACCAAAATGGAGAAAACTTTCTGCTTCAGCTTATATTATATTTTTGCAACGTAACTAACATTCAATAACACAAAAATATAACGCAATGATGGAAACGTTTTAGACCACAGATTTGGACCACGGATTTTTTGGACTTTCTAAACGGATTCACGATCACGTATTCCTAACTATGGCAAATGAATTTGCTAGTAAAAAATTTGCTTAAAAAAAGCTTGTGAAAATCGACAGCTCCAGTCTTTTGCCAACAAGGATGAGAGTTTTCATAAGAGAGGCATAATGGAATTATCTTCAAAATAGGAACAAGCTATCGAATAAAATGGATAATTCTAACTACACTAAAAAAAACCTTCGATGTGATGCAAAAATAATGGATTTATTTTACTACACCATATAAATACTACTATATGGCCACTATATATAAATATATGAATCCATTCCGTGTCTTCTTCGGTAATATTTTTTACTACAATCTCACATTGAAGAAAGATTATTACACTTTATGGAATTAATCTCGACTTAAACATGAACGACAATGGCTGATAACTCGGACTCAACTTTCCACATTAAGGACATTAAGTATTACTTTAATGCTGTCACACATATAGAATAGCAATTAGGTAAAGTCTATTATGAGCGTTTTCAACGAAAATGAACTGTAATCATGTAATTATAAACCAATATTACGTTCGCATCAATCAATTAAAATCCTTGATATAAATATCAATGCGAACGTGAGTATTTATTGGAACCATTTCAAGCGCCTCGTATCGTCTAATGGTGATTTTATAAAACAACAATTAATTAATTGTACACACATTATACTTTGATTTCTTCACACACACATCTATATACCACACATGTACAGCTCAAGTTGTTCCACAGTGAAGTTAAAGGAATGGATTCATGAATGTCAAGTGAATCGATACATATATAGCACATGTCATTACGACCATAAATATTTCGTTGTTTTAACGTGACATAAATTACATTTAATGAGGTTACCAATACGTTAAATTCATAAGTAGCCCACACGGCCCACACGGGAGCAGTTATACAAAATAACCAACAGTCGGGTGTGGATGGAAGAAAATTACCTTAAAAATTTGGAATTATATAAACTGAAACTATGTGGGGAAAACAAAGCCGACGAGCTCAGCTATCGAGGTTAGACTATAATTATCAATATTTGTGCTTTAATAAAGGCTATTTATTTCTGAGGGCTGAATATATTAAAGTTTTATGGGTTGAAGAGCAGACAAACACAATTAAATTTACAAAATATAAAAGGAGTATAGAGTTGTTATACGTAAAAACCATGCCTGTTTCCATTGTTCATTGTAGTGTTCAATTTCAGGGTTTAAATTGCTATCCAAACAGTCAGGAATAAAAACAACAGGCAAGGAGAAAGGCTTATTGACATCTTCTTCACATCTGCCAAGATAGGTAAATGGTTTATGCTAATACTCATAGAGAATATGATCGCTGTTTCTACATATTACAGCAATGAGCACGTCGACTAACCAATTTCTTTTTTTCAAAAATTTTATATACAATTTTAAAACATTCATACCTCGGAAACAGATAAAAGATCCAATGTGAAAACTTATCAATTTTCTTAAGTTGCTAAGCGAATTTGATAAGTAGAAAATTATAGAAAATAGGCGATAATAAATAAATCGGTGATATATATATATAT
>JAHXMU010000016.1:4341152-4385442 GCA_019455685.1 Philornis downsi
TATATATATATATATATATATATATATATATATATATATATATATATGTACATATATACAGGCATCTGTAACTTGAAAGCAGAATTTCGAATCGCAAAATTAGCTTTACATTGAAAAAAATACGGAAATAGAAACATGGCCATATCTCCTAAACCGATGGCTCAATAGCAAAAATTCCTAGTCTGTTTTTGTTTTTCTAAGGAGCTTGAAAATATATTACCTATACCATAAAGTCAAAAAATATTCAAAAGATTGCCGGCAAAAAAAAGCTAGCTAAAATGTAAATTTGCCCACAGCTCCGAAATTGACTTTTCAAACATCAAAATTACTTCATTTTTTGTCCTTTGACGGAAGTTGTTACCACGCAATATCTATAGCAAAGGCTCATAACATTGAAATCGACAAATTACAAATATATGTGTATTCCGGAAACGGATGGTTTAAGCTGAAAAGGGACACATTTGTCAGTTTTCGAAGCTGTTTGTCCTCCCAAAAGAGACGAAAAATATTCAACAAAATTGACGAATAAAAAATTGCTCGTCAAAATAACTTCTCTGCTAGAGGAAAAAATTCCGACATTTAAGGTAAATTTAGGATTATCCAAAATAAAAATAACTGGATAACTTGAAAATAACTACAGTGGAAGAAATGCGTTTTTTGTTTTTTTTTTTTTTTTTTGAGAAATAAATTCGGATTTCGTCGTCCTCCGCCGATTTTAGTAAATTTCACTTTCACTTCGTTTTTTTCATGAAAGGATATAAAATTGTGTAGTAATGCTTGTTTTTTCTTCTTTTCATTTTTCTACACATCTTTTTTAGTGAATAGAAAAAGTTCCACCGCTGGCCATAATATTAAAATAGTTTTAGGGTAACGAGAAGCAGGATAACAATCACACCCTACTAGGGTGTGAAGCGGAATTGCCATAAAAAGATGAGAAAGCTTTGAAAGTGATAAACGGGTTTGAAGAAAGCAGAGGAGTGACGTTATAGACAATTGCAGAAATACGGGCGAAGCAAAAATTAGAGTAAGAAGGTGTCCTCACATGGGGAAGGACGACAGAAATACGGTCACTGATATGCAGGTAGTGCTGCAGATATGCCGAGAATACTCTCACAATTTGTTAGAACGGCAAGTCTCCACAAATGAGAGAATCGAGCCAGTTATCAATGACAGAATAGCTACTTCACAGTTTAACAATAATGAACCTACCACCGACAATAGCCTGCCGGAAGTGCAGTTCAAAACTATTGACAATGAACTGGCGGTGAGCATCCGTTAGCTCCTAAGCTAACCATGCCAGAATACTGCAATCCGTGCAAGTTATCTCCAGTGCATAAAAAATCGACTGAAGTTTGTGGAAACAACTATCTTACGAACAGTGTTTCATCTGCTACATTCAGGCTCCAGCCGAATATGTTATGTGATAAAATGAAACCTGATTTATCCGACTTTAAGCATGCCTTTACACTAAGTAAATCAATCATTGGTCAGATATTCGCAATGCCAAAAATTTTAGGAAATACCCAAACATTAATTTTTTAGCAAGATGTTTCCAACAGCTCCGCAAAAGTTATTTGGCTTTGTGGAATAAAACTGACCGAATAAGATCTGCACACTAAAGACAGCAAAGCAAAGCAGCAAACAAGATCTTCAATTGTCTACTTTAAGATTATTGGAGTATTATTGGCAAACGGTTATGATAAAAGTATATCAAACAGAATAGTAGCATGATTTGTAGGAGTCAAAAGTTACTTGCATGTGCGTACAATATAGAACTCAATAGTCGAAAGATGCTAAATGTTGTTGTGACACCTTGCGGAAATCGGAAGAAGTGAAATTTAGTCTTAAAAATTGTGTTTGTTTTTTTTTCTCTATCTGAAATATTAACAAAACCTTGCATAAACTGGACAAGAATCAAAAGTATTTCCAGTTTCGTTACGGGTGTATAAATCAGAATTAAATTTATTTATAATTTCGGTTTCGAAATATGAAATAGAAGCAACATTTCACACCAATTTCATTCGGCTGTCAAAACCAAAATAGTAACCGGTTTGTATACTAGAAATAAATCAAAATAATCTTCTATTTTGAATTGGTTTCTTAATTTCCCTACAAATATATTGTTATTGTGAATAAATTCTTACGTCGACTCATTCGCTTAATAACCCAATATTTACAACTTAATAATATTTTGCTCATAATTATGGTGTTTATCTTCACCATTCCAAGTAATTAATTTTTTAGGGCACAAAATTAAATTTCAAATATTTTTCCTTACCATCAGCATTATCACAACATTTGCTTTAATATTTCCAACACGATCTGCAGCTTAATTGTTCGTTCAAAATGCTTTAAATTATTTAAATGACCAGTGAGAGGCCAAGGAAAAAAAGCCTCAACATCGAGGCTGACAGAAAAAAATCAATAAAAAATGTCACAAAAAATGTAAAACAACAACTGAGCACAACAGAAATAACGACAAAATGATTTTTATTTAACCAGTAGTAAATGTGAATGTTACACAAAATGTCATCAACATGTCATGTGAGGATAAATCGCGGGCTCTTTTTGCTAAAGCCTCACGTTGTCCCACCAAAAAGCCTACAGATTTACGGGACACTGTGGTATGGAAGAGACAGTATTCGCAAACAAAAAACTGGCAGTACATTAGTTATGCAATGTGTTTTAGAAAAAAACAAATTTATTAGCACGAGTTAAACATATTTTAGACATTTTTATTCATACAAAAATTATTTTATAACTTCGGAGTTGTATCCCATTAAATTCAAAACGAAATAGATATTTTTTAAATACAGAATGGTTTGCTTAGCCTCTTCAAAATTGTTAATGAAATATCGTACTTCTTATCGTTTTTCTGATGTTTGAAATTAACACATTTAGCTTTGAACCATTTGAGGAAAAATTATGCATTTCCAAAAGAAATGTTGTTCAAATCTACGGGGTCTGGAAAGTGTGAATTCTCAGAGATATTTCGTACAGAATTTGGTACAATCCGTGATTTGTGCATGAAAATTTGTGCTGAAAGTTGGTCAGTGATCAAGGGAAAGCGCTACAGAAACATCATAAGCGAATCTTTGTGGCCTAAAAATTCAAATTTCAATAATATAATTAGTCATAATTAGTAATTTTCGTTGTTTGCTTGCATTGACAAAAAAGGTTCGGTGCCACCACCAGTTTTAATACGGACAATAAATAAGGCACTTAGTCTCATTTAAGACTGGGACAAAATTTATTTCTAAATTTCAAAGCATACTATTATATGTTATCGGTAGCGCAGACTTTTAAAGTAAAGTCACATTTGTACTGTTAAACAGTCAACAATTTTGTCATAATTTGTTAATAGGGAAATTCCGTAAAGCCAATAAGTTGTCTGGTTTTTGAGACGTCCTGCTTTGCAAATTCTACACATTTATCCACAATGAATTCCTTCCATAATAAATGAATGGGATTTGGTCTCTAAAATTTCCACTAATATACAGATATATCAGCCTTTCTTGCAGGTGAATGGACGGTTAGTGCTTCATTCCGCAAGATTTCCAAATTGAAAATATTCTTTTATTATAATATTCCTCATTTAAGTTTCGAAATGATTGTCTTAATTTGCCACTGGCTTCTAAAGTTCAAAACGGCTGCCTCCATTTGTACTGGAGTTCAGATTTTGCAAAGCATTGGGAAATAATTGCCGTGAATTCAAATAATTTTTAGTTACCGACTGCCAAGAATTTCGATTTGAATGCTACTATTACTAAGAAGTAATAAGAACAAGCCCTAAGAATTTTACACATGAATAATATTTTGTTAATTTGTCTTTCAAATGTAAGGGAACCTAATAAACTCATCTGATCGCTCAGTCCACTTGTTCAATATGATGTGTAGATAAAGCGGAAGGCGTAATGCATTAATGTGCAAAACTACCACTTGGTTCCATTACTTGGTTTATGACTTGGTGATAAATTGATCAAATCCGTTCTAAAATCTCGTGGCTAATTCCTCTGGCGAAAACGATATGTTTACATTAATCTGAGGTCCCATAAGGCATAAATATTTTTGATATGTTGATCCAAGCTTATCCGAGTCTGATTAAACCAAGATGGAAACCGACCCACTGTATCATAAAAATGTCTGTTAGTCAGAAATGTGTCAAGAAACTTTACCATAAAAGAGCTGAAATGGAAATTTTTCACAATTTGATACACAGGCATCAGAAAATCTGCCTAAACTTGTAGACTCTTTACAGAGCAACCCAAAATGTGAACCTTATTTTGGAAAAATTCTATAAAATTAATATTTGTATTAATTCGATATGTTATGTATGAGATGGAGGCGTATCTAACAACCCCATTTATCTAGCCGTGAATCTGCACATTACCCTTTTCACTGCAGACCACAGATGCCACAAACCAGAATTTTACAATAAATTTTAAAATACGTTTTATTGAGTAATACAATATACAACATTATATAGTAATAATACATTATACAACATCTAAAGGTGAATAGCAACAGTGGTATCAACCCATTTTTTCTCCTCTTTTTAGCTATAAAACAAGTAATTTCGGTGTTCTTTTAATGAGTTGTTAATGAAATTATCCTGACAACGCTCGCATTGGGGAAGTGACGATTGGGAGATAATAGAGCAGTGTCGATTGTGCCCCAAACTTGTAGATGAGATTTTGCATCCTCCCACTTTGGAAAATTAGCACATATAAATATGCGCCTAAACATTGATCCTGTTTATCTACTAAATAAACCTTTCCCAAACCACTGTGTCCAGACTATGCACACACATATGTCTAAATGCATGCGTGTCCGTCGTTACTTATATGTGTATTTCTGTACGTAAGTCCTTTTACTTATTTAAATATTTATTTATAGAGACTGACATCTACATGTACATATTTATGTACAAATGAACCTCTGCATTCCCATATATGTATGTTGGGACATCCGTGTCACACACACACACACAGTTAACTAACGTACGTAAATGTGTATATAGAAACTTACACACACAGAGGATTTACATCTTCAACATGTCCATAAATTATTGCATTTCCTCAGTGTTTTGAGTCAGCACAAATCATCAGGAACAAAATAAAAATGCTTCCAGCCAACGTCCCTTGTCCAATGTATAACAAACGGCAGCAGCTCCAGTACAATTCAGCACTACACAACACTGTCATTTGGGCAGGTCCGGCCGGTGTAATATTGATTTAAAGTGATAAATGGACAATTAATGAATGCCGCTTTCAGTTTTTTTTTTCTTTTCTTGTTTTTTGTGTTTTGTTCATCTCTTGTCATTGAATGGAATTGTATTCAGTGCATTTTATATAAGTATTTTTTGCTTTCTGTGTTTGCCTCACGATTTATTGTTTAATTGAGGTATTTTGAGAGATATTCAGTTATTTAGTATTGCAAAGACAACGGGAAAAGGGGGAGATATTTTTTGAAGGTAGAAAAAACAGACATTTGTTAGTTTTTCGCATGAACATATCAGGACATAAATAGTAGAAGTATTATGAATTATTGGAGGGGAGACTCAGTGAGAGATTTACACGTAAATTAATATAGTAGTAATCACAGATTCATCACAGAGGTAATAAACATGTTTATGAAACATAAACCTAAACACATGAGAATAAACTATTACAAAAATCAAGGATAAATTCAAAGTATTTTCTTTGTGTAACTCCTATTCAGTATTCAAGCACGGAAAACTATACATAACTAAATCCACATACTTTGCTTTTACTTTTCCTTAATATTAAAAATTTCAATAAATCCAATCAAATATCCAAAAAAGACAAAAAGTGAGATAGATGTAGGGTAATTTACAATCAAATACTGGACTTTGCTATATGTATATGTCTGTGATCCGCTCCTTAAGTACATATTGTGTCTCTCTATACGAAACTTTGACCAAAATTCACCAAACTTTCGAGAATTAGTATCCCCGTCTGTCGGTACGGTCGACTCAAACGTTACTATTTGATATAAAAACCAATAAAAATTAGAAATATTGCTTTAGTACTGAATTAAAGAATGCATTTTATACGTGCTCAAATTTCACTTAAACAACTAAATAGAAAACATGATATCATCTGTAAACCCTCAGGTAATATTATTGAATAAAAACGAAATCATTTGTTTCGTCTTTCTTTTAAAATAAAATGTGTAATTAAGTTTAGACATGATAACATTTTTTTCATCTTCCAGACAAATAATTGATTCAACGAACAAGTACAGAAAAAACTCAATAGTTCCTTAACAGGGCAAAGGAATAAATTGCAAAGTTATCCTGTATGTGTCTCCACAATCAAAGTGGTCAAAAGAAAAATCTTTGCAAAAATCAAAATATAAAATATATACAATAAATAAATATACACTTCCTGGTCGTTTTTCTTCTTTGATTGTCTTGGCCTTAATAAGAATAAGAATCCGTCTGCGGAACGCAGCCGGAGACAGACGGATGGATAATTTTCGGCATAAATTATTAGTGAGCATTCAGTATAATTTAAATTAAAATTGAAATTCAATTGCTGTTAAATAAGTGCGCATGCTTGTGAATTATACGATTATTCGAGAAGTATATTTGGTCACCATTAGCATGAAGATGGTCACATATTCAAAGAGATTAGAACTTTCTGGTATGGGAGTTGTTGATCTACAATAGTTTATAATTTAACTGAAAATGTTTTATACTGTATCACATATTGGAGTATTGATCTTATGTACTTTAAATGACAAGCAATTAATTAAAAGCTTTAAAACACTAGTTTAGTATTTTAATTATTATTCAAGAAATATTCAAACACAAAAAAAATCGCAGCGAATACAAAAAACTACAAATTTAGTCATTGTTGGAGAATGCAAGTTATTTCTGATAAATCTAAGAGAATTTATGAAAGACTATAACAGCAATAACGACATCTTTTTTAACTTTAATGAAATTTTTCATAATAAAACAACAATAAAATGACAAATAAGGGATTCGCTTGGTTGAGGAATTGGAAGAAAAGCAATTTATGTTACTCACATTGTAACTTTCTACTCTGTATTACTGTATAGAGTATCATTTGAAACCTGAAAACTTCTATCCAGTTGATTAAATGCCAAAAGATGTCTGTCTTTTGTTTGACGGAAGATGTACTTAGCAGGTAGAATCACTCCCTAAATTTACTTTGTTGTTTTGATTATTGCTGATAGGCGGCAAATAAATTATTTTAAAAGTGTAAGGGAACATAAGAGTGGTATTACGCCAATATCAAAGAAATTTAATAGCATGCCATTAAACCTTGCTTAAAATGTAACAAGAATGCAAAACAATATCAGCTGATGGTGGATAGAATCTAAATTATCGGCTTATGCAAGATAAAGTTGTCACCATATGTGTTTACTTGCACTTTCTTCCTTTAGGACCTAATTTTGTGGCAAATGGTCCTGCCGTACCCTTACAAGTCTTCGATGAGAATCCATGGTAGCATTCACTCCTGAAAATGTTACAGACTCTTCAGGTAATCATTGATTCTTTTGAGGAGGTCTTTGATCGTTGATCCCGGAGGAGATCGTTGATCCGACAAGAGGTCATTGACCCTCTTAAAACCATTGTTCCCCTTGACCCCGTGAGGGCCCAATGCAGATCTTGACCCCAAGAAGTCGTTATCCCTTCAGAAGATCATTAACCGTTCAGGAGGTCATGGACATCTCGGTAGGTCACTGACCCAGGAGAAAATTGATTTTCAGAAGCTCATTGACCCCTCAGGAGGTCAATGAGACCTTAGAAAATCATTGACAGTTCAGGACGTCATTGAACCCACGGGAGATCATTGACTCCTCAGGAAGTCCACCCTCCCGGAAGTCATTGATTTCTCGGGAATTTGCTGACTCCCCTGGAAGTAGTTGACTTTTTTGAAAATCGTTGATACCCGCATTAGATGTGCTTGTCCTCCTAGGGATCAGTGAGGATCAAACCATATGGAATCATAACTTTTTTGCCAAAAATCCGAATCCAGTCTTGCCACTATTTGTACTACTATAAAACTATATTCAACTATTAACTATGATAACCACGAATCAATGTGAGATGTTCAATTTTCAATTTACAGTACGAGTACATCAGAAATTCAAATTGTTTTCGATTGTCGAAATATTTTATGATTTTTAAGATATCATGAAAAAACAATTCAAAATCTAGTTATTTCTAATATGAATTGTTACAAAAACTAACATTAATGTTCTAATCTATCCAAACAAACATACATGATTAGAAGACATACCTGTTTGGTTCTTTTCCATTGCATGCAGTTAGGCCTAACTAATTGGAACAAATTTGATTGTATCCATGGAAATGTGGCAATCTTGTGACATGTTTTAATTCACAAACTGCTTAAATATAACGAATGTCGTAAACCAAATAACTCTTGAAAAATCAATCAACATTTTTAGATTTCCACAAGATCAACTTTTTTAAAACTAAGCCGTACACATCAGCTTGGAGGTTTGATATGATCCTTTAAACTTGACAAATTATGCATTTTCGCAATATCAACCGCAAACACAGCAGAAAACGGATCACAATTGTTTTGATCCTGGTCCAAATTAATTTAAATATACTATCATTGATAATATAACGAATTAAATAATGTAATCACATTATAGAAAGCATCACCAATAAATTTAAACGCAACGAAAGCAAGCAAACATTTGTATCCCTTATATATATTATATATCCTGTTATTCAGAGCATTTGTGTTTATAAATTATTCAAACCAATGTCTCTGATTTCTGCTTTCTTTTCACTTAAACCAAAACTTCATTTTAATTTTTATGAGAATTTAATTTTCATTACATTTTAATAACAGTTTCTCATCATGCATTTGAATGCAAAAAAAAAGCCCTGAAAACCTCCACATTTTTTCATATTTTCAAGATATATTTCCAGCTTACCACAGACATACACTGCGAGACTTGATGGTTTGGGCCATTGTGCTGTTCCTTATACCGCTGGTTTCATATTTTCTGGCTCTGCTCTAACTCTAGCTCCTACTCCGGCTGCCACTGCCACTGCCGTAGGTTGATTTTTACGCTTTATTGCTGTGTAAATAATGCATTTTAAGCACTCATCGCAGTGGAAACCGACTTCTTAATTTATGCAGTGCTAAACAACATTAAAACATACAACGCCAGCAACAACAACAAGAACTACATTTGCAACATCCCCCACTAACAGCAACATTATGAATCCATAACACCCAACCCCATGTGATGGCTGAGAAAATGGCAGTCATTCACTGAGACAACCGAGGCGGATCGGGCCACCTCCGGCTGGAGAACAGCAGTAGCCCGCGTTTGCTGAGCTAAGAGGCTGGCACCACGATACAAACCTCATTTATGGCAATGCATAGTGTAAAAGAAAAAAAAATATTGTGTAGAAAATTTAACAAACTTGTGAATTTTTACGCTTGTTTCCACTTCACATACATACAAGTCAACAATAATGACCGATGTTTAAATATGCTACTATTGGCAAGACGAGAGTGGTATGATAAGGAAAATCAGGAAAATTTCTCTTTAAGTTGTTTCTTTTTTTTATAGAAAATTATTTCCATAGACTTTTATATACGAAAGTCTTATTAGAGTGTCCAAGTGGACATCTTCCGCCTGGACTAGTATCCTCAAATATATTGTAAACATGACTTGTACACACAGTTTCTGTGGAAACGTGTGTTTACAGACATTTTTACTATTGGAGGGTATTTTCCATTGGTTGATGTAACTACAGATAATTTTCCTTCTGAAACTGGTTTTCGTTCAATATTTCGTATTAAAAAGCAACTGAACATTTTTGATTTGTTACTGTTTCTTGCGCCAAATCGAAATTATATACAATTTCTGTTGCGATTCGGACAACTGAATCGATATAATATTCAATGTTATTTCTAATTCTTACATTAGTTGTGAAATTGAATGTACACTTTAAATCGTACTCGCACACCCACAAAGGAAATATAAACAATATTGATTCTGATTCAGGTAATAAGATGTAGTTGATGTCAACAAGCCAACCTGTCGTGAATATTTCTGGTATTGTAAATTTGGAAAATTCTTATGTGGTTTTTCAAAATTATCTACTTAGTCCCAAGATTCCAAATATGAGCTGCTGCAGTACTAATATTACGTATTGGTAAAATCGTTCTGAGTTTCATCCCTAAGAAAAGAACCGATTCTGTAAGATCTTGGGAAATTCATTCAACAAAAGTATCCGATTAAATTATAGGACAGTTTTTTACTTATCAAAATTGAGTTTACCAACCGAAGCAGTCATCAATATCACATTAATAAACATAAAGCCTCGTAGTCTGAAACTCGGTGTCTTGTGATCTCTAAATTCTTGACGGCAAATGTAACATTAAATAAACAATAATATCTGGTCTTTATGTGGCGTTTTAGAGAAATAAAGTTCGTCGAAAGTGACCAGATTTGTAGAAGGAAAACTTATGGATTTTACTCCAAAATAACTTAGAATTTCACAAGGCTGTCATTGTAAACGAATTTCTGCCCAAAAACTTAGCAAGTATTATCGAACAACTACTGAATACACCTGATACGGTTACAGCTGACTTTGTTCCCTTTTCGAAGCTCAAATTAGTACTTCAAGGCAACCGTTCCAGTCGATATGAAACCTTAAAGTGAGCTGAAGTTTTTTTAAGAAAATACCTTTGAAAAATGTTTCAACTATTGGATTATTTGTTGGATTTTTGTTGTTATTTGGATTATTTGTTGTTATTTCGAAAGGGATCTACTTTGAAAGCAATACAATAAATTTGAATAAAGAACAAATTCCCGATATTTTTGTGTCAGATTTTATATGTGACAATATAACCTACATATACATTGATTAAAAAGAGCATAACGATATTTTGTTAAATGTCAACTTGCACAATCAATTAATAGTTTATTTTCAAAAGTATTAAGTAAATATTAAAGTAACCATTCTATGTATTTTTGTGCATATTTTTCATTTTATTTTAATTTTTTTTACTTTTTTTTTTTTTGTTTTTTAAGCGCATATTTTAGCTTTTTATATTGCATATTATATGTATATATTATTTTTATCACATGAAATATTCTCGCCCCGCTTATTACTTTTTTGCCGAAAGCTTGATAGCTGCCTACTTACGCCTACTATGTTGCCACTGCAGCCACCATGCCAACTTTGCTGCCAAACAAACCATCAACATAAAGTTACAATGCCATCAAGCTTAGTATCAACAGCCGCCAAAATATGGCGGGAAAAAAACACGTCTAAATTCTAAACCTGCTCATATAAACTCTAAGTATACTTCAGGGTTTAGACGAGCGACTAATGCAAAAATACACATGCGGACATCCTTCGAACTGAAACACGAACAAATATTCTGCGGTTGTATAGACCGCCGTGCGTACGTACGTACGAACGAATATATTCATGCGATTGTATACACATGTGCATACATCAGTGTGTATGCGAATATGTTTATTTAGAAGCAGTCAGTCGTACAAATATACATTGTAGTGTGTGCATTAGAGATGCTACATACACGTGTTTATGTGTGAAGATATACATATTCATAGGTATGTAGTTACATGTTTGCGAATGCCAGTATTCCTGTTTAGGCATTTTGTTTGCTCAGATTTCTCGTGCAGAATTCAATCAAAAGCCCACATACTGCCACGTTTGGAATAGCCTTCTAACTTCAACGATTCAAACAGTGATCTCCACATTTGTGCAAAATATAGTATACTTTATATTGCATGCGTATATACATATTAGCTTAAACCCCATGAATCAAGATAATGCCATAGTTAAAATCTATTTCGAGAATTTAAGCAGCTACTGCCAATAACCGATAATAACCAACAGCAAAAGAACAAAACTAGATTCGAATTTCGGAACATAAAAACTATGATTTTATTTAGTTTGCTTTTGGAAAGTGATAACCGATGCTAACTAACTCTTCAGTATTGTTTCTTAATTTGCATACAATACTCTACATGTGGTACTGAGTGGTACTGTTGCTGAATGTGATTTCCAAAAAAAAATACTTATCACAATATAACTTTCAGATTGAATGTAACTCAGCCTGTCTGCTTGTCCACGTATTCCATATTCTTATCAAAAAGGTACAATTTGCAACTACGAACCAATCTCAAGGAATATAGGCGAATATGTAGAACAAACACCACTACAAATGAGATATACTTATCCGTATTTTAATGAGAACCCCACAAACATTAATTGACCCAGCCGAGCATCGTTTCTCAAACTTACAGTTTTAGTCAAGGTTGCTAAATCGTGCTCATACACAAACCTATGGCAAATAAACCCCATTGATCATATTGTCTCGCAGCCACCATAAAAATGGACTTATTCAAGCTAAGATTTTTGATCTACAAAACTTAAGTTGCCATTGAAATTCGATGGTATTCGGTAAACACGGTTTGACGGGAAGAGACATACATTATGGAAAATGCACAACATGCTTCGGTGCAGCTATCATACTTTTGACAAACTTCTAAGAATGAAAACTGTCTGCTGTACTACGTCCTTTCGAGCTCATCTTTATCATAATAATGCGACCTCAAAACTCGGATTTGCCTTTTGTTGTCATATTATTTTACATAAATTCATTGTCTGATATAGAAAAAATAAGAAATCCAAGCTTAGTCGGTTTTTTCTGCCTATAAAATTTAAGAAGTATTTGTAGTTACCCCACTTTTGAAATAACCGGCATATTTGATAAACGTCTGCGTGATGCAGTCGATATTTTGAAGCAAATTAGCTACTATCTGGTCGATGTTAGCTATAACATTTTGTGGAATTTACGAAATGAATCGTAAATTTACAATCTGATATATCGTGGTATTCTGAAAAAAAGAACATCATACTGATAACATAGTACTGATAACTTCATCATGCATCGATTACAGGCTTCAGATTTAGAACATTTTTAACTCATATACTCGTATGTTATCTTTGCTGTAGTTCATCCTTAACTCACGTTAAAACATATATAATTGAGTACAAAATCTCGCTATTCTACCACCATCTATTATTATTATATTATACCCTCATACTTGACTTAATATTCGGAGAAATTATGGTATATACAGGGTGTCCGTCGGTATATACAAAGTAGTATACCTTTGTTTTATTATGATTTTTGATTAAATGAAAGAGAATGGATCTTATATTGATAAATGTTTTATTTAATGTCGGCAATTATGTATGGAATACAATATCAGATAAATGTCCGCCTCTGTTAGCCCCACAAATGCGAATCTTTTTGAGTACAATTTTCGTTAAATTTGACACGTCTCTGCTTCACGACTGACAAATATGAGCTGTCAAGACTAATACTTACCAAACTGGCGGCAAAACAAAGTAGTATGACTTCCCGACGGACACCCTGTATCATTTGATACGTAAAAATATAACACGCGGAGAAGAGCATTTAAGATATCAAGAATTTTTTGAATAAATGTATTTTATGATTTTATATGAAATCTCTCAATTAGTGGACAGCAGTGACCTAATTTTTTATTCATTATTTTCACCCGTAATTTTAGATAAAGTCTCAGAAAGTCGGCCGATTAACCACAGCCCTTCTGGTATCTCCCATATAAATGAGCAATTTAACCGATATACTCTTAGGTTTATATCTCTTATACGTTATACGTGCACGTTAATGATTTACTAATATAGTGTATAAGAATGCAAACGGATACTTTCCATTCAAATTGGGCGATTTCGCACAATTAAATTTTTTCCCCTGCAACTTCCAAAATACGAACTACAGCAACCTGAATTTTTAACCGTAATTTTGCTCTAGAACTCTAAAATTATAATCAACCGGCTAACTAAGATCCTTCTGCTTCTTTCTATACAAACAACCGATTTAATCCATATATTCTTAGGTCCATATCTTCCAGATACTTAAATTAGTTTTAATCAAATTTGGTACACGCTAAGCTAATGTTTGAGAAGGAATGTCGACCGTATTTTCACTCTCCTTTTGGTACCTCACATACAATTTGGGGTATTTTATATTCCCTGTAATTCCAGAAAGATACATTTTTATTCATTGTGTTTGCTTTATACTATTTGGACAAGCAGCCACGCCTCTTCCGGTACATTCCACGCAAATAAAGTTGAATCGAATTTTGACAAATTTCTCATTCATCATACATTTGATAAACTTCTAAGAAAGCAAAACGCTCTACAGTCCTGCGTCCTTTCGAGCACTTCTTCGCTTCGCTTTTAAAAATTTGTGGACTGTTTGTAACCTAAATTTCAGAAAACACCGACTTTTCTGGTAGCACCTATACAAATTACTTAGTTTCGCTCATATACGAGTATTTATTGATTTATATGTGTCATTCAACTGTGTCAGGCTTTTATTAAGCTTAATTCTGCTACCTCTCCTTAGGAAACCTGACACATAAATTAACCAAATTAGCAGAAATGTATGATTTCCCTTTCATTTATAAGTAACTTATATAGAATTATCCATTTTTCGGTTTCAAAAGTAAAGTTAAATAAAACACACATAAAGCTACGATTACGATGAAGCCTTTACTTTACATTACGTACAAAATACAATGTCATTTAAATGACCTTCTCTGGATTGATTGCAACAGTAAATCCTTTTGCCCACCGACAACTCCAGACTATAATGCGCACCAAATAGTCATTTTACTGGATCCTTTGGTTTTTCTATTTTGCTTGTTGACGTAACCTCTGGGCGAAAAATGAGCTTCATCGTTGAAGAATACTTTTTTCGATTGAATCCCCACTTTCGTAGTAAGTTTTAACTATTTTTACGCGTTGTTAAACGATCCATATTCGTAAATGGCAAACCTTTCACTAAATAAATATCACTTCAGATCACAGGTATTTAACAACTGGCAGCCTTGCCAGACCGGCAATTTTGATAACCCAACTTTATTAAGTTAAAGTGTTGCTCTTTTTATTAAACACTCATTTAAAGCTTTTGTTGATAAGAATTTAGAGATTTATCACGCCCTTTCTGACACGCAATAGCATTTTCTGAATGTAGTGGATTAAATATCAGCAATCAAAATCTATCTGAAATCCCGAAGAGGCTACCCTGTAATATAAGTTCTTACATCAATTAGATATTGCAGTGAAAAAAACCACCCAATCGCAATATTTTTCGTAAAATTCACCACCAAAGTTAAAATTTTTTCTGACTCTTGTTTGGCAATCGATGAATTCCGCTTTCAAAATCATCTCAAGGAGAGAAATACGATTTTTAGATTTGAGATGATTAAATATCATGTAAAATGGACGAGTTATTTTGTAGAAATTTTTTGTTAAAACCTGAATTTGGGAATGCACTTTGAAGATTTCCAACGAGTATTCGGGCCAATTCAGCTTTTATTAGTAGAATTGGGAGAATCGTTTATATCGGCTGTATTTTTTTTTATTAGCAATCAATTAATTAATTGGCGACGTCATTACTAATAAAAAGAATTGCTAAAATACAGCCGATATAAACGATTCTTCCAATCGTTTTTCCTAGACCTCCTTAATTAATTGGCGACATCATTACTAATAAAAAAAATTGCTAAAATACAGCCGATATAAACGATTCTTCCAATCGTTTCTCCTAGACCTCCTTATAGTATAAAATTTGGAACGATAATAGTTTGCGATTGCTTTTTTAAAATGCATTAAGATTTAATTCGTTTCTATATCCATATGTAGTATAGATATTTGCAATTCACTGACATTTTACGAAATTTCTATATGCCGAACATAAAAATGATTTTATTTTTCTCTCTATCTTCCTTTATTAAAGTAAAGTTTGCCATGTGTATATAAAATCGTCTGTAGAGTAAAATTTAAATTTGTTTCCAGCGGATCTGCATTCTTCTATGAAGTTTGCTTATATATTTTATGCATCCACTCGCAGCATGGTTTTGATTCTGCAATATTTATCCGGCTTTTTCTCACATGCAGCGCTGCGCATTGGCTACAATTTCATCTGTTCATCTGTTCTAGTTTGTTTAGTGTCGGGTAGTTTCCAACCTTGTTTGTATATGCAGTGGCTTGCAATATAACTCTACCTACCACCTCCTGTTGGTTTTTGGTTTCTGTTGATAAAGTTGTTAATCGTAATGTGATTTAATATTTTTCAATGGGCAAACATTGTGCGGTATTTTTTTTCTGTCTATGCAATACACAAGTGAATTGTGGAAGGATTGCAGCATATAATCACGGTGTATGTGTGTGTGTATTTTTGACACAAGTTATTAAAATATGTATTTTTTTAAATCATGAATATTTGATTTGATTTGGCTGGAAAGTAACTACAATAGAAAATATTGTGTGTTAAGTTGAGCCGTGATCTAATGCGGCTATAACCACTAATCTTTCGTTGTGCTGGAGTCACTACGATGTGCTGCTAAATTCTTCAAATCATAGTAGAAGTTTCTAAACATGGTGTTTGGAATCACCATTAAATAACAGGTGATTTCATGTCAGTATAAACATAGAATTGTGCGTAGTTTCATTAACTGTGAGAAGTTCTCCTATAACCACTCATGGGGGTATTTTTTCTTCTTCAGAAAGGAATTCAACCGTTTTTTCCGTTTGTGCTTCTTTTCCCATACGTTCCACCATGTTTTGATTTTATCTCAGAAATCTGAGTTTTGGTCACACTTTCCGCGCTGCGCTTCTTATTCCAAATTTTTGGGGGTACCCTTCATTTATCACATCGGTCTTTGGTGCTTCCACCCCAATATGTCATATCAATTTTTGATTTAATCTCAGAAATCTGATTAATCTGCTGTTCTGATCACTTCCTTTGTGTGTTCTTCTATGTAGTCTACTTTTCAAATAGCTACTTTTTCCGCTAACAATGAGGGAGTTGTTGAAATAGGGAATGATTTTACTTCAATTCTATAATTGATGTGCGAGTATATCAGCCCTCTACGTTTGTGTATAAGCCATTCCATATATATTTGGATAGCAAAACCTTTGCAAAGAAAATAACACCTTTTTCAATAGTTCAGTTCGGATTTATTGATGGAAATTTTTTTGATGGAGTTGGATATTTTGCTCGTCAAAAATAATTCATATCATCTTCTCCCAAGCAATATATTTCTCCTAATTTCTAATGGAATATAGAACTTGAGTTTTTCTTCTGACTACTTCCTCACATTCCTTACTAAGAAAAAATCTAAATTTTCACCAAGGTTTTGATATCTTACATATAAATTGAGCACACAATTAGATGATCTGATAATGACCACAATTCGCATGATTAATATGTTCGCAGTTTCCACTTAAGTACAATGAATCTTGAAATATGGTCACCCTATAATTAGGTAATAGATGATCTAATTTAAACTAAATTTGGTATAAATTAAAATGAGTAAAGAATGTGCTTGAATGCAAAATTTTGGTAGAATCGATACGAAATTTAGTCTCACTACAAATATCAATCAGATGATATGGTTTTAACTACACTTTACACCGTTTGATACGTTCCTGATTTTCTTTAAAATCCTTTATTTCACAAGAATCTTTATGTATCTCTCGTGCAAATAGAAAATTTCTACATTTTAAATATGGTAGCACCATAACAAGATAAATCCATAAAACTAACTATGTGGTCTCATATCGTTAGTTTAAAAAGTTAATCGAAAAATAATTCATTACCTAGAACTCGCCTTTTTCTCATGGCCTCGTATTGTGCAAAATGTCTCCGCAAAATTGTTGTCCATTTCAATGAAAGGCCTTAAAAATATATCAATTTCGCAGAGTTACCACTCTTAACCTTGCTCCTGGAGCAATTTTTGTCTGACTATCGAATGAAGCTTTATAATCTTTCTTACATTTTCGCCAAGATTTGTCGCTATAGGAATGTCTGATTTTTTGTCGCTTTACCAGGTCTAAAGCCGAACTGATTAGGATCAACCGTCTTACATCGCGATCAAGATTAACTTTTATGAGTAGATTAAAAGCGTAATCCCGCAGTAACTGGTACGAACACTTGGACTACCTCCAATGTACACAGAACAAAATTCGCTTAAATCACAATCATAGTTTATTCATTTAATCAAATCATGTATGAAATTCAATATATGTGTATTGACGACGTCACCGCTCTTGTTAGCCACCAGGCTGTCAACATCCACAGTTCTATTCTTCTTAAAACTTGTTATTGATATTCCAATCTCATTTACCTCATTTTGCCTCGCTTGTCCATGTCATCATCGACAATTAGCGTTATTTCTTCAATTGTTCTGTCTTACCCAACAACCAACTTGCAAATATTTCGTCTCCATATTTGCAGCACCCTCTATGTATCCATGAACAGATTTCCATCATAGTCCCCACAGGAACGGAACCCCTAACGTTAGCTTTAACATTTCTCCCATTAAACTTTCGGACGTCATCTTTATCCTGTAAAATATACAGATATCTCATTGTAAACAGAGAGTATCGGTGCCATATAAATTATGAGCGCTTTGAGCTAAATACAAACATCGACGTGGTCGTGGTAAAATACATACTGGATCATATTGGACGGATGAGGTAGACCAAAAATTCACTGGGAAGGGACAAGTTTTTGAAACACCGTCAAAACTTGTTATGACAAATTGGGGAAGAGCCATAGAAGACGGCAGCTCTTTGGATTTTTGTATACGTTAGGTCTATAATTGATAAAAATGTCTGTTCTAATCGCCTTCTAAATAAGTAATTGCGTATTTTCTCTAACGATTTCTTATCGTTTCCCTCAAAGTTAATTCGGTGGAGATGAAATTAATTTATGCGAAATATTTGCAATGAAAGTATGAAATATAAAGTGTAATATTATAACCCAAGTTTTGCAAAAAATATAGTAAAAATCATACAGAATAAAAGTGAAGGACAAGATCAGCATGAATATTACCAGCTGTAAATACCGAATACGCTTCTGGTGTTTATATTCCGTTGCGATATTAAGTTTTATCAGATTTAAATCCATCCATATAAAAATATTTCTCAAAACTAGCTCCTTCCCTTCATGAAGCAGCATGGAGAATTTACAATATTTCTAACCCTTAGTGGAAGACATAAAAACCAATCACTTACAGTGCCTGCTCAAACGTATAGAATTCTGTCCACAAAGTCCCTCATTAAAAATGTTAGCCTACCTATTTGATAAACGAAAAAAAAATTAATATAAGCAATCCTCCTACATACAAACTACACAGGGAAAATTTGATTTAAATATAAATCTCCAGGATTTGCAAGCAAATCAATCATTATCCTAACAGGACCTTTTTTTAGGGAGGCAACTTTGAGCAACCGAACAATAACACAAAAACTCATTTAGTACAGACTATAACCTAAGATATTTATTAGGAATCGTTCTTGGGGCTCATAAATAATAAAATGAATAAATCTAAATTCTATAATGACACAACAGGAAGGTCAGCAAGAAATATCAATGACAGGCACTGGAATGAATGTTATCATAAGAGCCAAAAATATACATTAACGAAAACTACAACAACTCAGATGAAAGCTGAAATGAAATATCCAGAAATTATGCCTAACCACGTCCATGTTGTTTGTAAGCTGCAATATTTGTTATTTTTGCGGTTGCGTAATGTAGGATATGAAAAAGTCCTTGGTATAATTTAAGCATTCCGCTCCAATCACTGCCTTAGCTGTTTACTGCAATACAAATTTCATATTTGGAATGAGTGAACAACTACCACCACAGGGCGTACTACATAATTTATTACTCCCCACTGATTTCGACGATTTTCTTAAGTCAATATAAAATTGTTTGTTTCGATACCAACGGCACGGGCAAGTGAAAAAGATATGTATTCCTTGCTCATACTCGGTGAGCTCAGTGAGCTAAATAATAAATATTTTGTAAACAACTTTACATAATAAATCCTTATGATTTTGTTTACATTATTTTGAGTAGATGCTGGTTGGAATAGCACACACGAACTGTAAAAAGTATTTGCTCGGCTCGTGAGAAATGATTCTTTACTATCAGAGATAAGACACATAATACGGCTCTCTGTTCGCGGGAGGATGATTTATGCATAATTAATTAAAAATACGTATACGGTGGCAGATGACTATGAATAAAAATCAAAAAAAAAAATCTTTTGATAACTGTCTAATATAAATTACAATAGTTGCCGAGTTCAAATATGACTAGAAATCTGAATAGAGCCAAATCGCTTTTCTCTGCCAGCAAGAAGATTGATTTGATGATTAATTCAGCATGCTTCAAATATCATGAGAATATAGACCAACTCAGAAGACATAAGTTGAAGAAAACTATTAGATGCAAATCGCTTAAAATACAATTTTCATACTTTAAGCATAAAGCATAAAATTGGGACATTTGCTGATAGGATACTAGCTAGATATTTGCTAACAGCGGATCTGTACAAAAAAAAATTGAAATCAAATTGAAATTTCATTTCCATGACATCCACTACCTAGGACGCGGGCACATGCCAGCTTTATACCCAACTTATATGCCATAAATAAACTGCCCGCTATGCAAATGTGCTTCAATAAATCTCCTTTTAAAGTATAATTCAAACTTCTAAGCCTTAATGTTATCCTCAGGTCCTATTAATAAATATGCTCTAATACCGAAAACTTTAAGTACTTTCGTCTTCACGGAGAAGCCGAATCCAAACAAAATACACAAATTTTGAAGATTAATGATGTTTTAAATAACTCTCTTGTTGACAACCCCCTAGAAAGAAAAAATGAAACACAAGGACCAAAGCTAAACGAAAACGATTCAAGGGAAATTAAAAACAAATTAAGAAAATAAATGTGTCCTACCACCAAAATCCTTGGAGAGTAATAATAAGCGAAATAACAAGCCAAGACGTGGTCGGCCAAAGGACCACTAAACGCTTCGAAGGCCAGAAAGCAGTAGTTGAACACTGGAATAGTTGGATAAGGAGGACCACAATAAAGCATAGACCAATAATTTATGTGTTAAATGCAATTAATGCACTTTGCAATGTTTATTACGTTACGCTGTCTCTGTCGGCCAGGCAGTGGGCAAATGACATAAAAAAAAGGGGTCAAAGTAATAAAACGGTAGTTGCTCGCAATTTCTTTAAATACTACAATACCACTGGTGAGTATTAACTGTCTTAGGAAATTGTTGTGCTTTGACCAGTACGAGTAATATCAGGATATAAGGAAGTGCCAATTACAGCATGCTCGTTTTGCACAAGGCAATAAATCAACAATTTACTCAGTATGCAAGTATCCTTCGAATGTCATGAGTGTGTGTGTGTGAGTGAGTGTGTGTAAAACAAAGTTGGATAAAAAGTGATTTGTAATAGCATTAAGGAAACATCAATTTGTTTGAGACCATTTCAACTATTTCAATACTGCAAAATGCGTCGTAGAACATTCGATTAGATTTATTTACAACCGTAAAGCAATAAGAAAGATATGCTTCAAATACTGAGAAAATTATTGTTATCCTCGTATAATGAAATAAATTTAGTGCAATATAGAAGGATGATTATATCTTATAGAACAATTACAGCAGACTATCAACAAATTTTACTGACAAATCGTAGAATTTTGTAAACATTTGAAAAATACGCTATAGTTAAACGAAATAAAGGACATTAAGATTCGGTGGTGGATCAGTTAGAACAGCCAAAAAAATTAAAAATTCCATAATCAATATGTGGCATTCAGTCAGGGTTCCGATTTTCTATCAAAATAAAAATTGTTTGAAAATGTTGCGATTTTCTAAAAGTACTTCGTATTTGTATACTTTTTTTTAATAGCCGACTACAGATTATGGCTGTTTATGCCTGATTATATATAGAAATATATACCTATAGGAGTAGAAAAATCTTTGCATGATTTAGGAATGAACTCTATTGACTTCCAATAGAAACACTTCTTATAAACATAGACTCTATGTTTAAACCACAAATATATTGTAAACCGTAAATATTTTGAATTATAGAAAGAAAGAGATATTTGCTTAAATTAAAAATTTGTATGTATATTAGAGTGTTTCGACTTGTATGGAGCCAAAGAAGTTGTAGATCTACTCTGACAAAAATTACTGACTAATATACTGTCCAAATCGGGGCGCCAATATCAAAAAAAGGCCTTAGTTTTGCAATATCCACAATAGTTTAAACCGGTCGTAGTTACAAATATACGATTATATGTAATTAAGTGTACAAGTTAAGAGTTTTACTTAAGGCACTACACATTTCCAACAAAATTGAGTTTTGCAAAGAATAAAATAATCTTCATTGTCAAAAATAAAATGTAACTTTTATCATACTTTTACATACACTTGATCTATAATAAATAAATCTGTGGATCCGTAATGATGAGAAGAAAAGCTTCTTGTTTAGACTATGATTACAATAGAAAATACTTACAACCCTTCTGCCTTCAATGCTCCTTCTGAAATTCATAACACAAAGGCTTTACGATGTCTCAAAAGATCGATCCTTTTACCAGGGGTTTGGTTACCATCTTCTACTTTGTTTACCCTTTTCAGCTCAGGATTGTTAAGAAACCAAAACTTCCCCTTAACAAGGATGAATCTACATGCTATATATAATTCTCAAAGGATTCCAAAATTGATTCATAACTAATTGACTGACTGACTGATTGATAGGACTAATGTCTGGTACAGTTCCATCTTTGTTCGTCGAGGCAGGTCTTTGCCATTAAATCGCTTGTTAAGCCCATAGTAGCTTCTGTTCATCCTCCTTAGTTTCCGGGATAATGTTATTCGTATTATGGACGGATAGCTGAGATGATGATATAATCTATCATTATTACTGATTCTATTTTAGTGCTTGAGAAGACTTCAGTAACACTTTGCAATTTTCCGTCAATGACATGTATAACATAAGTCTGCGCATGTAAAATAAGACATTCGTTGAGGAAGGTACCAGGCGTATTAACTGCAGCTTTCCTCATAATAATTTCCAAAAGTACGTTGAAGTGGTCTCACGACAGGCTATCGCCGCCTCTAACTCCTCGTTGGCTACCACATTGCACAGTGAAATTTTTGCATACATTTTCTTTGCGTAAGTCAGTCCTACAGAGGCTTATAAGCATCGAATGAATACTAATCACTGCCATGGCTTCATGCAATTTTTGCCGTAAAGGAATGCCTTAATGATTCCATCTGTTTTTCTTGGGTCTCTCCAGGAACTCTGGCGACAAACCATCTGCCATTTCGTTTCGGCTCGATGCTCGCCAACAAATGTCTTTGTCATTAAATGGCATAATTCCTCCACTTGTGCTGCCATCCTCAAGTTAAAACTTATAGAATTTCTCTACCCATAATTGAAGCACAATGTGTTTCATTGACAGGTTTCTATCAATGTCCTTACGGGAATAAAGATCTGTTCCATAACCTTTGCTTTAGATCTTTTGGTGGAATTTTCGTACATCATCTCTTTTTCATATCCTCACTCTCCTGTTATTTCCATATTCATTTCTTCTGCCCAAAAAAATCGAGGAGCCACACTTTTCTTCTCCTTATAGCATTTCCTCACAGCCGATCACAGATGCAACATTCTTCATCGTACCAGATGTTGTCTAAGCGTAGTTTTTCGTATCCAAGTACGGTTTTTGCGGCAGTTGTCATCAAATGCGCAATATGTTGCCACTGTTTGTGAGGAACATTGGGCTTAGGGAGGTTTTTTAGTAGTATTTAAGAAAGCTTATTGAGAGAGACTGGGCTAATTTTGCTGGTGTGCAGCTTATATTATCTGGTTTCACTTATGTGGAGTGCTATGCGCTATACATTCAGTCATGAATTTAAGCCGCGAAACGCAGTATTTAAATATCTTATTTATAACAAACTAGCTGACCCGGCAAACGTTGTTTTGCCTTCAAAATGCCTTTTGTACCATTATTTGATTCCATGTTAATGTGGTAAAAAAAAAATTAATTGCAAAAATCTCATCTCCAACGCCATCTATCACTTTAAATAAAACCTTTTAAACCTTCCGGAATACTCTACCAATAATTTAAGACCAAAATGAGCCAAATCGGTCCAACCGTTCTCGAGCTTTAGCTAGACTAACACACAGCAATTGATTTATATATATATAGAAGATAGAAGATGAATGTATTTCTGCGTGGCAGCTACCAGCCACATCCTCGTCTTTGAAACTGCATCTTTAGTAATCAATAACAAATCACCCAATATTTCTCTTGTGGAATTATTTAGAAATTGATTGAGAATCATTTCAATGGAAATAATTTTGTCACCTGTAATCTGACTTGTTAAGGAAGAGCCAGTAGAGACAGTAGAAATATTTTACTGGTATTATGGTATTCTAGAAATACCATAAGAGCTCTGTGCAAAGAATTTAAACGTTAAATACCATTGGCTGCAAACACTTTTGGGCAATTACCAGTTTATTTACTTGTTTTTTTTTTCTTCTTTGTATGCATAGTGCGAATCTCTTATGCACATAAATTGTCGATGTCAGTTCTTGGATATTTTTTATATTCTGTTGGCTATTTAAATGCTGCAATAAAATTCATATGCATATTTCCTGATTTATGACCGAGAGTCTGGTCTGGAATGCGTAGTGCAAAAAAAAACAAACACCGACACCAACTCCAACAACAGCAACAGCCACATATTACTATCTGCAGGAGCAGCACGACAAGCGGTTGTTAAATCAGGACGAGCGGTAGGATCCAAACGCCAGCAACAATGGTAGGTAGCTGGGGTAGCAGTCTGCAACATTTGTTATTGAAAGCCATATATTTTCTACAAAAATCGATTATTAATATTTATCAGCGACGTCGATGGCAAGAACTATTGTTATTGAAACTGAAAACCATATGCCACATGGGGATTTTAAATAAATAAAATTTATAATGACAAAAAAACCTACAGAGATATAACATGAATATACATTCAAATGTATACTATTAGATCAAAAGTGATTATTGGTCTTTGTCAAGCGACAATTTTTTTTAACTACTAAAAAATTACATAAATTTTAAACAGATATATCTGTTTTCGATTTCCAAAAACCTGAGGCTAAAGTTAAATTTATTTATTTGTCCAATAAAATTATTAGTCTTGAAGAGACAACTTTCAATAAATTTGATAGGTTTTTTAGTGTGAAATATTAGGTGCATACAGATATTGCCAGCTGTAAGTGCTAGTCGATTCTGCCATAACCTAAACGTCATGAGACAAGCTTAGGCATATGGCAAACATATCGCCTCGACACAATAGTGATTTTCTTTTGACATCAAATTCTTTTAATAATAATAATCGTTATATTGGGGAAGTATTAATTTTCTTCTTTCAATCGAAGAAAACGGCATCTAAAGCTCATCGAGAGCTTTGAAAATTTACGGAAATGCTGCTTTAAGTGAAATAACTTGTCGAGATTGGTTCCGTCGCTTTAAAGACGGTGATTTCGATGTTGAGGAGCGTTCGCGTGAAGAAAGACGAATAACCATGGAAGACACTGAATTGACGGCGTTGCTTGATGGGGATCAAGTCATTTCCAAGCAGTTGCAAGCGTTGGGAATGATTAAATAGCGAGGAACTTGGGTTTCTTATGAGCTGAAGCCAAGGGATGTTGAGCGTCGTTTTTTCACCTGTGAACAACTGCTTCTGCGGTGAAAAAGGAATGGGGTTCTTCATCGCATTGTGCCGGGTGATGAAAAATGGATTCATTACAACAATCTAAACAAAACAAAGTCATGGGGGCTGCCGGTCATACTTTTACATCGTCGCCTTGGCCGAATATTCACGTTGTGAAGGTTATGCTCTGTATTTGATGTGACCATGTTGGTGTTATTGATTACAAGCTGTTGAAACCTCTGAAGTGGCCAAGCCCGTTAAAACCTACCCGAAAACGCTAAAATGGGAAGTTTTATCCCATCCGTCATACTCTCTAGGAATTGCGCCGTCTGATTATCGCTTGTTCCGATTGATGGCACACGGTCTGGCTGACCAGCAATTCCATTCATATGATAACATCAAGGAATGGCAAGATTTGTGGATAGACCCAAAAGATGAGCAGTTTCACGGTGACAGAATTCGAGCTTTGATAGAAAGATGGCACGAATTAGTAGCAAGCGATGGGCAATAATTTCAACGAGTCGTTTGTAAACATGTTTTCATAATAAAGTTGCATCCTAACACCTAACAAATACAGAAAGCAAAGAACTCAACACTGCTTTGAGAACATGGAATCGTTTTAAAGGAATAATTGAATTCGTGGCAGTTATTCTAGTCATTTGTGAACTGAAAGAATCAGCATTTTCACACAATTCTAAGCTACTATCGCCATATCATGTAAAGGTTTAGTATTTTAAGGGGTCATCATGTTTTTTTTAATAGATTAAAAATTTAAAAAGGAAGGATAAAATTACATTTCTAGAATATACTAATGAGCGAGTAATATGGAGAGTCACAGAGACGCTTACTTTGCGTTAGCTGGAAATAACTACACCATAGACCTAGTCCAATGTTAGATAAGTTTCCACTTCTGATTAACCTTAATAACTGCCTTCAAAATCATATTATTAAAGAATATTTTGAAGACTTAAGAGAGACGAAAACGAATATTTTAGAAATATCATTCGTTCTGCAAAATAAATGGCAAAAAAATACAAAATATGTTTAATTAATTTAAATTTATTGCTTGGCTTTTAAAGTGGGTCCCTTCCGAAAAAATGCACTTATGGCAACAAATTATCCAATAGTCAAAACATTTCCCAGACATATTTTCTTGAAAATACTTCAGCTCTCTCTGCCTTCTATCGTCTGAAAACGATTGCCTCGAAGTAGTACTTTGGTATGAGGAAAACGTCAGTCGCAGTTATGTATTTGCTAAATTTTTAGCTAAAAACTCATTCACAATAATAACCGCATGAGATGATCGATTATGAGATCTACCATTTATTTTCACAAATCTAACCTATTTCGATAAATTTACATTCCTAAACGCCACATAATGTCTAGACAACATTGTTTATTTACCATTTGACCACCTGGCAAGAATTGCGGGTGCACGACACCGCGACAGTCAAAGAAAACAGTCATGATTACCTCGACCTTTGATTTACTTAAACATATTTTGAGAGAGAGAGACACCGTTTCAAAGCTTGTTGGCCGATTTGCGTACCAATCTTATGAAACCATATCTCATCACCAGTCGAAATGTATTTTATATACTTGGTGTCTGAATTTACTCCTTCTAGCATGCCTTCGGTAACCTTCCTTTACGCAATTCACTTTCAAAGAGCATTTTGACCTTTTGGAACTAGTTGAGTGGCAAATTCTTTCATAGCCAAACACCTATATAAACCGGTATGAATTGATTGGTGACGCTCAGGAAGTTCAGCGGCTACCTCTCCCTATTTTGGATGATGCTATTTAATTACCATTTCCGTAACTTTGTTATTGTTAACTTTGGTTGAAGACGTCAATCTTCAATTATATCTCGACTGCTTTCGAATGCACTGTACCACTCATATGAACATGTTTTTGATAAAATCTTCCGCAGCATTTTTAATGATTCGGCACTATTTGCCTTACAAAATTTAAGACAACATTTTTTGCTCTACATATTTTTTTTTTTATTTATATATATTTTTATCTATATATATTTTTATCTATACATATTTCTTTCTATATTTTTATTTACTGTAAAAATCGCAAAATACAACATCGAGTACTATAAACAAACTAGATAACTGATCGCATTTAAATTCTGCATAGAGGACAGTTGTATCAACTTAGCTTTAAAAAGAATTTTGGCAGTCGCTTTAAGTCCCTTTTCAAATGACTAATTCCTACAGGACATAATTTACGTCCGAACATCTTGCAATATTCAGACACTTTAAAGTGGGTTGGCTGGTGTCTACGAAGATATGTAAACAGTGTTGTCTATCAAGTAGAGAATCACAAATTCCGGTTTGAACTTTACAACATACAAAAGATTTTTAATACTGTAATGTTAATGCAAAAAAGGAATGGAAGATTGCCTCGCGCCAACAGTCGGAAAATTCAATAACTTCTACAATTTTTGATTTCGCCTCGCCAAAGAGCCTGAATGGAAGTCGTAAAGATATTTACTTTTTGCATTGTATAAGACATGGATATAACATATTTTAGAAAATTTAGCTATCCGTTTCGGAATGCCAAAATTTTGTGCTAAAGATTACTGCAATAAAAATAATTTTAAATTTTCGGATGCCTTAGAATTCGAATGTACTTAGTTTTAATGTCCGCAGCGGAAGTTGGTAAATATCAGATTTAATTTAAAACTTCATTTGAAAGTTTGTTTTTTTGTTTTTTATGTATAACCTTCACTTTATAATTTTTCTTTTTTTTATCAAATCTTGAACCCCAGCTGTTGCAACTGAATAAATGACTTGAATGTAGTTTTCGGTGCAACTTTCCTTAAGAGGTCAGGCCTAACTAAAAAACAATAAATTCTAAGATAAAACGTCTTTGCAAATTAGACTTGTATGTGACAACACCAACACTCACTCTCTCTCTCTCTCAAGTTGCTTTTCATTTTCTATTCACCTTCAGTGGAAATTTGTTTTGCTTCTATTGTCTTGGCCACCTGCCAGCAGTTTATATACAGATTTGATCGTTATTAATGTCACCTTGTGCAATACTTACAGTTGCTCCCCTTTTGTTCCAAAATTCCATTAGTCTATCTTCTTCTTTTTTTTTTTTTTTTTTTTTTTGGAAACCTAACAAGGAATTCATTGGATAAGGCCATTGTTGCATTAGTTTTGCTGGATGGTGCCATTTATTGTGTCCTAGATTTTTAATAACAAATTTCAATTTTACGTATTTTCCGAAACACAAAAGAACATTTATGGAATTTCGTTTTTAGGAACTTCAAATTCATTGCATTGTAGATGTACCTTAGGACCATGAGACCATTTTGCCGAAATGTTATTGCAACATGAACATCTACGTTTTTGCATTAAGGCATCAGGTGTCGCATGCAAATACCTTGTTGTTGCATTACTACTCTACAGCGCTATTTGTAGCATAAAGGATACGCTTGTTGTGCACAATAAAGGAAAGACAAATTTAAAGTAAGACGTAAAATAGACAGATGACAATTATTGGATTTTTCTTCATAAAAATGACCTTCAAATATGTGTAAAGGTAATAGCTGGACTGCAGTTATTAGAATCATTTCAGATGAGTAGAAGATGAGGGGCCCGTAATTTTGTTCACACAATCAGAAAAATATGGGATACATGATGTGTTTTAATGACAATCTGATTTAGAATAACACTATGTATGATATATTTCGTAGCATTATTGGTGTTTTGGTAAGAAGCTTAAGCAATTTTATATTAAAAACCAATTCAGTTGTTTCAGGTAGTTGAGCTGGATTATAAATAAATCTTAAAGTATGTAAAGATTTAATGGATAACGTATTGAGTTAGATTAAGCCATCTTAAATTAATTTTAGGTGCGCCCAGTTTCGAAATTATAAGTGAAAAAGTAACTTCCCTCGATATTTCCTTTGATATCTCCAAAGTTTAGAGTTACTTGTATGGAACATATCAGAAGAGGTGGGTTAAATTATCCCCAAAATCGTAAATTTTATTAATCACCACAAAATATTATGTTCTGCCAAATTATACGTAATTCTACTGCGCCATATCAAAATCAATCGTGAACAAATTATTTTCACGATGGAAATTGCAGGGCTCTCACCGCGCAAGACGTACGGATGACCTTGGATCCGCAACAGCAGAATCAGAATTATATTTGACTCAAGCCCGATTTTCTACAATTCTAGAAACGGATTGTTAAAACGGACCGCCAAAGTTTAGTTTTATTTCAAAAAGCACAGTTTTTATTGAAATTTGATTACAAAAATGTAATGAAATAAAAACTGTATATTTTTAATTTAAAGTAAATAATAAAGGGTAAAAAATATTAGTGCAATTTCTTTTTAATTATTAATTTCAAATACTGGTGTATTACATTTTATTTCAAAAAATATTCGTGTAATAACTTTTTCTGTAATACTTACTGGCACCCATTTTCCTATCCTTTAATATGTCATTGTAAATAACGTTGGTTTTAAAGTCTATGATTTTTTGTGGTTTATTGGATTAAAGCAATGATTCCACATAGCAATTAAATTTCAAAAAAGGAATCATAGTAATACTAACCATACATAAGCTGTTAAATTTCGGTAATTTAAACGTTTCTCAGCGATTGTGCTGACTGGATTAGGGTGTGTGGATGAACTCTTCAGCTTCAGCATGAAAAATCTTCAATAACGAACTTGATGGGTGACGCAGAAGAAAGCGACCAAAATTCCTCTTTTGAAACATCGTCCAAACTTGGTGCAATGATTTGAAGAAAAACGCAGGTAATCAAATAGTACCTTCGACATAAAATACATAAAAGGCCTGCTCTAGTCACCATTTACACAATAAAGTAAATATTTTTCTTTGCTCGAAAAATGAAAATTTTTAACAAAAATAAAATTGTTCACATTATGTGCAATACCAACCCGAATATATTTATAGTTTTTGGAGTAAGAATTGCATAATTCTTCGTCTACTAAACAATATTGATCATAAATATCAACTTTGGTGCGAATGCGATAAGAAAAATAGTATACAAAATGTTTTAAAATCACATATAATTTGATCATAGTTTACTTAATACATGAGATTTACTTCCGCAGCGCCAGGGACAAAACATGGGACTATATTGGCTCATGTTTTGTATGATGAGACCATCCATACGAGGGGGTTTCCCAGGCAAGTACTCGTATAATCGGGATTCAGAGTTACTATTCTGCTTTCAATTTAACAAAATTTCAGTACTATAATTTTACCTTGTAAATATACAGTCATATAGTTTGCTCTAGGGAGGAATATTAATTAAAATGGAGCCCATAATTTTTACACCACGGCTCTATAAATGGTCTTGACAAGGTTGGTTTTCTATCAAGTTCTATCAACCATAATTTTTAGTAGAATTCGACCACTTTCTATATGTATTTGTTAGCTACGCGTAGCTCGTATGAAAGTCGAACAATTTGCAGTAGTCCCCATACAAATCCACCAAAGTAAGTGTAATTTTGTTTTTTTTAATATTCTTTTTTCAAACCAAAATTAGATCGCAAAACAGTGTTTCTATCAAATCTGATTACTATCACATGATAGTCGAATACAAACAAATTAATAATATTTAAATGTAATTCAATTTAATAAGAACTAATAAAGTTTGTTTAGATTTGGAAGCGGTGTAAAAGTATTTCTTTGGAAATGACAAAGACTGCACTATCAGAAGTGATGAATATATTATTCTTTTTGCATAACTTCTAGTTTTTTGCCGGGAATGGGTAAACCAAGCTCGGTTTATCACTTCCAACAGACAACGTTTTCATAGCATTTTGACTAAATTTACATGATATGATTTATTTGTATCAGGAAGAAAAATCATTTAAAATGTTTTGCATGTTGTTTTCCGGTACCACTCATACAAATAGACTTGATTGGCTTATTTCCATAAGCCACAATTTTTGCTGGTATTTTATAATCGTTAGTATATAATTTGATAGGACGATGTTGGATATTCTATCGGTTCTAGTCGGTCTTAAACGCGTACATTTTCAAATTTGTCTCACTACACACCTGTCCGAACTTGATTAAAATTAAAATTAACATCTACTTTGAGATTTAATATGTTTCTTAAAGAAATCTTAGATTCTAAATGGAACAAATGTAAATGGATTATGTTGAACAAACGTTGGCGTTTGTGCTAAGGGGGGAAGGGTCGATTGGTGTTAGCGTTTGGAGAGAGTTTGATTATGGCAGTTGAGGTGGATTCCAATCGATCTTCAGCGAAGTTGTGGTTGTTATGATGTGAACTGTATCTTTGGTAAACGCAGATTTCACCTGTTTTGCGGTAGCGGGTTAGCTCTAGAAATTGAGTATAGCCTTAGATACTTACAATCTCTCGTACAACGAGAGATTGTATTAGGATTTAGGTAGGAAGAGAAAACCAGAGATTAAACCCCATTATTATTATTAGGGATAGTGGATGGATCTTTGATAGCAGGTTATACCTTACCATAAATGCTTAGAAATGATTAGTAAACAACGGAAGTTCTGTTCACGTTATAATAAGTAATTTTAATGTAGAATTCGAGATAAGGGTAAAAATGGCTACTCGCTATGATGTGATGCAAAAAAGAGCCGTTTTTGGCATACTATCTTAACTTGTCACTATAGGTAACAAGTAAATTGTATAGCATAGTTAAACAAAATCAATTCACGATTGAATACGATCTGAATATTGATTGGCAATTGAAATTAAGTGCATTTTTGAAGTACAAATTGAGTATTAACTAATTTAATTTCAAATTATTAAAAGTAAGTATAAACGCTGTAAGTTTATACATATGTATTAGACAATTCGGTTATTTATTTGTTTTCAATTTAGGATGATCATTTTCAGACCTAAAGATTTGACTAATTAATCTAAGAGATGTATTAAGAAGTAAAAGTTTAATTATATTATATCAGAAACTCCCTGACATATCTGAGTTATTGATTATTCGTATGATGCTATATGAGAACTAAAGTTTCAGACTGCCAAATGGAAGAAAAATCTGGTAGCTGCTATGGAGAGCAGAAAAAGGTATTTACTTCTCCATAACATATTCAGAGTCATACTCGGTTACAAGCTATTTGAATATAAACAATTTATAGACATACCTAGTCCTGCCATATGTTCTGTTACGAAATTTCCAGCGCTTATCGCTCAAAACTTCTTGCAGGAATAGAACCGTTAACTTTTTTTTCAGAACACATGCACTGATTAGTGAAGAATACTAGTCAGTTTGGTTTCAGTTTCCAATCTATTAACATGGAGTGGGGCGTTAAAGAGAATCGAGTCGGCGTAATAGCGTTGCATAAGTGCGGAAAGAGTGCTGGCCAAATTTTCGAGTTGCTAAAACCACTCGGAATATCAAGAATGTTCGTTTATCGTGCTATTGCTCGCTTCGGCGAATTGTCTGGAGTAGAAGACAGGCCAAAAAGTGGCCGCCGGCGCGTTGTCCGTACGAGTGCGGTAGTAAAGGCAGTGCGTGAAAGAATTCGGAGAAATCCCCTTAGAAAGCAGAAAATCATGTCCAAGGAATTGGATATATCAACCAGATCCATGTCTAGGCTGATTCGGGATGATCTGCATGTGAAAGCCTATCGTCGGTCCACGGGGCATCTTCTAACTCCTCAGCTAAAAAAAATTAGGCTGGAAAGATGCAAGTGACTTTTGCAGTGGCACGCTGACAATGGACATGAAAACATTCTGTTTACGGATGAGAAAATTTTTACCGTGGAAAAAGTTTTCAACAAACAAAATGACAAGATTTATGCCACTTCATCTAAGGAAGCAAAAAAAGTTGTTCCAAGGGTTCAACGTGGCCATCATCCCTCTTCCGTAATGGTTTGGTGGGAGGCCTCCCACCATGGTGTCACATCCCTCCATTTCTGTGAAAAGGGCGTAAAAACTAGTGCAAAGGTTTACCAAAAAGATGTGTTAGAGGGTGTTGTGAAGGGTTTGACCAATACCCTTTTCAATGGACGTAGATGGATCTTCTAGCAGGACTCTGCTCCTGCTCACAAAGCTAAAACCACGCAGGAGTGGCTCAGAGTCAATATTCCTGGCTTTATAGCAGCAGAAGATTGACCATCAGGGAGTCCAGATCTCAATCCACTGGATTATGCTTTCTGTGGTCCCCACAGAAATTTGGGAAGCCTTAAAACAGCATTAACCAGAGCAGCGTCCTCGATCTCCATGGAAATCGTACGTGCGGCTGTAGCTCAATGGCCACACCGTTTGAAAGCTTGTGTTAAAGCGAAGGGCTGCCATTTCGAGTGAATACAATTTTTTTAATAACCAATATTGTCTTCTAATAAATGAAATAATTTTGAATACAATATGAATATTGGTTTTTTTTATCGCGTTTTATATTTGTAACGGA
Source organism: Philornis downsi (assembly GCA_019455685.1). NCBI lineage: Eukaryota > Metazoa > Arthropoda > Insecta > Diptera > Muscidae > Philornis > Philornis downsi. The sequence goes on from JAHXMU010000016.1 coordinate 4,375,263, forward strand.
ACATATGGCAGGACTATGTATATATGTACATAATTATAATTCAAAGAAGAAATCTTAATAGACAAAACTTTAAATTATTATTTTGTGAAAATTTTGATTAAACTGAGAAATTTTTTACTAAATATATATAAAAAGTTTTTGACCTCCTACAAATTCAGATCAACCTTGGTAATTTGTAAGGTGTATTGTAAGAAAACAAAGTTGTATGCAGTTTTTTCATCGGTTTCCCTTATTATTATTAGGTAGCATATGTGAACAATTTCACAAATGTCAAATATTGGAGTAATTTTTGGTTTTCCCCGAGTATACCTTTATTTCCTCTTTCAATCTTTATATGCACGTAGTATACTCTTCTTCTGAAGAACATTCATTGAAATATATTTATTATGTTTATATATTTCCGTATCAATGTACAAACTATTTCTGTATAAAATATCCGATTTTGTGCTAAATTCCTATATGCTTTTATTATGGTATTCTCATCATTCTCTGTATTTTACAATCTATTAAATGAACAGTTTTTTTCTTAGTTGTTTACAGTTCTATGATTCGTTGTCATTTATGACTACCTGGTATTCTAAAATGTGCTTTGTAAACATCTACCAATGACGTTTCAGAGACTAGAGAAGAATTTGTCGGCGACAACCACTAGTAGATACTTGGAAACATTTTCCAGTTCTTTACAACGCATTATGCTGGAACAGCAAGCGGAGATATGCTCTATTTGTACATTATTTGTTGCTGTTCATATTCTGATCATAAAATGCAATTTATCGAATAACAATAGAAAATGAATACGAAACTGCAAAGGTGTATAGATGCGACTAACTGACAAAAGGGTAACTGTGATTGTAGTGAGAAGTATTTTTGTTTAACAGGACTTGTACTTGTTGAAACCTCACATGTATAAGCAGATATCCAGTTAGAAGTGTCATTGAAGTAGTGATGATGCCAGTAGTCAGAGTTTCTTATAATAGGATATATTCGCTTTCTCAAGCAACATTTAAACAGTATTCTTGGGGAGGCAGCCAGTTGCAGAGGAGGCAGTGGCTGCTCAACGAAAAAAGAAGACCAACCATAAGAAGTGGTTATTCTTCTGTTCCAGAAATGGTTGAAATTGCAAACGGATCCTATGAATTTAACACAAGTTCTTTTCAGTTTTTTGTGGCAGTGTTCAAAAAGTAATGAAAACGTCATTTCATAATGAAACCCATCTCATCATAAAATATTTGTTGATGTAAGACTATCAGTCCCTCTATCTGGGTGTCTGTTTAGTGCACGCTAAATGTCGCACCATTTGAGCCAAAGAACCCAAATTTAGCATACACATGTCTTGTAATTTGAGATGCATCAGGTTTGAAATTGGACAAATCGATCCAGTAGATAAAAACAGGCCCCTAGAAGGGCTGAGGCTATCCCTACAAAAATATGACTTTTAAGAATTTTTTCATAAATTCGATATTAAAAATGTAAAAAAATGCTAGAGACCACAATAAATAAAATATCAAAATACCAAAAATATCCATTTCTACAGGAAAAGCGAGCTTAGTCGATATACAATGTATGATAACAGCGCATTTCTGACACGCTAAATATAGTCGCAACTGGTACAGGTGGACGAAAGCGAACCAGTAAAATAAAACTATCCCCTATAAGAACAGAATTGAAATAGTAGACATCTTCTGCGTTCTATCAACAATTATGCTGTTTATTCTTTACTAGACAGCTACATACGGTTATATTCAATAAGTATCAGAAAGGGTCTTCTTAATCTACAAATTTTTTAAGAGGTAATGGCTAATGGAAAATGTTGTTCTATATGATATGATTTTCAACTGCAAAAATGATATAATTTATAAAGTGGAACATGGTTTGATTAAACGTCCATCAAATTAAGGCATCTATTTAATTTTGCCTCTGTCCACTTGTTACTCATTGCAAAATTAATAAATTTTCTAACCAAAATCAACCACTGTCATGAACGAGTATGAAATGCAATACGATTCTAGTTTATTATATTGTGCTGTCATTAGATTTTGTAAATATCTTTATGTCTCCCATGTTCAGGTTTCTTCCCGGTCTCTTCGAAAAACAAGCGAGAGAAGGAAAAGAACGTTGATTGTGCTCACTGTAGTATATCGTATTAACTTCAATACCTTAGTGGAAAGCACAATTAATGAAAATCTTTATGAATGCGGATTGTGTGGTGCATCAGCTTTTTTTTTTGCGACATCCAGTAGCAAGATATGGAAGTCATTTTTCTTTGAATTTCGTATATTGTAGATACAAATAATAGATTTAAATATTTTTTTCCAGACTTTAAGTTACGTTAAATTTTGGAAATCTTTAATTTGCATGGTCTAAACACTAACCAAACAAATATGTAGAATTTTTCGATAAAGACGTTGATGAAGAATGTGTTCATAAAGAAACTCTGGGTGGAAGATCCATAATCAGATAATGGTAATACTCATTTTATTAAAAATATCCTAAATAATACAAAAACACTTAATTCGAGCAGCTGGTTTTGTTCTCATAAAATCGTCGGCTACCGAGCGAATTACCCCTGGCCAAATATGAACTTCAACAAACCGATAACTACATTCTGCTCTCTATTTATGAAAGATATTATACTCATTATTAGTCGACAAAATAAATCGAAAAGCCAACGAAGCGGCATCTAAGTGAAATGATGCAAATTTTATGCATTAAACGCATTATAACCGTTACTGTGAAAAGGCTTTATTCTTATAAGTTGGACAGTTATCCAGTTAAAGATCCAGCCTACTAGAAGACATGGAAATCCATCCTTCAGAGTGTGAAATATCAATGGTTCCAAACTCAGTAACACTTGCCCTTAAAACGGAGTTGTAAACCTATACATTGCCGCTAAAGTAAATGGTTTATATTCAATTTCGGTTGGATTTATAAACTTTAAAACTCTAGTAAATAGGAGGGTACAATGGTGTGCTCTTCAACAAGCAACAATCCCCTGTAATTTTCAATTTGCCTCATTTTCTTCTTTATAATACTTGATATAGTTTGAAAATATCGACTGATTAATCACGCCTTTTCTTGCAACCACGTATTCTTAAGTTAAAAACTTTTACATGCTTTTACATACTTTTAGTGCATTAAAATTTGCCCAATTTTGAATAAATTCGGCGTTTGCCAAAGTAAACTTTTAGAATGAAAACGGATTGCATTGCCCCTTCTATATCTCCCATAAAAATGAGTCGATTTTCCGAAACACTATCTTTCCTCTGTAATTTTTAACTCGTACATTGCCATAGTCTAGGCTTTTGATCATTATATCGGTGATTGTATGAAAAAAAATTGAATAAAATCGACAAAGTAACCACGTTCCTTCTAGTACCTCCCATACAAATAACCAATTTAAGCCATATGTTCCTAGATTCATATCTTTCAAGCATTTGTACTGAATTCTATCACACTTTGCATTCATTATGAGTACGATAAACTGAGCTTCAAAAATTAGGGTATCACAATAACACCTCTTCCACGCCTTCCATTGACCGATTTTATCGAAATGTAATTTTTCTTTTCTAATCCCTAATTCAAAAATTCTAGTTACCTTACTTTTATCAATTGTGTGTAATGTGTTGATAAAATTTGAAAAAATCGAGCGGATAAGCAAACTTTCTCTGGTAGCAGCCATATAAATTACAAAATTAAGCCCACGTATTCCTATACTCGTAGCTTTCATCCAATTGTACTAAATTTAGTATAAATTAGTACTGCAAATGAAAAAGGTCTACATTGTCAAACCCCTTCGGGTACCACAAAAACAAATTGGCCCATTCAGCAAAAAATCCCTACAATTTCTAAGCTGAAAACTCCAGGAGTTATAATTCTGCTTCTTCCATTGTGCTCTAATTCATGGTACTTTCAATTTGAACCACTCCTTATCCTTTAGTCAGCCCTAACACTTTTGCCAGTGCACCTGACTATAATTTCTTTACTGGTTTTGATTTAATTTTCTATAAGAACGTACTGATGCATCACTACTCTTAACACTTTTACCAGTACACCTGACTGAAATTTCTTTTCTGCTTTTGATTTAATTTGTGTAAATTATAATTTAAAATTATAATGTGACATTAACATTACATTAAGAGCCAGCTAGTTATAACTGAGTTGCCTACGATAGCTCCCATAAATTCTCTGGATCTGAAAACCAGAACATGAGCTCATTACTATCAACTATGTTTTAACAACACACCTACTATTAGGCATAAATTGACAACTTTGTGTTTTGATAAAAAAAAAAACTAAATAATTTGTCACTTCTTCATTATGTATGAATCATTTCTGGGGTAATATTGAAAATATAACAAAACTGACAAACTAGTAGAACATGAAAGTATTCCTTTTACTTACTAGAGACGATATTGTGATTAATATTCCAAGATCAACTTAATTTGGCAATATACTGTGGCAATTAGTAATTGAACATGTGCTTTATTTTATCATTTTACTTCTGCCCCCAAAAACACATTTGCAGATTCTTCTAAGAACATTTTTCTTCCTTTTTGCCACCCTATTGAACATACAGTTTGTTGAATTGTAATGCCACGCCATCATTGAAGTACTAAACCAGCTGAAAATGAGTATAACTTGAACTTCTCTACTGCAACGCAAATAAAATCGTTACGTTTATTAGCATTAAATTCGAAAATGGAATTTTAATTGGCTTATTACAACATGGAGTAGCACAAAAACAAATCAGCTGCTAGTGGAAACTTCCCAGGAACCTGGAGAAATGGCATGAAAAACATGAAATGACAAAGACACAAAACTACAAAACATTTTAAAATTACTCTGATAAAGCAAAAAATGAAATCCAAAGACTATTAATTAGAATTTGCCAAGTGACAGAAAAAGAGCACAGCAACCAATAACAACCACAAACTTCAATTATATTATAAATGCTAATGGTGTCGGATACTTGCACTCGCTGTGCAGAGCCGGCAAGCAGAGGGCGTTGCGATGTCCTTCCTCCATTTCATCATTAGCATCCCGCCACCGTTCATTAGTTCATTCTTCTGCTTCTCCGCTTGCTTATCTGCATTATCATCAATATTATCCGCATATTACTGGCAATTGGAAGTGTGAAGATTATACATTATTATTGAACTTTTTCCATAGCAATTATTGCTGATGCTTCTGATAACATTTCTCCATGCAACAAAAATAATTGGAAATTATTTCTGTTCTATACGAGAGAGTACATCGATTTTGCCATCCTTTTTTTTTGCTGCAGAGCGTTTCACATTGTCATTTGCCACCATGTAATTGTGTGCAAAAACGTTATGTTAATTGACTTCGACAAAGAGTACTAGAAATATGTTTGGTACACCCAAAGCAAAAAGAGTTGTAACGCAGTAATTACTGCCATTACTAGAGTGTGTAAAGCAGAAATCGGTCACCGGTCTACTTTAAGCCACTTTTTCTTAAAACTGCCATTTTTGATTCAGGTTAACCCCTCAATTTATTTAAAAATTACAGCAATGTATTAAAAATAATTTAATATCGAACAAAATACAATATAAAACTCATTCAAGTAATCGGAAATTAACAGAGATCCGATCAGTTTAAAAAAATTTGACGATCTCATAATAGCATTTTAAAGAAATGCTTAACTATAAAATATTGTAGTTAGCAATTTGACTATACAAATGATGTTATAATTTGGCATGGCGGTCATTTTGGAAATAGCACCACATACGCAAATTGTAGAATTATTAATTCCATTTTCAAGATTATTCTTCAAACATATTCGTATGTTCTAAAAAATATTTTCAGCGGTTTGAGGATGTACGAAGGGCAAATTTTGCTCTAGAATGTTATTCCCATGCAAAATAAAATTATATTTACGACAAACCTCGAAAACTTGAGCCTTCATATTTGACGTAAACTTTGGCATGATTTTTTTAACTATATTTTAACTTCTTGAATTAATACCTTAAATATTAGTGTTTATATTGAAGAGATTTAACAAAAGCTCTGCTACAATTCAAATTCTATAAAATGAGCTCTTCTCATTACTTTTTAAAGCGTTGTTTCATGTTCATCAGAACTACTCCGATTACCAAGATTTCATTAAGTTATAAGAAGAAGCGTCATATATTAAAGGATAATGGTTCATTTTGTTCTATAATATTGTTTTAATAACTTTCACCTGTTTAAAATTTAACTTTACGATACTGTAATTGAGAAATATAAGATCGTCTGCTAATTCTTCGCACTCTCCAAACTATTCGCGCCACTTGTAAATATTTCTTTCCCACAAAGTTTGTTCACTATTTAGCAAAAGTTCTATTTCGTAAAGATTTAATACAATTTCTTTGCTCAACAAAACCACGTAATATATAAATCATCGAAATTACTCCCTGCATCGTACAAAATCAAGAGTAACTCAAGTACTGATGACATTGATGATGTTAAATTTAACCCTGATGCCTCCCTTGACGATCCCAACTTAGTGAAAAAAATATTTAAAATTTAAAACGAAATCTGGTCCCACTTTTTGGACACAGAAATAAAGGAAAATTCTACAGGCAGAACATACCATGTCCGGAGTCAAATATTTTTTTTTTTTTTAATTTTTATGATTTTGGACTAATTTTTAGTACCATGTAAAAGATACCACTTTCTTCTTAGCCCAAAATTGAAGTTATTTTCTTAATTGAATACTCCGTTTCTGAGATATCGAAGTTTATCTAATCTTTCCTTGGCTTCCAATTTTTATGTCATTATTTTATTTGAATACGATTTTTCTTTCAAAGTATTCTCAAAAATATTCCATAATTTTCTACAACGAACGACTCTACTCGTACGCAAAATGTTTTCTCCATTCTCTTCGACAAAGTGCTTGTAGTACACGGATTGAAGTAAAGTGAATCAAAAGTGACCTGAAACACTTGAGTGCGCAAAAAAGTTATTCATGGAAAGATCAAGTATTTATGGATCAGTTTACTTGCCTTTAATTTCGATATTGATTTAGACGGGCTTGCATAAGAGGCCGAATTTTTCATAAGTGTGATATTGATGCCTAATTAAATATCTGTAAACTAATTTAATATTGATTATTGCGATTTTTGTTAACTTCCCCGCTTTCTTAACAAATACCTTGACCAAGAAAGGCAAATACCTTGGCAAGTGATAACAATTAGGGTAATTTCTAAATGAACGGGCTCATTAACAAGCAACATTGCCGGATTTGGAACAATGTCGATCTACACCATGCCCATCAAGTCACAATGCATCCACAGAAAATCACTATTTGCTATGCATTATGGGTCAGCGGCATCGTCGGATCGTACTTCTTCTACTACAATGAAGGCATTACTATCACCGACAACGGAGAGCTCTCCGTACTGATCGTAATCAATTGTTTGACATTGACGTGAATGACATGTGATTCTAACAGAACAGCGCTAGGAGTCGCAGAGCTGAAGCCGCAATGGGCAATCTGCAGTAATCATGAGTTTTTATCCAGAGGCGACATGAACTCAACACTGTGATCATGCGATTTAACGTCATTAGACTTTTTGTAATGAAGTTGCAAGTAAATAATCCACAAACGACCGATGCCTTCAAAGTCAATATAATCCAGCGAAATCGCGGTTGCCATTTGAACGATATCATATTCCAAATATGATCTCATTGATAAACCTTTCAAATAAGAAAACAATCATGGATGTGTAGCATCCACCTTGATTTATTCAATCTCAACGTTTACCCACCCATATTAGAAAACCCTTTAAGAGATTTTATATTGTCTTGGCATTTCATCTATTGCTGATATTCTTACTTAGCAAAATTATCCTTATATGAAGGTTATTTCAAAACTTCTGTTGATAGAACTCAGTGGCAATAATAAAAAGTCATGTGCATAATCTTATTTTAATATTGATTCACATTTAATTATCAGTATTTACGTGTTGGCGGGTTCGGCACCGATTTGCGGTAGCTGGAATCATCTCAGCCAACGAGAAGCCATCATATGAACTGCACGTTTTCTTGGAGTCTATTTTGGTCCTTTATACTCTTTTTTGTCCCAATTTTAGTTGCTGCCATTAACTTTTAATGATAATGTTGGGTATGTATGAATAAGGAACGTTTCATTGAATGCACTGCGTTGGTTAAAACTCATTTGCCAAACAAAACAAAAAAACCCAAAAAACAAAAAAAAAAACGCCAGAAATTAGGGGAAGTGAAATGAAATAAAATATGTTAAAGTAGTTTGGTAGTTTCCGACAGTCTCTATACATTTTTTGGTGGAGTTTTAATAAATTGTTGTTGCAGTAATTAGTTTCTTGTTTACAATATGGTACTAATGGTTTCCCCACTTTATTCTCAGCCGAAGTAAACATTTTACACATCTGCTTCACTAATAAATGGCCATTGTCCGTGGACGTTCAGGGGTTCTTCTCGTGATATAACAATACAAATTCCGTATGCAACTCAATAAAACTTTATAGTCTTTTTTTACAATCGTTTAACATCTGAATAAAAGTATATTTTCCAGTAATTCTAATGTATGTGTGTTTAGCATTAAGTGGCTACCCTTGTTACTCCCTACATTATATAGGTACAATTTTTTTCACAAGAGAGAAATTACATTTGTTTTCCTACAAAATACATTCAGTAGTTTACAGTTTCTTACCCAAAATCCAATATTTCTCACCTCTCTAACTGCAGCAAAGCTATACGGCATAGTTTCCCACATTTTGGTTTTAAATTTATAGAAATTTTAAAAATATTTGTTTCACCTAATCGCATTCGCTCTCATCCACATTCTCTGATTTTTACCAACCTAATTGCCGGTTTATTTAAATTTTTGCCAATAAACGATGCCTTATTGTGACCATAAAAAAAACTACCAAAAACAATTATTCTCCCACTAACGTAAGCCTCACTAACTCCAGTGCTAGCGCTGCCATTGACGTCACAACCACGAACCCCATTCAAACATTTATTATCGGTTACGCTGGTCGAACATTTAAGAACGCCAGTGCGATAATTTGGGATTATTATTCTATTCGAAATCTAAAGCGAATCCATAACGGCGTGTTGTTGTTTGTGACCATAACTGAGTTTGTGTTGCTAATAATTTGGGAATGTGTTTTTAATAGATTCCTTAATGGAGGCTATGGGATTGAGCTTGTACACGTACAACAAAAGTGAATGAACTGCATATAGTATAGATAGATAGGGCAATAATATAAAACATAACACACTAAAACACTCTCAACGTCTGCGAACTGGCTGAATTTCATTAACCACATTTGTCTGCCAACTTCACAATAGGATATCTGCATATGTAAATGTTTGGCAATTTAAAATAACAGCCCATTGCAAGATGATTATCCTGCAAAGCATGATGGGTTCCAAGTCGAAAGATTTTGGAGACCAATGAAATTTGCAGCTTCTTGAAATCAGCTTATTGAGGAATTCTCGCTGTAATTCCGCCATAATAGCCTTGCCCATGTGATGCCACCTTGTAGAAATCATACAACTTTGAAAAGGATTCTCTTTCATCGTAAATCTGAAAGCAACAACTCTTTCAACATTTTTAAGTAACATCTTAGTAGCAACGTTTATCAGGCATGCTGTGGCAAACAATTTGAAATATTATCTAGCAAAAACATTAAACATAAAATACGAACCGACATTTTTGTGGTAAATGCAAAAACAAAATGATGCCCACATTTTAAAAATTAAGTTTTCTTGATGCTAAACTACTATTATCAAATCCATTTAATTGCATTAATTATACAGGGTGGGCCATATGAGTGTTGGCGATTTAACTCTTCAATTTCTCAGTAACGCGCGGTGCCGGGTGGCGGGAGGATATGTTGTTCGCTGCGCCGCTTCCTGGAAATTTAGTCACCATGGAGCCGTACACGGGAGTGCAGCGTGCATTTTGTGTCCGAGCGTATTACGAAAACAATAAATCTGTGATTACTGCACGACGTTTGTATCGGCATGAACACGGTTTACATGATTTAAGTGAAGTTCCAAGCGCCAATGTGATACGAAAATGGATCAGAATGTTCGAAACAACCGGCTCAACAGTACCAATTACGGTTCGTGGTCGCCCAGTTTCTGCAAGATCAGCCGACATTGTGGAGCGTGTTCGTGTTTCAGTTCA
>JAHXMU010000016.1:4387481-4514408 GCA_019455685.1 Philornis downsi
TGAGGAGTGTTTCTGTGTAGTTTGAAGTTCGTCCGACAGATGGCGCAGTATTTAGTTTTTTTTTTTTTGTGTTTTGCCCGCTAGAGATTAGCGCGATAACCGTATGCTCCGCTAGCGTTGGGTGCTTAATCTATGTGTAGAGGCGTTAATTAGGCCAATACCGGATCATGCCTTACCTATTTTCGTAAAAAAATAAAGTTACAAAAGTTAATATGTCTACTTTTTAATCACAATTTGCGCGATAAGCCTATGCTGTGTTTTGCTGAAAGCGTTGGGTCTTTAATCAGCGTGTAGTGGCGTTAATTAACCGCGTACCGACTCACATCTAAAATCTTTCCGCGAAAAAATAAATTAAAAAATATCACTATTTTTTAAACTCTATCAGAGAGATGGCGCAGTAGTTACTTTCATTGTGTTTTGCCTGATAGAGATTAGCGCAATTACCATATGATCGCAATAACCATATGATCGTTAAGCGTTGAGTGCTTAACCAGCGTGTGGCGGCGTTAAGTATCCCGACACCGACTCATACATAACCTCTTTTCGTGAAAAGTGTGTGGGAGTCAAACGACTCTTGAACTGTTAGTGAAAGTAAATAAATTGAAGAAAATTGAAGAAAGTTAACAAGCAACAGGTAAGACAATAAAGGGCAGCCTCCCTACCCTAACAATACCAAACAACAAAAAATTTAACCATAAAGAACGTATATTGCAGTACAAAATGCCACGCTCACGTGCAAATATTGGTCGCCGTGCACGCCACACAAATAATATGAGAGTGGTGCGCTCACAGCAGACACAAGAGGAGCGGGCAGAATACAACGAACAAGTCAGGAATCAAATGTCACTTTTACGCGAAATACGGAACGACGAACAATGTGCTGCGAGAAGAGTCTCCAGAGCAGCAATGCACAATAACAATCGCATTAATTTTATGCGTCTTGCATTTCATTACGATCCGACAATTGATTATAACGCACATCCCAATATTAATATCGGTAGCATGGATCAATTATGTGCCCATTGCAAAGCATTTAAATTTAAAAAGGAACCACCAGGCTTATGTTGCGCAAATGGCAAAGTAAAGCTGCCAGAACTAAGCCAACCACCGGAACCATTACTTTCATTGGTGTCTGAAACAACAACAAACATTGCAGTAAATATATTTAGTTCTAATTTATAATTAAGACAATTTACATTTTTACATTTTAAAATACATTAAATATGAAACCAACATAAACACTGTGTGTTATAACAATTTTGATTTTTGAATAAAACATTTATTTGTATTATAAATAACAAAAAACATTGATTTTGATTTTCTTCAAGAGGCAGTTAAAAAAAAAAAAAAAAAAAAAAAACGATATTTTATAAAGTAAGTCCAATGTAAGAAAATGATGTAAAATCTGTACCTTTGTAGGCAGGAATTGTTACGTGTGCTCCCCAGAATGCACCGCTGGCTCAGGATGGATCGGAACCACCAATCTGCACATACAATGGCTGCTGGGCGAGACGAAGTTCGGCGGGTCGGCTAGTGTATAATAAATCATGGGCTGTATACCAACCATAACACAGCGATTTAGTTGTCCCTGAGTCATGTTGTGTGAATAGACGAAAGCGCCAGAGCATGAAAAGTTTTGGACAATGAATTTCATAAGCAGCGAAGAAATAGAGCGAACAAATCTCTATTGGAAAGAAAATGGTTCTGAGACGCTATCGGAACTTGGTATAACCAATTAGGGAAAGAAGGTAGAATAATTTTAGAATAAGGATATTATTCGAACAACCCCCTAACTAGGTAATATTTTACTACTACCAATTTAAATTCTTTTACCACTTGCTTGGTGATCTTGTCCAGAATACAGAATGATAGAAACACTCTATGTGAACTGTCAACACTCTATTTTCCTGAATATAGAAAGCAAATAACGCCTTTCTTTCACATTCCAATACTTAAAGATTTCATTCCCTATTCAATTCCAATTTCTAAACAGTAAATAAAGGAACCAATTACAGCAACTTATCAGTTTGAAATTCTTCTCTTCCCTTTTGTTGCCAAACAAAGCGAATCATATCGTCGATTTGTTGGGGCACAAACAATATTGGCAGGCAGCATGATTGAATGCTATTGATGCACAATAGCATTAACGTCAACAACAGCAGCAACGTCTGCCGAATAAGCAATGACAGACAGAAGCAGCAATCTCATTCATAATCATAATACACACTTTTGACAAACTCAGGCCTCACTTCTCATGTTTGTGTACGTGTGGCATTCAAACAAGTTCGTTTCTACTGTTGCATGTGGGATAAACTCGTAATGATTTGGAAACAAATTGATCCAATTCGAAATTGAAATAGGAATTCATACAAAATGACGAGTTTCAATGCGATTTTTGTTTGCACAAAACAACAAACGAGCACATGCAGAATTGAAAGGAAAAGGATCCCGAATTGAACAACGGGTTCCATAGGTTGTGTCAAAAGTATAATCAGTTGTAATTGAAAATACACAGACTCAAGCCCTCTTGTTACCAGTTAGTGCATTCGCAATGTTGCATTTGTTGCAGGTGTTGTCTCAACTATCCATGTTGCTACTATACGTGGATGCTTTGTTGCCACAATCAGTGTGGGTGTGTACAATCAGTTCAGTGCCATTTATTGCTCTCATTTTTCAATCGGAAGAAAATCATGAGCATTACACCTGATTTGGGTGTGGTAAAGCGGTTGTGGTTGAAACATGTAGTAGCTGTTTCATTATATTACTTGGAAAGTGGAAACAAATCCGGATGATGTTTCGGATGTCGTATGCAGGGGATTTAGGATGTTGCAGTTTTAGTATTTATTTGCTCATTAAGAGAATAATGAGCTGACATATGACACTTTTCGTAAAGTATGAGTAGTTATTCTAAGCATCAATGCAAACTTTTGGATTGGAAAATTCTAAGTGGGCATATACATAGTTGGTTTGAAATCAAATAAAATGGAGGGAGGATGAACCGGGGCCATGGCTTGGTCTGTAAAAATTTGGGATAACCATCAGTCGTATAGCCAGCGGTGCAGCGACCGTAACAGAGGATGAGTCAATGAAAGTATAACACCGCAGAAATGATAAAATTGTTGAAAGTGAAAATTGATTCCAAAAGTGCTTAACTAGAACATTTTTCGTCTAAAAAAAAAAGATTATAAATTTGAATTGAAAGTATCTTCTGAACCAATTAGTTGACATGAAATCATTTTTATAATTATGAAATTAAATGACCAGGTACTAACCGGTATGTGGATGTAGGAAAACCAGAACATTTTCACCAACTTAGAACTTAGTGGGACCAAAAACGATAAGGCTAACGCAACTGATTTCAAAATTTTAATCGTTTATTTATATGAAAGCTGCAAACCGTTGACTGTTGTTTGAAATTGTGACACATTTTATATATATTTTGTATATTTTAATATATTTGACTATATTTCGGAGCCTTTTTTTGGTACTAATGCGATCCTAATTTGTCCTTACAGAATGACACCATAACCTTAAAAGTCGTTCTGAGCGATGTTACACTAAATAGAATTTAAACAGGGCTAACTGATACAGATGCTAATCAGAATTTCTGTAGTAAACACCAAAAAAAAAACTCATATCACTTGCTCACGTTGATGAAAACTTTGCCAAAAACTTCGAAATGTCACTACAGCGCTCTCTATAATTAAAATGACTAACAAAGAATCTGTTTACAGAATACGATATGGAATACTGATATCCATAACTCTGTTATGGTGGATAATTTTATATACTAGAACACTAGAAGAAGGAATTTGCTTGCAAACAATTGTTATGAACAACAACCAAGCGATCTAATGCTAAAATTCTCTGTCTCAGATCAAAAACTAGGGGCAGAATCTTTAGTACGAATGGAAGTGGATGAATCAGTGAGGAGGCAGAGTATCAAAAAATGGGGATTCATTCGAATATCCTCCAAATATAATATAACCCGATATTCAAAACTAATTTCAATCGTCTTTGTTTAATCCAGATATCGTGTTTAGTTAATTGGTAAGCTCGTTGATAAAAATTGTGTTAGGTTTAGATCGGCAGTTGAGAAATACAGGAAGAACGCCACCAGCTTAACTGATGATATAAATTCTATTCAAAAACTTTCTTTTACCTACCGAGACAACTCTCAGAGACTTTCATGATGGGTCTTCTATTTATTTCTCATTCTAAGTAGTCATTCAAAAATACGATTAATATGTTCTTCTTTGGAACTATAAAAATTATCGAGTCTGAGAATTCAGAAGGCACTGACGAAAACAAGCTTACAGTATGTCTCCTTGGGAATCACAAGGCCATTCTAAAAGACCTAGAAACAGGTCTTACTTTGCCTTCTAAACTATCCTGGTACACTTTCATCCTCATTTCTAAGAAGACGGCTTGGGGAAGGGAATATGCAAGGTGTTGATCCTTAATATTATTTCGTTTATTTTTGAAAGGAATTGATTTGAATATGAAAGCCTGCTCCCACTAAACAATACTTCAATCATTTATTATATAAAAGTGAATTTTTTGTTTTTTTTTTTTTTTTTTAACTGTGAAGCAAAATATAAAATAAAATCAATAGAAAAGAATTTTCTTAACAAAAAACTTGTATAAAAATTTATGCACTCAAATTGCACTTTAATTCTGAAAATTAGAACTTTGCGCAGGAAATAACTACCTTACAATATTTATTTTAACATTTGGCAGTTACGAATATTTTATACTTTAGCTGAGTGCCGAGCATGGACACCGAAATCGATTTCATGATTAAGCTATTATCACTTTCTCGGAGCCAACGATCGAGACTTACAAACATGAGCAAGATGTTGATGCATTTAAACAAATCGATTGCTTTTTGTGGATCATTTTGGGTGAAAAGATGAAAATGCTTCAGCACAAAAAGTCTTTAATGATGAAGTTAAAGGGCGAAGCTGAAGAAAGCAACCAAATCCAAGTTAGAAGAACGAGGCGTTTAAAGAGCTGCAAATCTTGATGCGGCCCAAGCATTTATGGATAATAATCGAACCCCTCAAAAGGCCATTTCACTAGGCATATATTAAAAACTAAAGCTAAGCCAAAGAAAATAATAACTTTTCTTAATTTCTGCTACCCAAAATACCCAAAACTACCATACGTTATTTCAACGCATCGATGCTTTATAATCCCCAATCAAAAATAGAAGTAAAACGCGCAAACCAAACAAAACTATTTTCCAATATCCGCTTTTATTCGACTTGTAAATAAAAACACTCGGGCACCAGTAGCTCTAAAAGTACAGTACTTGCGAGGGCTCAGAATCAGAAGTTTACCAGGCCTCATTTTACATTCAACTGTACAACCTGAATACATTTAAAATTTGCCTTCGTTATGCCTGCGTTAGCATCGCAGTTTCAAGTCATAAACACAAATATTTTATCTGAGGTCGAAAAATACTTGTGTAATACAAATCCTACTCCACCACTGCTGCAGCACAGGCCTATCGCAATTTAAATAGTTATAAATATTTTAAGCAATTGGCTTCATTATTAGCTTTCTAGAAACTGGTCCCTGGCGTACTAATTCCGGAACAAATATGAAATAATTAATAAACTTGTGGGATGGGTTAAATCACCCCAAATTTACAGCAAATATATGTTGTTAACATTCTCTCAAGCTTTATGGTACAGGAAGGGTAGTGATAATCTTCTCTTATTCCAATTCCCAGTTATTATATCATACAATTAATTTCAATGAGGCCAATTTGGTTGTTAAAAGTTATCATGAGCATCAGCTGTCAAAACAAGAAAAACGTACAGTGTCTAATCGTCTCTACATGAATCAAATATTGAATATTTGTATAGCATTTACTTCATTTCTAAGGATAAGAATATAAAACTTATTTTAAACAACGCACTTAGGTATTAGTTTTATGATATCTTACCAACTGAGACAGGCGTCTTTACTGTTAAAATGTTCTCAATAAGTAATCGAGAAATGCTTCTGAATATGATGCATAAACTCTAACGATCATCCAAAAAAAAAGAACTTCTTCTTACAAGAAAAGCCACATAGCAGTTGCTTAAGTGAGTAATTACATGAAACCATACAATTACTGCTCATTTATTTTATGCTTTCACATAACTTTTCTTAAGTATTTATTTATGATTAATTATAGCAGTTGTTTATTCACATCATGTAAGCACAAATTATAATCCTTTCGTTGTAATGTATAAAGTGATTATATCCAACTATATTCTTTTGCATTTTATCAGCTAAAGACAATGCCGAGACTATGAACTGCAATGGACATATTCTTATCAACAGATTTCTGGCCGCCGTACATATTGTTTCGTACTTCCCTATATTTAAGGATAATGTATAAAAGATTACTTCGTATATAACTTGTACAAACTGTATAAAAAAAAAAAAAAAAAAAAAAAAACTGCGGTAATTTACATGAGTCTCGCCGTGAAGGCCTTACTCATGGTGTGCCATCACACATGGGACTGTTTTTCTTTTCTTTCCTGTGTATCTTTCTTTTCATTCTTTTTTATTCAATTTGCGACAGCCGGCGCCCCTTTGGGGTACTCAAACTAATCCCGAAAGGATTAGTCGAAGCACTTTTGAGATAAGAAGCAATCCCCTTGCAAATTTTCCTCAGAGCTTGCTTCCTCTCTCAGCCAAAGTAGTCACTGGTATGAAGTGAGCTTCATCCCGGTTAGGAGTGAGGCCTATCTAGACACCTCGGTCAGACGAAGAACAGTGTTTCCCAAGTTCTCGCATTACCTTCAGGAGATCCTGAAGAATGCAAGATCCGTAGAAACACATATTCGGACAACCACAGCCAGCACGATGCTTCCACAAGGGGTCCTACGCCACGACCAGGCAAGAACAAAGTGTTCCTGGGGCCCCTGGTATCCCGTGCTACCAGAAAATAAAAACCCTCTGGTCAGAGTTTCGCAGACAAAAACTGATCCAGTTTCGCAATATCATACCCCGCATGGAGCTGGTCGTCCATCGTATACATTTGCACAAATCACAGACGCGCACCTGCAACAGATCGCTGTTACAGCTACACGCCCTTGCACTATGCAAACGCATACAAATGTACAAACTGTATAGTAAGTCCTTCACTGCATAGTAAGGGCTTTATTCAACTTTGCAGAAATCTCCAAGAGAGGAAATAAACGCATGTGCAGATCAAGAGCCTAAGTCGTACTGAACTACTACTTTATCCACTATCCCCAGTTTCGTGGATTCAAGCCATATCTCCAATAACGCCTCCACTTTTTCTCCTACATCCAGTGAATTGAGTTTCGGAGCACGAAGCGATCCAAATATGTGTCCCAACTACCGCGATATTAGATCTTTCACACATCTCTTATAAGTTTCCAACGAGCGGTATCCATAAAAGACTGGAGCTTTTACTATTTGACACAATTATACTTTATCAGTGAGGCTTTGAACCTGGTAAATTTAAAGATAACCAGTAATTCACACTATGGCAAAGCTTGAAAAAGATCCTCCATAGTAATCCCTCCATGCATATAAGTCTATGTAGGGTACAACTAACCGAGACGCAGCCTTTTGTAAAGGCCATTAAAAATCATTGTGAGCAAAGCCTATAATGTGATCCCTTCAAGATACTTTTGGATATTATTATGACGATAGCTTCAGTACACTACTATTACCATCCAAGAATGTATGCAATGGGGTTGCTGAGTTTCTGAAGACAAGGACCAAGATAGCTGGGCATGTACAATGAAGAAAACAAGAAGAACACAAATTTATTTGCTTGGTCTATTTAGCTAAGAACCTGATGTGTCTACTGATATCGGCGAAATTGAGCGCATTAAAATATAGCAATTTCGTTGGCTGGACTATGTTGTGAAATGGACTAAAACGGCCCAGTACAAAAACTTTTTGACATAGATCTAAGTGGACTACACAGAAGGTGGGAACCAATTACAATTTTGAAGAAAAGATTTGTTTCCGACATAGGATATACTTCAAAAATTGTTCAATAACTAAAACTGTACTGAAGTCTCTGCCAAGGAATATCAATAACCGAACGATGCGTTAACAGTCTTAGGCACAATAACAAATCAAAAAGACCTAATTTTATAAATAGTGGCTAGTGAATTTTTGATAAATTCGCACAACCATGACCAGTAACAGTTTAAGTAAAGCTTTCTTTTAATAACATTGGCGTTAATCGTTTTTTCCAGCTAACGAGGTGACCATTTGCTATTTTTTTTTTTTTAACGCTTTGCCACATCCACTGTTAATTTATCATTACTATGAGTTAAAAAAGAGACCACAAAAAACACAGTAAAAACACAAGTGCAAATGACATTTTCTGCTTGGCATAAATTCTAAATATTATAGCATAAACCCAAATATATGAAGTAAATGAAGAAAAAACAGCAATTTTTGCATAATCAATTATAATATGAAATGTATGTCATGTCAGGAACACAAAATGCAATAACAATGAATGCATATTGTAGTGCTTATTTTTATTAAAACAAAATATTTTTTAACAAAATAAATGAACATTTTATGGACAATTAAACGGGTGTTTATTCTCTTCCAAGGTATCATCACCACACAAATATTCAACACAATGGAACACATCAGAAACTACATTAAAAAAAAAATAAAATGTATTCAGAAAAAGTTCAATCCGTTCTACATCACTATTCAACAAATAGCACAACATGTACAATTATAACAGAGAATTATTGTAACACGCAGACATACAAACATATTTATTAATAACTGACCGCATTTTGGGAAAAAAGGTTTCGACCCCTTGAACCTTTTTTACCACACCCCTTGCCAGCATCATCCTCTGAAACAAGGTCGCTTTCACCATCAAGTAACGGTCATTGAACGCTCTGCTAACAAGACTATTCCAATGCAAAACTAAAAAGAGTACGATTTTTTTGAAATATCATGAAGAAAAGTGTTAAACACACACATACATATCCATTAATTTCATTATTCATACGTCCACCACATTCATATAAAAATTTAATGACCAACAAAAGAATTGTGATTCGTATTTCGTCCTTTTTTCATAAATCTGTGCATTCTGTGGAATTCATTCATTCACATTCAGAGAGTGCGAGAATGTGGAAACTAGCAAAACAAAAGGACATTGCCAAATGCCGTGACTACAATGGTTTGGCAGTACAATGCAAAAATACTTCACAGTCACACATGATACAAATGGCACGAACGTTGGGAGTTGAAGTTTGAAAGGATATCCATATCCGATGTGACGAACTGTAGGAATAAAATAAAAAAAAATATCGGAAGTTTCTACATTTGAAACTTGGCAGAACAATATGGGAACTAATTTTGATAATCACGGTCCTGGTATTGCAAGGTTTATATATAAAAATACAATTGAAAAACATGTTATTATAACTTTCTGAAAGCTAGGAATTTTAGCCAAAATCTCAATAGTCTTTAAATTGAAAATTGAAATTGATAGATTATTTCCATACCTTAGTTTTCAAAAAAATAGAATTTGTGAATTTTTTACAAAATTTAAAAGAAATAAATACACTGAAATTTAATTGTAAGGATATGGTGGGGAACTACCGCCCCATTGTAAAATTTTCTGTTATTCCTAAACTTTTGGATAAAATCATAAATCGTAGATTATTTGTAACTCTAAAAAATACCATTTGTTCGCAACAACATGGATTCTTCCATGGAAGATCGACTGCCACTAATCTTTGTTTGTTCACTCACTTTTGTCATGATTCCATTGAAAAAGGTGACCAGGTAGATGTCCTCTACATGGATTTTAAAAAAGCTTAATCATTAAATTTTGATAAGAAAACTCTTTAAAATGGGGTTTCACTCGTCACTATTGAGTTGGTTACATTTTTACATCTCGGGAAGAGTTTTATTTGTTAAAGTTCATAAAGCTGAGTCTAATCCAATTTACGTGAAATCGGGTATACCACAGGGCAGCCATTTGGGCCCATTGCTTTTCCCCATGTTTGTCAATGACATCCCTAATATATTAAAGTATTGCCAATGTCTGTAATATGCGGATAACTTGAAACTATTTTATAATATAACATCTATCCAGGACTGCGTAAGAGCAATGCTCAGTAGATGTAAATAAGGTGTAAATAAGTAGTGTTGCCTCTGAATATAAGTACATATATGAATAAATAAATTTGAATCTCGATTTTGTTCTGGTCTATGAATTATGTGAACATGTTGCCTTCTCAGTTCTGTAAAATGGTCAATATTTGTTTTAGAAATATATAATCTTCAAATTGAGATTTTCATAATAAAGGCTATAATACTTTGTTAAAACTTAAAGAAGATTCAGGCAACGTTTTGGGTTCTTATTAAGAAATGTCTTTTTTTCTTAAAATTAGACACTAAAACAAATAGCTGGCAATAGTTGTTTTTCTTTACTTTTGGAGCTGATTACAAACTAACTTCATAACAGTTCTTACAAAGTACGAAAATGCTAATTCAAAATCAAAATTTCAATTTCAGATAAATTTTTTACGCAGCGCATTGGTCGATTTAACCAGATAAGGCCCATCAGCTACCAATTCGTGATTGTTTGAATTGTTTGATATAACTTGGTTTTACCCAAAGTCAATGGGCATTAGTTTCTAGATGTATTCAGATTCCACCAGATGTTAGATTTCGAAACGATTGTATCACATGCCATATTACTGGCAAGTATTTTGCATTTCCTCTAGAATTAAACATTATTGGCAGTCTACATACGAAAATCAGGCCACTCTATTCAATCCAATAATTACGAATCCAGCCCTAATTCCAGTCTTTCAGATTACCTACATATTTAAAAATTTTACTCATTTTTTCAACTCTTAAAACTGTCCATTATTAAACACAAATATTTTTAAATATTTATGTCGTTAATTTAAAAATTAATGGCAACTATTTCTCCCATTCATGGCCAAACTGAAAAATTAAGTTGTGCTATCTAGCCGAAATACTGTTTTTCATTTAGAATCGCATTACCCTTTTTCAGCTACGTTAGGGAACAGTTGCCTTAAAAAATCCTCTTATATACAATTGAAATGTTAAACTTTTATTATCGCACTAACATCCCTCGTATAGTGCATATGAGTGCCACAATATATCCGTATGTGTGCGTTGTCTGTTAGTTGAATAGATTTTTTTATGTGTTAAATGCCACTAACACATGTACATGCATACAATAAGATATCATCTTCAAGCAACAGACTTTTAGTTCTATAACAAAAGGCGGGTGGAAAAAGTTAAGGGCTTAATTACCCATGTGCTAGATTCCGTTCTTTCGGCTGGTCACACAGAAAGCACAAATTATGATGGGGTGTTCTTTTTCATGGTATTTAGATTACCAAATCTGGTCAGGACAATGAACTGGCATGTGTCCCACATTGTAGATGGCTAAAAGGGTTGTTTTAGACACGTTTTTTGTTGAAAATAAATAAAAGATTTTGGCAATGCGTATGAGAAATAAGCCAGCACTTTTAAAGTTTATCACTTGCTTTTTTAAGAAGATCTTTTTAACATGATTTAATCGCTATTAATTAGAGAATGTGTCCCAGAATTCACTGGACACGAAATTTGACTAATTTCATTTCCACCTTCACGAGTATCCTGTTGGAGAATTCCGAAGAATTTTGCGATTCTAAAAAAACTACAAATTTTCAGTGATAATCGCTGCATGTAAGTTTTAACTTTATTAGACTTTGACTCAGTTAAAATGGCAACGTTTTTTATTGTTCTACGTTTCTGGATTTTCGAAAACATTTATATTTAAGAACCTTCACCCGTTGTATAGATTAGTTCTTTAAACATATCGAAAAGAATAATACAGATTATGCTAACCAAGTTGCCATAAAGAATAACTTTTTTTAACCCACTTTCAGTTAATATATTTGTTGATTAGTGTATTTTACTACAATATATTTTTCGAAGATCGTCACCTCAACTTTTGTACAGGTCAACACCCAAAATTCTTCAAATTAGATTTTTCATTTTATCTTTAATGTATTTCCAGTTGTTTCTTCTAACAGGTATATTGGACAACATTAAGAAATGGTGAATGAGTTACAATATTGTTGAACAACGTGATGCAGAATTCAGAACAGTTTATGATTTATTAAAGTAAAATCGGAAAAATGGCCAGATTCTAAGATGAAATCTTCTTAGGCCCGTAAAAAAGGGTTCTTACGGGAAGAGCTGAAACTGAATGTGATTTTGTGATCTCAATTTTAATGCACTTGGAAAATAATTTTGTTTTGTTGGGGTCCTAAATAAAAAATCAATAATCTTTTTAATCCTTTAATGTAATCGATTCAATTAAACTAATTGTGTTGATGCAACCACGTCATTAAATTTGATAAAGCTAAGTATAAAATATAGATATTTCTAGTTGGCGACGAATTTGACTATGATTTCTCAATTTAATATTGCCGACAGTTCAACAGCTTCAAATATATAATACTTAGTATTGAAGAAGCCACTTGTGATATTGTTCCTCCAAGATATTGGTAAAAATGTTTCTTCGTCGAATTGTGTTGCAACATTTGAACCCTAAATATGTTTTTCATATCCAAAGTCATCATAAATATTAATGAATCGAATTTTCTTATTAGAGCAAAATAATTAACTGTTTCTTGGAATTTCTTTGCGCCATTAATTGAAATAATATCTACGCAAGAATTCAAAATATTTTAACATTTTACTATTCATATTAATTTTTCGCAAAATATTAATGCAGTACTCATAAATCAAAATTAAATAGCTTTCTTCTCACTAAAACTGCATATATACAATATACATTCTGAAAATCGTATTTCAAAATTAATAGGGGTTATGCGGAACGGCGTGTGTACTCCTTTACATATTCAGAAATATATAGAACACTCTACCATGCAACTATTCTACTTACAATTTTGTATCCTTTGAAAATACTCAACTAACTTTCGCTCTTTCTCTGCCTTCCGTCCTTGTCAATTTTCATATTATGAATGCTTTTGTAAATTTTATTAATAATTTCTAATTCATATTTTAATTAATAATTTTCATAATCCTAAATAAAACTCGTGTAACTGAAATATGATCGGCGGAAGTGATTCTGGCTCATCTGCACAATCTTGTATCCTTTGGAAATAATTAACTAACTTTATTTAAGTGTCAATTTCTCTGTGCTGTCTATTTTCATGTTATGAATTCTTCTGCAAATTTAATTAATATAATGTAATTCTAAATGAAAGACGTGTAACAGAAATATGATCGGTGGAAGCAATTCATTTGTGCATGGGTGTTAAGTATACCTTCTATCGGATTGTGAAAAACCTATGTCGGATTGTTCCTTCGGCATTAATTTGTGTTGTGTTTATTTCGTTTATTCTCTAAAGAACTTTCTATTAAATTCATTTAACCATTTTTTCACTGGTCGAATATCCGGAAGTTGAATTTTGAAAACAAACATTTTTCGAATAACTCGGAAACCAGACTTCCGAAAAAGACGACCAGTTATACCATCGTCATAACTACTTTTCTTATGAAATAAACTGATGCCATTACTTTGGTTTGAAAGTCTTACATGTAAGGTATAGTAAGAAGAGTTAACCCAAAATATAATCGTAAACCGTATTCTCGTCTGCTAATCGCTGCTGCTGAGACACAATAAAGTCGACCAATTTTTAAACTGGATGGTAGCTGATGATGAAAACTGGCAAAACCAGGATTGACGGTCTCAAAAGTTTTGCTGTGTATTGGGTGAGATCTTTCAGGAATAGTGAAACGAATTCAGACACTGCTTTCTGTGTTTTACGTTAACTTAAGTCCACTTTATACCGTTCACAAAATTAAATTAATAATTTGAAATTGTTTGTATTTATCAAAAGCTTTTAACCGAAAACAATTTCAGGGAATTTTTGTTAGTAATCCCTAATTTTCTAAAGTATTCTCCTCCTAGCATAATTAATCTCAAATCTAAATGGAATAAGTAAGCTGTACAAAGACAGACGACCCCTTTAACAATGCTGTTCTATGAAAATTTGAAAATCTCAGCTTATTTTCGTAATAATACGCATAGACGCATATATTTCCCAACATTACATTTATTAAGAATTATTTTAATCACAAGACGAGTTTAGCTCTTCTTCGGAATTTGTACGGACTGTCTTATCCTTTTCGAAGGACCAAATGTTTAGTGCGACTTTAAATAATAAATGACCGTACATTTTGAGTCTTTTACAAGAACGAACTTTATTTAATTGTAAAATATTCTTACAAACCATAGGAACAGTACACAAACTAAACTATTGATAATCATTTGCGCTGAATCCAACACAGAGCGACACCACACACGCAGACGATCACAGCGGACCAGCAATTGTTTAAAGGTTTTTCTTATTATCCGTTACGGTTTAGTGTTTCATATCCTTAACTGTTTATGATATTCTCATGTGGACTTTTATGTATTTTGTCCTTAACATAAGTCGTAAAACGTAGCAAACGCTGCATGTGGCATCAATACGATTCAACATGCAATGCCTAAACAAACGCCATAGCAAATAACCCATGACTCTTCTTATCTTATTAAACATGTTTAACTCTAAACAAGACGTCTAGTCGAATTAAAGTAAAATACCTAAACTGCAAAACGGTAGACACGCTTGTCTAACAACGGAGCGCTTTAATGGCACCATTTTATATAAATATGAAAATCTAAACTTTTTTACGCGATAACTCGCGGAGCCCCGGTACAGAAATCAATGCAATAAGCCATATTTGTTTCCCAACATTATGCGTATATTAACAATTACTATAATCAAAAGGTGTCCAGCTGAAAAGAAACCTTTTTCGAAGCCTGTATTGCCATGATCCTTCGAATGCTATGAAAGGAGTATTAGTGTTAAAGCCCATGCATTTAACAGGAGCACACTATAAATGTTGGTTATATCATAAAATATGCAGTTAACATTTAAAACTTTTATTTAATCCCACACTCTAAATTTCAAAATCATCTCACCCTCATTTGTGTGCCTGCCCCTTTTCTTTCTTTCCCTTTGGCAACCTTATTTGCATTTCAAAGGTAAAACCAAAGTCAAAGACTTTTGGCTTTAGATGACCATTAACTGATAAGGACAATTGGCTTGAAGTCATAATGCCAAGAAATGCTTTTACAATTTGCATACAGCCAACCACCCACCACCACATACAAACGAATATTTTTATATTCCATTTTTGCATTAATTCCATAATCTTTTAGTTAAATCTAATTTGGAATACTGTCATCTCTGCTGAATATTGTTACACTTCGGCTGTGGTCCATTGCTGCGTCTAAAGGTAAAAAGTCTATGAATTTCTGAGAGTCTAATAGCTTCAGAAGCAATTTGGGTGAAACAAAAAAAAAATTGTCAAAAGCCACAGGCAAATTTAATTTAACTTAATGTATTTTTGTGTTGCCATTTAGAGAGCTCAGTTTTTTCACCGCCCCCTCTTTGTGGGTTTCAGTACATTTATTTCATGTTTTTGGTTGCGGTTAACCATTATATGATTATTTTGTTTAAGGATAATAGTTGTTACTGGTTGTTTCCATAGCTGAGCGACTCGATTTCCATCGAGTACATTGTTGTGCGAATATTAGAAAAGTGCAACAGAAAAAGCCATAATAACATTAAATTGTTTTACAAAGCCAAAAATTAAGTGGTTTTAGTACTTATAACACCCCACATCATACAAGAGGTCTTGAAGCAGGTGGCCATTTTTGTCATATTCTATGCCGTACAGTGGCGTTATAGGTTTGTGATCATGTTTGTGGTTTTGTGCAATAAAACTACAATTACAATGCAGACAAATCAATCAGCCTCACAATAACACAATTTCTTGCAGGAGTTGATTTCTTTAAACAATAACAGTCCTGCTAATGTACGTGTCTGAAATAACGTCCCCGGATGATTAAAGTGTACTGCACATCATTTCTGTATTCACCCACTTTCGTTGAAAGTGGCATCTTCAGTGATGGAAATTCCAGCAATATTTGGGTTCAGTTCAGACAATTCACCAGGGCTTATTGCTAAACTCATTTACCTTTTGAATGGCGACCTTATTTAACCCTTCATTGTTAATCAAGTGGTCAAGCTGTCTCGTTTTACAATGTTTAGCCCTAAGGGTTTAAAAATAAGTCGCAGTCAAAAAGTCAAACGAAGAAATTTGAAATTTCTATCCGAAGTAAGAGTTGGAAACGTAAGAAAACAGCTAATCGAGAGTTAATAAACTAACATTGAAATTCAAGGTTGGCAGGTAATAACCATTAACACAGGATGCAGAATAGAATAGAAATACATCGTACATTGAGCAAAGCAAAAAAGGATGGATATACTATTCAGTAGATGATTCCATCGGCCACTGGCAAAGACAAATCAAATGAAATGTAATTGATTACAATAATTAGAGTTTGTGGTGATGCGTAAAAAGTAACATCATTGAAATTATCATTTTTAGAGGTTAAGGTTTATGCTTGTTCTTAAAATGCTACTTATTAATAGCAGCATTATGCTTTCTGTAATCTTAACAGTCAGGAAGAGTTCACAGCTATTTTCTTTCTAGCTGACAACTCCCCAAGCTATGAAGAATAAGTTAGTACTTGTATTATAAGGTCGCTCCAAAGCCACTGAAATATAATTCCTATTATTAATGCAGTTATTAAAATCGAAGTTTTATGTTTAAGAAAGTTTTCAGAAAATTTAACATTTATCAAAAGTACATTTTAACGACTTAATAGCACTGAGGCCAATCCAGCTGAATTAGGGATATCTCAGGTATTAAAATTATATTATACATTATTTTTTTTATACACAACTTTGACAACCTAGTGAGAAATTGGCAAATACATTTAGATTATCAGATAATAATTCTATAGAATTATTGTCATTCATTTTATTTTAACAACATATATTGGGTGCGCAACTAAACACTCGCTGTTTTTTTTTTTTTTATAAAAAAATCAACTTTATTATGTTTTACAAATCATTTATCAGGTTTACAAATGATTGAAAGTATTACCCATCGCTAGCTACTACCTTTTCCTATCTTGATGGCAAAGCTCGAATTTCGTCACGGTATGACTGTTCATCTTTTGAGGCTATACACGAATCTAGCCATTCCTTGACATCGTCACATGAGTGGAACTGCTGGTCGGTCTGATCGACCAGCCAGAATGGAACAACTGATAATCAGACTGCGCAATATCTGGAGAATATGGCGGAAGGCATAAGACTTCCCATTTCAGCGTTTCCAGGTAGGTCTTAACCGGCTTGGTCACGTGAGGCCGAGCGTTATCATGCTGAAGAATCACTTTTTCGTGCCCCTCGGCATATTATGGGGCTTTCTCACACAGAGCTCGGCTCAATCCCACTAATTGAAGTCAATAGCGATCCCCAGTGAGAGTTTCACTTCGTTTCAACAGCTCATAATAAGTAACACCGACCTGGTCCCACAAAATACAGAGCATAACCTTCGCATCGTGAATATTCGACCAAGTCGATGACGTAGAAGCATGACCGGGCAACTTCCGTAACTTTCTTTTCTTTGGATTGCTCTAACGAATCCATTTTTCATCACCCATTACAACACAATGAAGAAACCCCTTCCTTTTTTTGCCGCTGAAGCAGTTGTTCACAGGCGAAAGAACGACGTTCAACGTCCCTTGGCTTCAACTCATAAGGAACCCAAGTTCCTTGCTTTTAAATCATTCCCAACGCATGCAATCGCTTGGAAATGGCTTCACGGGAAACTCCTAATACTGAAGCAAGCTCTACCTGCATTTGACGCGTATCCCCGTCAAGCAATGCCGTCAATTCAATATTTTCGAAGGTTTTTTGTCTTCCTTCAAGCGAATGGTCGTCAACATCAAAATCAACATCTTTAAAGCAACGAAATCAATATCGACATGTTTTTTCACTTAAACGTTTTGAAGCTCTCAATGAACTTCAGCCGCCGTTTTCTGTAATTGAAAGAAGAACCTCAATACTTCCCGCATATGACGATTATTTGGCGCAAGCTCCTATATATTCATACAACCAAAAGAATATGACGTCAAAAGAAAAACACTATTGTGTCTAGGTGGTATATTTACGGTATGCTTAGTTAAGCTCGGCTCATGACGTCTAGATTATGGCAGAAACGACTAGCACTTACAGCTGGCGCCATCTATTGGAAAACAGCGGGAACTTAGCTGCCCATAATATATACATACCTATATATAATCCCTGAAAAGTATGAAACTAAGAAAATAAGGGTTCAATCGGTCATACATATGGAAGCTAGCAAAAAAGCAGATTTACTCAAATTTTAACAAGAGTTTTAGGTACAGACAACGGACAAAAATATCTGTTATTTAGGAATTGGAGAAGAAAGATTGAAAGATTAGTGTGGGAGGTACCAATAGGGGTGTATGGATTTAGCACATTTTCAAAGTTTAAAACCAAGGTATTCGATTGTGTCATGTTTTAAGAAGTGTCGTAGAGCTTTACAGCCAGAGGGACATCGTTTAATCTGCTAGAAAAGTAAAATTATATAAATTTTCATTCCTTCTAGCGAAGGCATAATTATTTGCAATTTTGTGAATATATATTTCCATTTTTAAAAACTTTTTTAAAAGTTGTATTTTATTTTTTTTATTCTTTTTTTATTTATTTATTTATTTATTTTTTTATTTATTTATTTTTTTTTTTTTTTTTTTTTTTTTTGTCTTTGCAGTAAAGTCAAAAACAGAAAGAATTGCAGTCAGAAAACGAGAATTTAAATTTTTTAAATCAAATACCTTCGTAACCATAAGAAATAACTAAATACTATAAGCATATTTTTTCTTCACGATATCGAACATATTCCAGTGCTTTACACTGCAATAAAGTAAATTTCCACTTGTATGAGAAATAAGCACGGAAATATTTCTCTCGAATGTGTTAGTAAACATTAACAACATGGTAATCATATTGTATTGATACTTAGTTTTCATAGAGCTTTCTCTGAAAGCCTAACTTCAAATCCTCCATACATTTGTCGTTGATCGCATAAGTAGTTTCATAGTAGCTGCCATAATCATTATAATTTTTCCGAGTTATGAACTACCGTGCGCTGTTAGATATTTGCTCGTGGGATGCCTTATAAATCGTTATTACGCAGACAGCTCGCAACCAATTTAGGACCTCAATCACTTCGTTGCTAGACTTATTCCAAAACCAAACGAAAAAAACCAAAACCATCGAAAACGTTCTTAAAGATCTGGCTGACGGGAGCTACAGAATGACGTTATATTTCATTAAAAATGGGAAGACTGCTCTGACAAACAAATCAATTAAATTTAACCATAAATTAACTCGTGTTGATTTTATTTAATTTTTTACAAGAAATCACTAAATTGTTTACTCTGTGCAGTCGAAAGTATAAATTAAGCTGTTGTAATGCTATTAAAATTCACAACATTTCTACCTACATACCAACATTACACTAATCACGATCCAGATCCCAATAGATTAAAAAAAAAATCATCACTTTTATAAATCTAAAACTCAACAAATTTGTTGTAGTACTCCTAAAGTCTCTTCCGTATCCCTTAAAGCTTATACAAATACATTAGTGTTTTCTTCAATAGGATTGCCACGAGTTAATCTCCTCAGTTCATTGGGGCATTATAAATATCATCATATATATGCAAATGTGTACACCGGGTGTGTCGATGTTGATACTAAGTAGTATAATGTTCGTTTTTTTTTTTCGTTGGATGAATCTAAAATACATCAGGGAAAACTGACAAAGGAAATTTATTATGGGACATAGGAAATCTCAATAGTAATTTTACAGCAATTAGCTTTTTTCAATCTTTTCAAATTTACATATACACACACACATATATAGATACATATGCAAAGTTTAATTCATCCACGTGTATGTAAATTTATTTTCATAGCATTATGTAGAGACGTATTTTCACTTTTCATTTAAATCATTTTATATTTGCATATTTCAGTATCGAAACCTACAACACAATACAGTTGGTTAGACAAAATCTGTAATCGAGATGTGAAAAGGCAAACTCGAAATGAAAAAACAAAATGAGCTGGCCTATTGAATGTGTTAAGGAATAAAGGTGTGATTTCTAAACACTGCGATGATTATTGTTACGAATTGGGACATTTATTATTTATTTACGAAGGCAGTCCCAAAACTAGCCGACCTAACAAAGAACACACAATAAAGTTGCGAGAAATTTTCTTTATTTTCATCAGAATTTCTTTTTAGCTTGGTACACTTTTTCCTTTGGTATTCAATAGCTTCTATAACCTATTTATAGTAAGAACGGTCAAACTTCTTAAATAGCCATCAACTGCATACTCCACCTCTTCATTGTTGGCAAATTTTTTTCACCGAGCCATTTTTTCAAGTTTCGAAATAGAAAATATTCCAAGGGAACCAAATCTGCCGAATAAAGTGCGTTATGAAGCAATTCGGAGTTTTAATTACATTAATTTTGGTAATCGCAATAGTGGATGATCCGGATTCTTCTAGAATAAAAAAGAGAGACCAGTCTATACAACCTCTACAGTTTCTTCGAACACACTGTATATTAACATATTTGACTTTTTATGATCCTACTCCAGAAAAAATGGACCAGTGTGCACAAAGTTAAACGACTATAACTGTCATTAGAAATCATCATCATAAAATATGTTTATGAACTTTTTTGTCCTGCTCTGTTCTGTTCATCTTTAGCATTTTAATTTGGTTGGCCAAACTTTTCTGTTTTAACTCGCATTTAACAACCGTCAGTCGGTGTAATTTAGTCAATTTGTACATACTTTTATTACCTGATTTAAATAATTAACATGACAACAGTCTGCTCTATTACGGCCGTATAAAAATGATGTCCAACCTTACGTTACCGGTGGTAGTTGGGCATTTTGTTTTTTCTATCAGCTTTATGAAATTCAAATTGACGTCAATTGTTGTGGTGATGATGGCGTCGCTTAATGATTTCGATGGCGCCCGGCGCCCGGTGGTGGTGGTGGTTGATGCCTCACAACCGTTACGATAATAAAATCTGTGTAAATACATTTTTACATAAAAAAGAGCTCAAAACATATTTTTATTAACATAAACATATTAAAAGACTACTGTGGCAAAATTTTAATATATTAACTTTTTCTTTTTGGTCCGGTTTATGGTCACCATTAAGTCCACGTTTACGTGTTGCGATAAAATTAATCAATTTTTATTATTTGAAAATCTGTATTTTAGTGATATTACTTGAGGGAAGGACTAACTTATCCATTCTAATTTAGGCACTGTAGTAACAAAATAACGTACTTGGCAACAGTCTGCTATGAAGTTTTAAGCATAAGTTGTACACTGATATTATTAATATAACACAAATACTCGCTATAGGATATTATTTGTTACTGGAGTTGTTCATAACAGCTAAAATGTAGGAATTTTTCCTAACTTAACATATACAAATCTATCACAGTAATTCTTCAAAATATGCAATAAACGTTTATACCCACTATCATGGGGTAAAGGACATATAAAGTTCATCATTCCACATTTATTTTGTGTGAGAGGAGGGCTTTATTGCTGAGTTCACATATCAAGCCAGGAATTGATATGTTGTTCAAGACACTGCGGCCCTCAAGTATCATAAAGGGGACAAATAGGTCCAGTTTGAAATAATTGAAATACCAGGCCAACAATACTCACTCAAAAATTTATACAGCAATTTTGCAATTTTCGACGTTCACTGGTAATTAATATATATTTTGTCAAAAAAAGAACAGACGATTGGTCAATAAAACACAAAATATTTGTTATGCATTCAAATTTATTGTATCGCCTTTAAGGTAGACCCCTTCCGAAATAATTTACTTTTGCATTATTTTAAAATTATTATTTTTCAAACTCATTTTCCAGAAAAGACTTCATCGCACCGAATTCTCTTTTGAGTCCTCTATTAACTAACTAATTCGAGTTTTGGAAAGAGAAAAAAAAGTCAGTAGAAACCATATCAATAATCAATAATAATTTTTTTGCCAGAAATTCTTTCACAATGATAGCTTTGCGAGATGGTTCGTTTTCGTGGTGAAAAATCCATGACTGTTCCTTCCACAAATCTGGCTATTTCCGACGAATTTTCTCCCTAGAACTCAGTATAACGACCAGATGATATTCTTTGTTTACCGTCTGACCGCGTTAATCGAAGAAAACAGTCAACATTAAATTTGTGGCCAGAATTGACGGCTTTTAGCGTGTCCTCAACGATCTTTATGCAATTAAGTATTTGACGAAAATTCAAACCTTTCTTAGTTAGTTAACCGACTAACCCTTTCGCACTCAAAAAGTCATGTAAAATGATACAAATTGATTCCTGAGACACAGAAAGTTTAAAAACCATTGCTTGTAAACTTAACTGAAGATTTTGAGTCATCATTTCCTTTACTTCATCAATGTTAAATTCAATTGATGACCGACTATGCGATAGAATTTTCCCATCACATTTTACCCGTTTTTAAACTCACTGCGCCAAAAATAATTTATTCCATATTTTTGTCTATTGTAAATAACGCAAAACACACTTGAGATGAACTGACAAAATTGGGCACAGTAAGCAAACTAAATGGTGGATCAAGTTCATACTCCACAACAGTACAGAGTACAGTCAAGTCAATTTAGCGTCTAAAAACGGGCTCTTTAACCAGGCTTTTTAAATGATAAATTCATGTTAGTTTTGTGACAGAACACACACAGAAGGAACTGTTACGTTATTTACATTTGTAAGAAACCGCCTAAGCCAATTGAGCGTGGAAAAGTAGTAAAAATCACATTTGACAGGCCCATTTATCTGGCGATGAGTCAATACGTCATCCACAGCACTGTGGCTCGCAAACCACATTTGTGAATGTCTAAGGTTTGGTCGAACTCGGGGCTCACATCAGTTGGTTTGTAATTTTTGTTCATCACCTCTGAAACTTGGTATAGCTCCGATAATTTTTGAAAATTGGAATGACTTACTTTGTCTTTAATCCGCCCACATCAAAAACTTCCTGTCCATAACTCTTGAAGTTGGCATAATTAGAATGCATCAGCATTTGTCCATAATTCGAAATCTCTTAAGAAACAATAAGCAGAACTCCTCTTTTTATTGAATCCAAAAATATTAAAAAATTCTACAGTACGAGTATAAGGATATTCTTCACCTTCACGATTTTCATGTACTTCTTTTCGTACGAAGTGCACCACACACAGCTAGCAAGAAAACATGTTAAACATTTCTTACAATTAAAGAAGTTAATTTGGATCTTTTCATCATGTTTAGCAGAGCAATGAAGAACATCAAATATATTACTCCCACAATAGTTCATCACACATTTTCGGCGATAATAAAGAATCCTTTTAATTGTGTTGATTTATTACATTGCGCGAAATATTTTCTCGCAATTGACACCAATTTTGTCTTAACAAGACAAGCTTAAATTAAAAGATTTTAAAGATAAAAATTTTCATTTTTTTTAAGCGCAAATAAAACGACAAAAACTTTTAACACAGTCTTGATGCATTTTGTATGTACATTGCAAATATTTGGATTATTGTACTTATATTTTCGGTATTTTGTTTTAACTTTTACCATATAACAACACTACTTAACCTGTAGTAATAAAAAACTTTTTCTGAATCACCTCTGTACTTTTTTTCAAAAATAATCATTATTAAGGATTTAGACAAGAAACATTTGAAAATGGAATTTTTTCAAGTGTATTATATTTAAAGATGTTTAAAGTTTCCAAATCAATTCTCATGCATTTAATTACAGTGGTTTTGACTGATCCAACAGCAACCAAAAATACGATATGTGCGATATTATTGTAACTATTTGCGATTTTTCCACAACTTGCCAATTTCATATTACACTCAAAATCTCTTGCAATGCACATTTTAAATATTATTTCCATATTCTTTCAAAGTGCATACTCAAACTTCTGTATTGTATTCTCAATATAATTAGCTTTCAACATTTTTGCCACACGAAAAAGTTCTATGTAAAAGATCTTATCATATATTTTCAATGGAACCAACAAACCATTAAGGCAAACATGCCTTTTATGGTCCCCATAAAGACTAAATCTTAAACTAAGAGAAAAAAAAACAAAATCACACACAAAACTGCACGTGAACTAGGAGACGGCCTCTTCTCTAAAGAAAAAAGTATATATTTTATTAAAATACTACACAAAGGACTTCA
Organism: Philornis downsi; assembly: GCA_019455685.1. Classification (NCBI taxonomy): domain Eukaryota; kingdom Metazoa; phylum Arthropoda; class Insecta; order Diptera; family Muscidae; genus Philornis; species Philornis downsi. The sequence goes on from JAHXMU010000016.1 coordinate 4,411,801, forward strand.
CATAAACCACAGGGATATTGTATTGAGGCACAAGACTTCTAGACTGAATGGTGTAACTATTCAGCCTTTTGGAAGAGGAAACCTATAGAAAAGTTTATTTACCAAGCCCCGGAGATAAAAAGTAGACTCTAATAAAATACATATTTGCAACTAATAATAATACAAATTTTTCACTGAAATGGCATTAAGAATATTTACCTCCACTACCTACGTCCTTAGATCCCTTCAAAACCGAAGGTGTTTTGCCACATATTTTGTGGGCAACTGTTTAATATCCTAAACTTTAATTTGAGTTCTGCGTAATGAGAGTGCGCGTGTGTGTGTGTGTGTGTGTCGGTGAGAATTAAAGTGTACTAAGTTTTTTTTGGATTGTTATCCCCATTGAGTATATTAAATGCAGACTACACAGAATAGGAGGATTTCGTGTCCTGAGCAGCATTACAAGTGAAACGAAAAGACCAACACACATTTTATTAAAAACTCCAAAGGGAAATACACTGTTTCCTACTACACGCATATAGAAATATCTATAGGTGAAATATATGCTTTATATTTTCATTTAAACAATTTGGAATTTCTAATAGTTGATGCTTTGCTTATGCAGATATCATTTATGTCAAGTAGGAAACGGAGAACACATCCTCTCTATCTCACGGTAAGTTGTCGTGTGAAAAATATGATAGACGTAATCAAGAATCATATAAAAACTTTACTTGAGCAATATGTTGAGGGCTTCTAAATGGCATCTTGCTTCAACTTGGATGTGTTATCTGTAGCGGGGACAACATTTGAGTTCAGTCTATGTGCATTTGGTAAAATCCGAGAAAATATAAATATGCTTGAGATACTTCTGGGATTTGAGACTATTTGAGATTGCTCAAAATGTAAAATTATCATACTTATATAAAGAACGATATTTTTTTCTATTACGTTCTCAGTCGTAGCAGCACTTTTAACAGATATAAAGCCAAATTAAGGAACTTATTCATTTATTGAAACATTAACTTTCTATACAAAGAAAACGCAGCATATGATAGCAGGTCATATACAGAAGGAATGGATATGTGTATGGAAATGCCTGATTCAAAACATTCTATTAACATGTCCGGTTTTTTTAAGGAATGTACCTAATTCGCCTCTTTTTGTTGGACTTATTTAAAATTTTTTTGAAATTTCCATACAATCGATTGATATTTAGCTTCGGAGTCAAATTTCAATTTTTTCAATCAATTTTCATCTCTCCCTTCACTGAATATACATCTTGGGGAATGAATTGCACTTTCACTTTTCCCTAAAATTCTCGACCGTCAGACTTTGAAACTGCACCATGCTTTATAATTTGCCAAAGTCGTGATAACATTTGCAAGAAGCGGAAAGGCACTTTCCAATTAATATCTCTAACATATTTGCTTAAGGAATAACTGCTACCTACTTAATGATATTAGTTATATTAGTTTTTATTATTAAAACTTTTTTGAAATGGATGCGATTCTCATTTTATTTTTAATTTTACTGCAACCATGAAATATTTTGTTTGTGATTTCTTTTTAGTTATTTCTAAAGAAATCCGATTTTATGTACTTTCGGGAAGAAAAGTATTTTTGTAAATCTTAACAAACGAACATTTGGACCATTTTGAGAAAATAATTTTCCTGATGAGAATCCAAAGAGTGGCAACACATTCCGCTATCAATACCTACAGCTTCAGAATGCCTTACTTTGACAAGGAAGTACGAGTTCATTTAAGTCGCAGAAAAATGTTGTCAAGCATCTGAGGCAAATGATGCGACATACCTGAAAATGTTGAAGCTAATCATAATCTGTGTTAAGAAAGAATCCTGTAGAGAAAATTAAAGAGACTAACGGTCTTTTTGAATGAACGACAGAGCAAGGATAGCAAATGATGCAGGGATGAAGTCGAAGTAAATGGTCCGAAATAAAGCATAACCATTGAGGAGATCACAACAAATTACTCTATGAAACAACAGTTCAAGCTTAGGACTTTAATCAAATTCAGTTGTTATAGAAGTATACTGGCATATCATCACAAGTCCCCAGTGCTTTCGCCCTTTCTATCACAAATTTTCATAGACCAAAACAAATTTCTTCTTAGAATTAGGACATGTTTTCGATTTTATTTCAATCAAAAACTTTTCGAAATTTCGCAATTTTATAATGTTCCAAGACATTATAACTTCAAAAAATAAATAAATAAATAAATAAATAAATAAATAAATAAAAAACCACAAACAAGAACTCTTCTAAAGACTACATTTGGTTAATGATAGCACTTTTTTTACCTTACTTAGTTTATGGTACACAAACTATCACCTACCAAAGCTCTTCCACAGAATTATGAAGATGATAATGAGGAAATGTGGAGTCCATACGACTGGTGACATCGTATAGTAAATATATTTGTCATTTGTTATGTTTATAATGTAAATACCATGGGAACAATGATGAGAAATGTCACTGCAACCTTCTCAAACTCTGATACTACATCCGCAAAATTGCGTTTTGTGGCAAACGATATTTACACTAAATTACTTATAACTAAGAACGAGTATATTTCTTGAAAAGAAGCATGAATTTTAAAATTAGATTTTGTGCACTTTGGTTTTATCGCCTATAAAATGAGCAATGGAATAAGCAGTCGATTTAAGACAAACATTTCACCCGGTTAATAAAAGTCTGGCTGTACCAGAGTCCAATTTCTATAAAGAGCAGTATCTAGGGCGACGGCTCGAGCAGTTGAAATAATTCTGCGAGCTTTTGGAGCAAAAATACTTTGTAAAACTTATGTGTACTTTATTGTACATACAATGATGATCCGATAAATATAGTGCTGGTAATTCACAATGTTGAGAAAAATATGTTATGAGCTGTTTGCCTGACAAAATACAAATTTCCCAGCATTCCATGAATGAAATATAGAAGAACTTCTAGCATTCAGTGAGCTTGCATATATTCTGTTTTCAGATTTACTCTAAAAAACCTATAGCTTAACTACGATTCCGAACGTTAGTTTACAAATATTTTATTAGAATCTTCCATTAATAGACTACGCAAAAAGTTCATCAAACAAATCCAAGTGACCACCATTGCGGTATGGTTTGACTGTGCTCATAAAAAAGTGTTACCAATTCTTGTATTACCATGCCTAATTATTCTCGCCTGCGTTTTATCTTAATTTATTTTTTTGTGGCCGAATTTTCATTCCGAGTCGAGCTTTAAATAACTTAAATATAAATTGATCACTGATTCTAGCAATATATCATGTAGCGATTCAGATTTCCCATAATTGTGCTCCAAAGTAATTCAGAACGATCTTGAGTTGGCAGTTATAGCTGTGATACGATCGAGATTAGTTTCGAGATGCAATTCCTGTTGTTCCGCCCTCACTATATTACTGAATATAGAAACTGCAAATTTTACTGCCGCTATTAATTCCTATTATTGTGATGTGACTTCTTGGTCCCATCGAAGATGAAATCCTGATAATTAAAACATCTTAAATTAGAGTATGTAATAGAAACTTTGCATGAAAATATAACCAATAAGAAACACCTGCACTTCAATAAATTTCCAAATTAATAACCTCAAAACAAACTAGATTGACACAATCGAATGCATTAAATAGCAACAATAAAAAATCACCACAATAATTCATAATAATTTCCAAATTCCTAAATTTCCCTTAGAAATGGTGTTGAAATCTTTCTATTGCGAATGGATACTTACGGCAACATCTTAAGGGGTTATCTTTTGTATAGCTAGAAGATGAAGCAGCGCATGGTTGTTTCCTTTTTCTATGAGTTTTCATGATTTTTATCTGAATTTTATTTCCTTAAAAATATACTATACTTGATTCAGTTTAACAATATATAAACTTTGAAGCATTTGCTTCTTGTCCTGACACACAATGGCCTGAAAAAAAAGCAAACAACGTTTCTTGGTCCGCATACAATTCGCTCCGTCGTCCTCTGTGCTCCCTGGGAAAATTCCAGCTAAGCAAAAGGCCACTTAAAGCCCCAGGAATGAAAGGAAGCAAAAGCAGGAACAACACAACAAGGATGTAAAATTTACAATAATAGTTAGAAGCACCATCTGGAGGAGAAGAAGGATGATAAAAAAAAATATTGTTAAGTGTAGTAATAAGGAAATGTTTATTGTGTTCTCAATGAAATACTTATGGGCATGTGAATGAAATCTAAAGGATCAATCGAAAACATCTCTTTGCAAAATTAAGAGACTAATTGGAACACTGTAGTAGGGGGAGAAGGATACGAAGACGTTTAGTGTCGAATGAAATACAATGCAAGTACTTAAGTGAAGCGAAAACCTTTGGTTACCCTCAAGATTCCTAGGCAATGTACGTGTTATTTCCTATGAATTTCTAGTAAAATATCGTACGAACTCTCCCTCTTCGTCAGCATTTTAAATTGCTCTGGTTACGTGCTAACGTTCAGGGTGCAATATTTCACCGAAAACGCATGGATATTTCTTAGTTCACCTTTACGTGTTTCTTAACTTAAAGTTTACTGGTAGTGTTAGTTAGTACTGTAAGGCTTATAAATCTAACAGCTACACAATACCTTTGGCTGGTGTGAAACGTTGTTTTTCGATTTCATGTAATTACTTTTAACTAAGTTTCACTTTAAGTTTCTGCCGAGGTTTCCGATTTCTTTGACTGTGATATATAGATACGATACATAGATACGCATTATCAAGGTTGTCTTCTGCAGATGTTTAAGTTGGACAGCATTCAAAGATGATGGTATTTTGTAGTCCATTTAAGTTAATACTTTTTAAAGGAAAATTTAAAGATGTAGACTTATTAAACAAGAATATTTATTTGTTTCTTTTTTGTTCAAAAAGAGGTTTTCTGTTTTCTTATTTGCTTGTCGAAATGATGGCAAGAATATATAAATTTGTCTACTATACATCACACAAAGTATTCTAAGAGTATCAGTCTTCTACGCTTCCTCACCAAGTTGTCATTCTAAATTTTGGCAATGATTCAGAGGCCTGGTCCTTCCAATTTAGTTTTGAGCGTTCTCTTTTGCATCTCAGTTTTTTGATGCCATTGCGTGGTCAATGCCGACATACAGTTTCTATAGTTCATAATTCATACGAAGTCGATATTCTCGGTTTACTATTGTGGTCCTTATATTTTCTGGGGAATTTTCTTTCGAAGACTGTAAGAACTGATTCATTCATTTGCGTCAAGATTGCGCCCTATGCAATAAAACAAGTTGAACACTTGTTTAGTACACTTGTATTTTCGTTCATTGAGAGAAAGCATTGTCATTAAGTTGTTTGCAAGACCCACAGTAGTAATTATTTGAAGGCAATTGCAGGGTAATATCATAATCAGCTTTAGTGAATAAAAACGTCCGCCATTTCAAAATTGTAGTAGTCAACTATCACACAGCCTACTAAACGATTAGACTTATTGTTCATTGCATTCGGTTCAATCCTCATTTTTAACCAAATCAAGTTATCCTGACTGTATCTCAATACTTGCGTAGGTTGCAGTAACATCTTACAGCTCTCAGTCAATGATGTCTACATCATCAATGTAATCATGTAAAATGGCATTTATTTTCATAATCACCTCCAAATATTATGTATGTGGAATATGTTGCACGACGGGCTTTAGCCCACATTCCACAGAACTTTAAAAGCAATAGGAAATAGACTAATGCCTAAACAGTTGGTACAGACGCTTGAATCACATTTTTTAAATACAGAACCATTGTAGGCTTGGGTTCCAATATACAGACATAAATTTCTTGAACGAAATTATATTTAAGAGCTGATGTATGCAAATGTTCAGTCCATCTCCACCGGTTTAAAAAAAAAAAACGCTGCCGTAATACTGCTATCCTGATCTCGTTTTTCCCTGTTAATAGGCACTCTATGCCATCATCGATAATTGGTGTGATTTTTTCATTCAAGCTAAATTTCGGAACCAGTAACTTATGCAGATAATTTATACATGATTGCGTTACACACAGCGTATTTGTTATCTGATTTTCATTGTTGTCCTTACAGAAGGAAGAGCGCTATACTATAACATCAACTTTCTATGACTTGATCAAAATTTTCACCTCTATCTTGGTTCGTCGCTATATCCTCACTTCCTCTAAAAAACAGTCTGCATCTCTTTTCTTCTATTTGTATCATTCCCTCATAGCACGCATTACAATTAATTTCAGCATTGTCATATAGGCAGCATTCTCTTTCTCAGATGAAAAACAAAATCCAGAATTCTATACAATAAACATAAGCTCGGTTTCAGGTATCCAGTTTCCATCATATGCATTATAATAATTTGACCCCTTTTTATCTTAATAATTGAGAGAGCTTGTTGAAATACGCTGTGACTGTCTTTGTAATGCAGCTTAACGATGTCTCACCTAATATTTGCTTGGTTACTGACATGCTTCTGCTCATTTTCTTGCTCATCTTAATTGCAACTAGGTGATCTGAGTGCATGTTAGCAGCATAGATGACACTTGAAACAGGCTTCACCTGTTACTAAGTGATCAATTTCATATCACCATCAGCAGATAGCCTAGTTGCCTGTACTCGTATATAAGTTTTTGGAAATTTGTTTCAACTTGCTACCATATTCCACGCCATAGCATAAGGTTCCTATCTTAATCAGTTGTCGAAAATGTTTCTATGTAAACTTAGATTTTCGATTGTTGGATAAAGGGTAACTTTCCTTCCGATTTTGGCATTAAAATCTGTAAGAAGAACTTTAATATGGTGGCTAGGATAGCTGTCAAATGGTTCTGATGGCTTTCATAAAATGAATTTTTGATCTCACTGTCGTTGTCGTCCGTCGAGGCATGTACACAAATCACCGTTATTAAAAATATTCTACCGTGACGCGGATTGGGGCAGTTTTGTTGCTCATAGAGTTAAAGTGTGAAACAAGAAATCTAACCGTCTTGCCAACTACAAATTCACAATCAAATTCATAACCTTCTGCATAGCATTTGCAGTTACTGCATAGCATTTGAAGTTTGACATCAACTTAGTAATAGTAAACTAAAAAGAACCAATCGGATACAAGCAACTTATCTTTAAACAGTCAGGACATTAAGGTGCATATCCTTAGATCATGGTTCTTATAATGTCTGCGAAGAAAGCCTACCCTTCCAAGATTCCATTATTTTTTTTCTCTAGTGATTAATTGCACATTAGGCCTTCGCAACCGATCCTACTATTTGGACTATCAAGTGTTATCATTTACCAGGGAAACCCAGAAGTATTGAGCTATTTATCAAATGCTGCACAAAGTTTCATGGTTATTCCCAAGTCCATAATAGACGAAGAGACCAAATTAAAATTCCCCAATTGATCATTTTAAAGTTTCTCGTAAAGGCAAGATTACAATAATCCCATAGAACTATCAATTCAAGGAAAAATATTCAATTAAAACATATGTACAAATGAAAAGCTAATGCAATGATATTCTTACAAAAATTATCTGCCCCAAGAAAAGATTCATATCATTTAAACCCACCAGTCTTAACAACTAATTTCCAATTTTTTAAGAAAAAGTGATGGCTTCTGTTAAATGATAAATATTTTTTGGTAGTATAAGAAAAAACTGTTATGTAAAATGAAACAAAATTACCAAAAATTTGTTCACACGACCTCCACAGCATTTTATTCAATTACATGTTCCTCTTTTAATAATCATTCAATCAATCTGAATCAATCAATCATTACTTTAGAAAAATGTAATTTTCCTTTGCCTTTGATCCAGGGCAAATAATCGACCCAACAAACCCTCTGCTTATGTATGGTCGACAAAAAGCTACTAACCAACAACTTTATTAGTCTAATGAGGCGTATACTTATCCAACGTAGTACTTCTAGCTAGCACTGTAATGCGTATGATTATCGTTTTATTGGTTATAACTCATACGTCACACCTTAATCTAAATTTAATGGCACGTTATCATTCCTTAGCCAGCAACGGATTCAATGAGAAAACGCTTAATTTCCCACTGCCTTTGAGTTGAAACACTCTGACTTCCATTACGCTTCATACTCCTGGCATCCGGCATAATACTCGTATCGGCTCCTTCCACATATTAAATTTGCTTAAGCAGAAATGGTGGCGGGTATTTAAAAGTACTTTAACAGTAAATAAGTTAGTTGATTAAGAGTAAATTAATGTGTTGTTTCTGTATTTCAGAATCGCGTTTTGTTGTTGGCTTTCTGGTTTTGTTCCCTCTCAAAGAAAAATAAAAGCAATCACACCAACAAAAACCACATTCACATTTGAAATAGCAACAACAAAAACACTAGAGAGCACTTAAATATATTTTTCAAAGTGCCCATATTGGCAATTGTTTACATTTGTTTTAAACAACTCGTCTACTCTCCCGCTTTTTTTCTCTGCTTGTTTATTTTGAAACTGTGTGAGAGAGTTTGGATAAGGGCAGTTGTGTGAGGATGTGCATATGAAGTTGTTTAAAGGATTTGTCAACAGGGTTACCGTCATGTTGAGGCAAATGCATATAATGGGTAAAATAAATACATTTTGATACAAGAAAGACATTTTCCCTCCGACTCCCAACGGTTTTCACGATTTTTGACTTATGTAATTTTCTGAAAGCTATTGAAAAAAGCTGTAAAATCAGGTCCAAAACGTGATCGAGCCTTTATAACTTCAGGGTAAATGACAATTATTAAAAAGTATTGTATTTACAAACTGAACATTTTGAATGCTGCATTTCAAATTTCAACTTTTCTTTAAGAATTATGTAAGAAAATCTAGTCTGAAAGAGTATTAAAATGTTTTGAAGCGTGTTTTGCAGCGTATTGAAATGTAAATGATTATGTTAAAGACAACATTCCATTCTCTTCAATTATTGGAACAACACATAAGTCTCCTCCATTTTAAAACAGACGGTCCACCAGTAAGGTGTAATAGATTTTGTGAGATGCAAAACGTCATACTGTAAGATTAAATATCTGGCAATTCCATAACCATGAAATAGTAGGGATTTTGTATCAGTTTGTGTATTGAGTTTTGTGCCATATGCTGGAAATTTAAAATATCTTTCAATTCGTAGAAAGATGTACATATATATGGTGATGCTGCTTTAAATGAGAGAAGTTATCATGAGCGTTTTGAAAAGACTAATAATGGTGCCTTTAACGTCAAGTACAGGGTACTTAGAGAAAACCCGATAGTCTATAAAGGCGCGGAATTCGAATCATTATTGAAAGAAAATTCTTACTAAATGCAAGAAGATCTTCCAATTAATATAATTGTGATTCAACAAACAATTTCAAATCGTTTAAAATCAAAATGAAGGAATTATTGGTTCGGTTTTTAAAAGAAATTTGTTTAAAAATTTATATACAAGAGAACAATTATTTAGATCTATTATATAATCTCCCCCTTTCTTAATAACTTCTTCCCACCTCTCTGGGAGCTTTTTAATTCCTCTCTCATAAAACTCGAGCGGTTTTTCTGAGAAAAAGCATTCATTTCGATTTTTTACTTCCTTGTTATTATGGAAATTCAAATCCTTCAAGTGGTTTCTCAGACTGAGAAATAGGTGATAGTCGAACGGGGCAAAGTCTGGGGATTATGGTGGCTGAGGTAAAACTTCCCACCCAAGCTCTGGCAGTTTCTGACAGATCCGCAAGACAGTGCGAGGCCTCGGTGAGGCAGCGTGAGGTACCCACACATCGAGGTTGATCACAAATTCGAGCATCGAGGTTGCTCACAAATTCGAGCTCTTTTATGACCCCGTGAACGGCTGATACTGATTTTTGGATTATTGCAGCTATTTTTCTAACTATTGCACAGGGAGTAAGAATTATAACTATAATTATAATTATAATTATATATAATTATAATCATAATAAATACAATATTTCACCTCCTCGAAAACAACTTATTTTGGTCGTCCTGATCTGGGAGCGTCCTTTACAGAGAAGCCACCCGTTTTCTTCATAAACGGACTTTATTTTTTCGTTTTTCCTTTTCGAAAATAATACAGCATAATATGCCCAAAATACTCTTTTTCGCCGAATTTTTCCACTTTTTCAAACTTTTTTTAAAACCCTATAACGACTAGAATGAGAACACAAGTTAACAATAGTAAATAGTTTAGAGAAGAGGTAGGAGGAAGTTCTGATAGTATTTGAAGGAAAAGTGACGTACGGAGAACTAAATTTCCGAACAACCCAATATTTAATATCTTCATTTGCATATGGGAGTTGACTTCATAGCTCCACTCCATAATACCCGATTACAACTAAATTTATGATTATTCATTGTCTTAAATTTTATGTGATATTTGGACGAAATCACAACATGTCTTAAAAATATGTCTTTAAATGTCTGTCATAAAAATTGATAAATAGGTATCGAAAATATGTCACGATGTCCCTGACACAATTACTAAGAAATCTTTTACGGTACTGTATATTTGTCGTCCCCAATATTATGTCATATTTGCGCAAAATGGATCAATAACAAAGAATAAGAATATTCAAGTTAAGACAGTACAAATGGGCATCCTGAAGGAGAAATACTACCATGTTTTAACTCATTCGCCCATTTGAACATGGTCAAAAATTCGAATACAGATTTAGTACATATTATTACGCCATCCTTTCGAAAATTATTATTCGTTGGCAACCTTTTCGGCGCAGAAAATCCAGTCGGCTTGTTTGATAACTTTGTGTTTGTGTGTGCTCATTTTGAGAATACGTACGTAGGTGCGGCAGTCTATATGAATGAGTATTTGGGTATCTGATGGGCTGGCAGGAGTGTTTAAGCAATGCGTATGTGTTCGCAGTATATCCGGAGTGTTTGGAAAAGAAACACATAAATACAATTTCTACACATGTAGTGGATACTTCACAACAATTTATTCATATATGCATGTATATATGCGCATACACATGTATGTGTGGATGTCTGAAACCTCATGCTGGAAAGCAGGAACAGCTAAAAGGTGTAGTTTTGCTCTAGAAAGGGGATACTTTTGACCAAAACCAACAAGGCCCTCATTAGTTCACTTCATTTGCAAAGTACAAATGCGAAGGCATATATATGTAGACAAAGATTAAAAAGCAGGAAATGTATTTAATCAAATACTTCAGTAGCAACATTCTCAAGTCTGCAGCATTTACATATACTTAAGTATTTAAATACTGTAATATTTAAAAGTGCAAAATGTACAAGAATCTACTAAAAAGAATACAAGCATCTGTGGTAATCGGCTGGAATAATGAGAGAAATTTTCTCTGATGTATTATTGAGCATACGTAATACCCGTCTGGATGTGAAAATATTTCCAAATGTCTCAAAGAAGCAACAACTAGTACTCACATACAAAGGCCTAAAAGCCCAGGCGTCATGCAGACCACTAGACAAAGCAGAAAAACTATTAAAAAGTTTAATTAAATCGGTTACAGGCATTGATTTAATGGTGCATTAAATGTCAGCAATGCAGTAAATGATTTCAAAACTGGAAAATATACAATTAAACATAAAGATATACAACAAAGTTAGGTTTATTTGAGCCCTTGTTCTCCTTACATCCATAGGCATCAAAAGTACATTCATTAATCTGAGGAGGAAAAGTGTACTGACCACATTAAGGAATGATATTTCATCAGCAAAGTGTCTAATGCAGACACAAGACCCCTGCTTGAAACAAGTGGTGGACCAAAGAAGTGGCGCATAACGCACAAAACGGCAAAGGAATTGATTATGACACCAGATCGGGAATATTGAGAATTGATTTGCCAAAAGGCGGAGGATCGAAACCTTAACTTTACAGTCCAAATTCGACATGCCATGAAGAAACCTGAAAATACGATATTGCAGTTGTGTCATTTAATGGCAAACTTCCAAATAAGCCTAGACTTTTGATGAGAACTCATACCATAAAATTTATGAATTACTTTACTGAAAGGACATGTTTGTACAAGTAACACGATATAGAGCATACATTTTATTGACTGCACTTGTAATTGTTTTTCAAACACCTGGAATTGCCGACAGAGTAGGGCTCAATAACGCCCGATAATGTAGACGATATTTTGGCCACACACGACGATAGTTGGACAGCAGCAGCAAATTATACGGAATGTATCCTAATATGCCGAAAAAAATTAAGCTTAAAGATGCAAAATATTAATCTGCAGTGAAATCTAAACTAAAAACAGAAGAAGATGACACATTTACCAACTTCAGAATCACATTGAAATAATGTGAACGCAGTTTTAAGGCGCAATATTTCCCAAGGAAGGGATGTGAGCAGTTTTTAGTTGATATTTTACAAGATAGATTCCCTCCTTTTCTGCCACAAAATTATTCAAATGTATACATATTTAACTATTCAAATATGGAAATACTCAATTATACTGAACTATGCGAATATTCAAGTAAAGGAATGTCCGCCCATTTTGTCCACATCTCTGTACATTTTGCTCCTCTATATGCGTTTGTGCCTGCATATGTGTGTGTTTTTATTGCAGTTTATGTAAATTTACACTTAAAACCCAAAGTGGTACTCCTAAAGTAATGCAATGTGGTACTATGAAGATAGAATTGGCAGCACAACAACAGCAGCAGCAGCACCAATAACTCCAAGAATGAAAAAAAATCTCAGTAAGTTGAATATAGCAGTTTTTTGCAGGTGAGTTTTCCCCTGGAATCCCCTGGAACTAGACAGCAAATGTGGCTACATCATCACCAAACAACAACAGGAATTTCAGATTTGCATCTCTGCACACACACACGCACAATTGCATTTGGATGTATATAAAGCTGTACACATATTTTAACTTTGTGCTTTGTATAGACCCAAATAAACTCATTCACACAACAAGCAAGTTAGTGAAAAAAGACAAGATTCTAACCTGCATTTACCTTTGGTCTTTTTTTGGGGTCTGTGATTAAAACATTATTTACTAATTGACTTTTAAGCTAAAAAAGAAGAAGATGAAGAGTTGGTGGATGCAAATGGAATTCTTGTTTCTACAAAGTAACCACTTTTTTTAGAGAAGACGAGCTTTTAAGGTTTCTGCACCGCGAGTAAAAGGATAATCTAAGTTTCTGTGAATGATTATAAAGTAATTACGTTTGCTACAAAAATCTTTTGGGAAGATTTTAACATATTAAGGGGGAAATTTAAAAGGACCGGTAACGCCAAGCCAGTTAGAAGAAGTGACTATTGTCCATATAATAGTGGGTTCGAGCGCCGATATTGTTCTGTCTAACGCACCATATTGCTCTGTCGTACAATCGGCAAGTCCAATAGAAAGCTTCCCAAACTGACGGTCGGAATCTGTAAAACTCTAAAACCTGAGACCGTGATTTCCCAAAAAATTATTTTTTGAATTGCCTAGTGTGTAACCAAAAACCTTTTGAAATTTGAACGATTAGTCATGCTCACCTGCTAAATTTTTATCAGGAATACTTCATCAAGAAAAGTTTATCAAGAATGCAACAAAATCTCAACTTTAGATATGGAAAAATATTGATTCTGATTGATTTCCCAAAACTATAGGCAAGAAAAGTTTTAAGGGTTTTCCAATAGTTGTCCCCATCAAGGACTGCATGATGGTATCAAAGAACACATTAATGTCGTATAGGGTAGCCACAAAATCACAATTTTACAAATCTAAATGCATTTTTTTTTAAAGTTTTACCAATATTTTTGCTCATCAACGACTAACGTAACTAATCCAAATTCCAGAACAGTGAGGCCACTCAGAAGTCTGTCGTTTCGAAGTTTTACCTCACTTGTATAAGTCTTTCGTTTGGAGCAAAAATCATTGTCCTTCTCCAAAATATAACTTTCATTTTGTTGCATTGCGTTATTAATTAATTAGTTTTTATCCATCTACCGTTAGTTTCTTACCGTCGCGGACATTGGGTTCGCTCTATTATATAGTATATAAAATACAATATTAATATAACAAGTAAGAGTTAAATGATACGACTACCAATAGTGCGAACTAGTTGAATAAATCACCAACATAATTCAAGACTTGATTCATTATTTTCGCCGAAACTATTGCGATAATTTTGTCATCCTCAAGGGATATCTACTCAAAGGCACTCGTGAGCCATCTGTTCACATTTACTTATCATCATAAAGCTCAACTGCAATGTAAATTTATCTCATTTTACTAGGTAAACAGGGGCATTGTTATGTTGGCGGATAATGATAAGTAACTGGTGGCATTAGCCAGTCCAATGTTGATGCTGAAGATGTGCAAGGAGGAAAGTAAATAGTGAGGATGGAAATCCCATAGACTAGAAATTGAAAAATCACACCAACTCCTATGGCAAACAACACCGAGGAAAGAAGATAAATGCTCGACATTAATGTTGACCACAGTGGCCAATATTTTTTTTTCTCTCCACGTTGAACTGTTGCTCAGCATGAATTCGCGTTTTTTCTACTACTGCTACTTACTTTTGCGTACTTGAAGACATAACTTGAATAACTGTGACACTGTTGCTGTGATCCGATGACAGCCTGGAAGAGAACAGTAGTTTGGAAGTGGATATATTATCGTATTTATGGCATGAGAAGTTAAAAGATCTGTTGTAATGCAACAGATGTATTATCGTAATGGAACAATCGTTATTTTGATCTACAATATTACCTCGTATGCAGAAATGAAAAAATTTTAGATAATTAAATACGTAATTAGTCTGATTTGAATAACATTGTATTTGACTTTAAACTCGATGGTAGTTTTTCATCGTATTTTTAAGTAATTTGTTTTGTATTTGCTAATGTTGCTAAAAGCAGAAGAAAACAGTCTATAATTGATAATCTTGTATTTAATGCATGATTGCTATGGATCATAGATTTCTTTGGAAAAGAAATTCTCAGTATTTCTTCCTTTATAAAGCATCCTAAATTTCTTGAATCCACTGATCGATGCTTTTATTATTATTTCAATTTCATATAGATTTGATTATAATACTTTAAGTAGTTCTATTTTTATTCTTTCTTAATCATATTTTAAAAGGCCAAATGTGATCAAATACTAACCAAAACAAAATAGTTTTCATCTTTAATGTTGTTTGCTTTCTAATCAAAGATATCTTTTCGCTCAAATTGCCCTATAGAATAACTTTTAATATCAACTTAACCATTTCAGCACATCTCTTTATCCGCTAATCTGAGTATATGTGTTGATGTTACTTTTGATCGCTTTCAGTTGTACGTTGGGTGAACAATTTTTATTGATAAATTGACATCTTTAAACTGGATTTTCATACTTGCGATCAAAATATAGAAAAAATAGAAGAAAATAGAAATAGAAAAATAGAATTAAAATACGAGTAATTTGATCAATTCTCTGTAAGAAATGACGGTATTGACGTCAAGGCAGATAATGCCGGATGTCTCGACAAACGTTTGCCCGACTATTGAAATCGAAGTGTATTAAGTCCTGTGTTCAAAAAGGTGATCCTAGTGTTTGTACCAACCGCCGGGTATCAACCTTTTACCCATCGCTTTCACGGTTCTATAGAGCGTGAAATGTTGAAAAGTAAAGTCTTATTATAACTTATCAGTTTAGTTTTAGATGGGACAAATTCATCAGCCTTTTACCCATCGCTTATGCGATTGTGTAGAGAGTGAAATGTTGAAAATAAAGTATATTCCATGTGGCCTGATTATAACTTATCAATTCAGTTTTATTTGGGAAATCCTTAGAAGATGCAAGAAAAAATGATCGATACATCCTTGTCGTCAACTGTAGAGTATCCCCGACTGCCGAATACGGTAAAACTTGCATAAAATTACGACAAAATTTGATACTACCGCGCAAACGCCTTTATGGTATAACATTAAAGGTACAATAGATGAAAGACAGATGAAAATGTTGATGAAGTTATTTAGAAACGATTTAGATACAGAAAGTGCGATAGCCTACGTCTTCTATGTACATTTGAAAATGATTATGAAGAAGACTGCAGTAAATATGACGATGATATTCATCATATTCTATAAAAGTCAAATGTTACTTGCGTACGCTGTTGATAGACATTATTGCCTTGAAATTAAAAGAGCATTGCTTGCAAACACTGATTGCCAAGGGCATTAAAAGGCAATGGACATTGTTCGTCTGTCAATATATTAGACAGAGTCCTGTGTTTTGATATAAGGGGATGAATCAGTCCTGAGAGCATTTATGAGAAAAATATATTGACCGATCATCGGTAACGGAGGGTATCGATATCGCATAACTCGTGCGCTGTATGAGCTGCATACTGACATTGACGATCAAGGTTATTGAAATATATTATTTGCATTCACTGCGACATATTCCACGAAAGGTTGCCAGCAGAAAAACCTTTCGACAATGAAATCGATGGTCGATGGAGAAGAGAGTGACTAAAACTCCGTTGAAAGGACCAGGCTTTTGTCAATACTTGGTGTGATGAATTTAAGAAGAAGTTCAAAAGACCAAAGTTTTTCAGTGTAAATTCGGTAACTTTATTAACTAATTAACATCTCCATTAAGCCTTTTCTAAACACAAATTTCATCCAAAACAAGGTATTTTCTTCAATCTCTTCAAGAGCGCAAAGATTGAAATGATGGCGATTCGTAAGGTAATTTTATTTAAATTGTAGCAAAAGTTGCACTGAGTATGCCTCTGAGATCCTCATATGGAATATTGTTGCACACAAGTCAAAGTAAGATTTATTATAGTTTTTTTACTGGTTAGCTTATGGTGTCTTTTATTACAGAAACGGCAATATAAATTTAACATTAATCTTCACATTTTGTTTTAAGAAATCTTCATTTTTCTAGTGTGTGTATTTGCACTAACTGTCCCTGCTGAATCTGTCTGTAGATTTAAGAACGCTTTTCTTATTTTCAAGATTGAGTTTTGATTTCCTATTGATTACAGATAGAACAATATGATGTCTAAATTCACTTAATTTCAAACATGCGTGTAATTCAATGTTAATAGTTTATGGAAAGATATATTTTATAGAGTTACGAGTACATCACTCTATTTTATTACCGAACCTAGGTAAATTTAACTGCGAAGGACATTAAGGCTTCCTGTTTCCTGTGAAACAAAAAGAAAGGTTGATACTTTATACAATTAATTTTATATTTCTATTTAGAAATGCATTCAATCAGCGACTCCTGCATACAATCTAATATACCCTGTGCAATCAGTCCAATTTTTAAAAAATCAGAGGTCTAAATGACCTAAAACAACGGTCAGAGGAATAATTCTGGGAATGGATAGAATGACTTTTATTAAGAATTAAGTTTATTAAGTACATAGCACCGTTATTATGTTTATCACAGGAGCAGGAAATGCTACACTTTTTGGGGGCTAAGACCAATATTTTTAAAATGTTTCAATTTTCTCGTTCTGCAATTTGATTGTTCCTTTGTCACATTATTTGTTGACGATCCACTTTTCAAATTATAAAACTATTCAACTTCTATTCAACAACTATTTCTAAGGCCACTGTTAACATTGATTACCAAATTTGAATTTTTCAAACTACTGTACATTCCGCCAGCGTATGTCACCAGCATCTTTGTCATCCTCGTTGCCGTCATCGTCTCCGTCATCATCATCGCAGGTCATTATACTGCACAATTTATCTCATTGTAACTAATTACCATTGTTCACCGGATGTATGCGGTCGCAGTTGAGGCATTGGAGGAGTCATGATGATGGAATCAGTAGGACTAAGCTCGGCGTTGAAGCTGTGCGTCGAGGGAAACAAGAGACGATGTTTGGTTTTGGTTCGGAAAAAAAAGAAATCGTATCAATTTACTAAAGTGCCACTTTGACGTATTTCCACTAGTGCCGTTCTAGTGGCGACACTAAACATTGTGGGTGGAATGAAAGGGGGAAAAGGATCCGTCAGGATGAACAAATACTTAGACAAAGTAAACACGATTAAAACCATCAGAAGTAAACATGGAAACGGAGGATTGAGAGCGCAATGCAGCAACAAATAACTTCATTTTCACTTAAATTAATGAAATTTGAGAAAATTAAGGAAAAACGCACACACAACTAATGGAGGATAATGTTCTCTATGGTCATTCTAATGTAATTAAGTGTCAAAGTGGTGCGCTGATGATTTTGCCCAATTCGTTGACGAATGAATGTCATTGAGAGCAATTTCGTTTGGGGAAATGGTACTTAAATGCATCACTGGGGTGGCGAGGAAAATCAAGAGTAAAAGGTCTAAAAGGATAATAGGATTTAAACGCAATTTAAACAAAAAAAAAAGATTGTCAGGTTTGTACAATGATTCCAAAACTTTTTTGTACTTTTGGCAATGGTAGTTATCAGGCTATCATGCAACGAAATTTCGATAACGTTAAAAGGAAACTGTAATCAGAGCGCATTTCGAACCGTCCTAATTTCAAGGCGGGAGTTTAAAGAATATACCAATTCAAATTTTTGACTTTGAGATTTCAGAAGTCCTTTTGGATTATTAATGTTTGTCTAATTTTAAAAGATACTCGTATTTCCAAAACTACATACTCTAAAATTGTACCAAATTTGAGATTTTTCCAATAGCTTTCAAAAATATCTATTTGGTAAAATTTGTAAAGGTTTTTTTTTTTTTAGATTTTTCTGGACAAATAGAGAACGAATGAAGATTTTAATTACAGAAATTTTTGTTTGTCAAAATGTAGTATTAACATTTTAATTCGAAAGATGCTTTGACCCAGCCGAATTAGCCTCCACTATCAAATTTTTTCCTTCATCAGTATTCCATAACTTCAAATGAATGTAGCTGAATGATTAAATTGTAGAAGCAGTCTTCCATTAAACACATGTTATCCATCTACTTGTAATCTTGGGCACCAATCATTTATACCATATCGCTCAATGGGTTAAATTATTTAAAATATGCTCAAAATATAAATAAACAAGTTTATGATATATCTACCCCCAATGGGTTAATTAATAGTTATCAAAGGGCAAAATTATTGTTGGAAATTTATTAGTTTATCAAGAATGAACTTAAGCAGAATAGCTGGAATGAGTTTATCAAAAAAAAGACTGATTTCAGAATTCTGAATACACTCTTAATGAAACGACTTAAAAGTGCGACACCGACTCCTATCTCGGTTCCAATACTAAAGCTTAGATCTTACACTCTCCTTCCTTTTTAGATTTACTTCAGTATATCTACTGCTGGACAATTAAAGCTGATTTAAGTGACGCATAATAAACTACTTTCATTTATCAAAACAAAATATTAAGTTATTCAAATCCACTCTTATAATTTATAACTTAACTGCAAGGACAAATCACATCCTTTATGAAATTCAAATAAACTACATTTAATGCAAAGTAAATATTTTTTCTTCGATTAAACCAACCATCCACCATCAACGAAATCATTCAAGTTCAAAAAAGTCGAACACGCAATATAAACCAACCCAAAACATCGTTATAATGATTTCCGTTTGCAAGTCCCAAAGACAACCAGCGGATTTACTTACACAACATTCCACACAAACCTCCTGTAAATATTACCAAGCAAAAACAAACCATTGCGCATTACTTTTTTTCTTTCGCTTTCAGCCATAACTACTGAATGTTTGTCATCAATTTTCAGTTTTCTTTCGATTCCTCCACAGCTCCATTAAACGCCACACTTTGTATTGTGAACTGTGGGGCGACTACTATATCGCCAATATATCGCTACTCTATAGTAAAACTCTGCCAGCTGAAGCATTGGCAAACACATTTGATGTGGCTTAAAACAAAAAAAAAATAGAACTACGTTGCTCGTATACTACTGAGGAGCACTGCACTTCATTTCGGTGAACACATCCTGGTTCTTCACGCTTCAGCTTGTTGAAAGTTGGCGTGAACAGCTCAGATGTGTCTGTTTTAGACTCTTTGGGCGACTCTAAAGACCTGATGAAGCTTTGTGTAATGTTTGTTTAAGAATTCTCTTTGCACATTTCGCATAAATGCTTTCAATTTCTCTATAGTATAATTTCGCTTTTGATGACTTGTGCGAGTACTTTTTCTTTTTGCATTTCATTTCATTTCGATATGTCTAATGTAAGAAAAATGATAAATTTGCATTTTTAATGGCATAAGATGTTCCTAATGCTTCTTCTTCTACTTACATTTGTACTGTAGCTTTGGTTTCAAGTACAACGTTTTTTTTCTTGGTTTTAAGCTTCAGCAACTGGAAGGGTACATCTACTCCAGCTACTTTGGATTCGTGGCCATACTTAGATTTCTGCTTTTCCTACTAATGCGTTTTTACTATAGGTATTTGTAGTACGAAAGGGTGGCCTAATTTAGCTAGGTGAAAATTATTCCTGTCTAGGCGCTTAAGTCTTATATTTTGATTCACTTGCCCAATAATAAACTACTATTCACTTGATGCCAATATTTCTAATTAAAAATGATGGATACTTGTATTTTAATGCGTATTTCCATCTCAAAGACACCCAACACTAATTTATCGGTGGATTCTGGACTATATAACAAAACCGGCAAGACTAGTCTGGTATAGTTGGATTTTTATTTGTCCTTTTCATTAAGTCGCTCGTTTAATCTATAATGTCACTCATTCTCCTCAATACTCGTCTCCTGGTTTCGTGGTTGACTCTGAAGTGGATGAAATCATCTACGACTTCAAGGTTATATTTGGAAACTTTGACGCAATGTCCCTAGCAAGCAGCATCTTTCTTCGTCGAAATAAATAATCTGATTTAGCCTTCGCTTGAAGAGAGACCAATCGCCGTTGACTGCTTTTCGATACTTGAGAATACGGCAGTAACAGTTTTCGAACAATGATGTTTAACATTTGGCTTTTATTGACTAGTAATACCAGTCGTATTTACTGCAGCTTTAATTATAATCATTTCAAATAGTGTATTGCAGAGGTCTTAAGAGTGGACCAATAGAGAAGCATCACTGAAATACATAACTATGTTCTGGCTTTATATCATTTTTGCCCCATCGAACTGTCGAAAATATTTTTACTGTTGACGAAAAGATGATATGTGTTGCTTGCCTCCTTTCTAAAGATACACTGATGAGATAAAGTTAGGTCAGGTAGAATCGGCTTCAGACTTTCAGGGTTTTTTAAGCTATGAACTAAAGACTAGTATCTCTATAGTTGGTACACACAATTGGTTACTTTTTTCAATCACCAATCATCGTTCATTCCTCCATTGAGCCAAATGGGTCTTAAATAGCTCACGCAGTTGTCTTGTTCTTAAGCTGTGATACTTCTATACTGATCTCTTTTCGACTCGCAATCTTAAAACCTACAGAAGCAATCTCTCCATTGTAACTGGGGCAAACAACTTACTGAAATATTCTCTCATAATTGCATGACACTCTACTTCTTTCTAACCGAATTTCTATTGTTATCCTAAAAATAGCGGAGGTCCCTATCGTAGCATTCACTTTATAGCTTTTAACATAATATTTGGTCTTATGAAACGCTCTTTCCCATACAATCGCCCTCCACCTCTTTCCACAATCGTTTCTTTCGTTTAAAAAAATAACTGCCTTCCTTCTCCTCTAGTAACATACCTTCACAGAACAAATGGCTGCGGCGTTGCCATGTATGAGCCATTATTTCCTCAGACACAATGCTATACAATTCATCATACCATAGCTTATTTTGGATCATGGGTTAAATCAAGCTATCACAATTCTGTCACACATATTACAAAAATTTTCTGTTGGGAAAATTAAGGATTTCTATTTGCAATAATTCATATTGTAAATTTGTATTCATATTTTGTCTTTTAGTGGAGCTTCAACTTTCAATTTCTGAAGAGTATAGTAAATAATTTGTGAAAGTAACGGCTACAATACTATTGATCCGGTTATGATTTGTTGAAATAAAATCGAGAAGGAAGTCCTGATTTGAAAATGCAATTTTCTTACGACTGTTATTGCAATTATAGCAGTAACTAATAAGAAAAGTAACTAATAAGAAAAATTTTTTTTAATTTTTTTTCAAGGAAGGATATAATCGAAACTGATAATCGAACGTTGGGATCTTCATCAAACAAATTTCATTATTGGTGAGATAACTCTGATAACTCAGAGATGTATCCTTAGGCTCTGTTGATTCAAACTTCTTGTTTGTTTCCTCATTGTGCCCTTTTTTCTACAGTTACATGTTGTACTGAGAATTTATAAATTTATTTAGAGATTAATAACTAGAGCTCTACTCTCTCTCTCTCTCTCTCTTCCTCTCTCTCTCTATCTCTCTCTTTTTGCCCTACCAACCTAATGTAGATAGAGAAAATTTCATAATTTTTCTTTGAGACGCTCTTTATTTTTAAAGACTATCAGATTTAAAGTAAATTATGAATTAGACAAAACTGATTCCAATCCAAACGGAATGTATTATGACAGGGTATAGTTTTAATATATTATTTTGAAACGATAAAAATTCATCTGCACCTGATTAAAAAAATTGTCTTTGAAATTCATAGCGTTCAGGCATGAAACACCCTTTCAATAGCTGACATTTGCATTTCTCTCCAAATGTACTTCAGCACTAATGTTTTTATTGGTCTGTAATCATAAAATCAGACATTTTACAATCGCGAGTCTTCTTTTTTCGCCTCACTAACTCCTTTACAGGATGGTTATTCCCTGCCGTCGCCATCATTATCCTTGTCGTCTTCTCTGCACACATTTGAGTTTACAACCATCCATTCGCCTCCTCTGCCTGCTTTTGACGATACGAAGGAAGAAGAATATTAAATTTACATTTGGCATCGCATTCCAATTGCAATCGATGAAAACCATTAGGACATGCCAATAGCCCGCAAGCAAGTGCGGTTTGGCCGGGTAGACGTGGGAGGCCAAAAGCTATGGTTGATACCTTTGGTTTTTGACAGGAATGTAAAAATACATTAATATTGTAATAACAATAAAACTATTGGCATTTTCAACACTCTTACAAAAAGAAATTACGTTAAGATCATAACGTATTGGAATGATGCAGATTAAAATGAGTACCAACTCATATATTACCTACACCTACGCTCGCTTTTTATCCTGTTTGCTGGTGGTAAGAATGCAGTTTTTAAACTATTAAATGTTATAATAAAATTTTATATTTTCATAGCAATAAATTGGCGAATAAATGTAGTTATGATAGTTCGTTATAAGCTCGTCTCGATTAACAGTGATTGTTAGTTTTTATGATTGGAGGTGTGGAATACACAAAGAGATTTTAGAAATAAAAATATTTTATACACGAAAAATGGGGTAATAAGAAGGAGCCGAAAATCGCTATAAAAAATTGGAGAAAATAAACTCACTCGCATCCCGTGAATGGAATATGAAAAGCTTCCCACATTCAATGTACTTACATGCATTTGTTAATGCTGATGCCCGTTGAAAACAAATGTTATTAATGGAATTTTATATTGGAACTAATTTCGTAGTAAATCTGTATTTTTGAAATTCTCCAATTATACTCGTGCATTTTTTATTTCAGCTCAAATATAAGAATTATGTATTTGTTATTATTACTTCGTCAGTTTTCGAATTTTAGTTATTGATGACTTTTGGAAATAAGTTATTATTTTAACAGTCAAAAAAATAAAATTTCAGTTTAAGACTTTGAAAACAGTGAATGTATTTTCTTTCCTCTAATATCCTTTTCAATTAGTGCTAATAAAATATGATTTTTTGTAATAAATTTTTTTGTAATAAATTTCTTTCGTATTTCTTATAAGTATCCATAAATGAAGTCTGGCCTAGCCAGAAAACGACAGGGGAAGTACAGCACTCATATCTTTATTGGTCCACTGAAAGTGAACTATTCCAGGCGGGCAAGAGCGCCTTGGGAACGCTTTATCACATTTGGATAAACAACACAAGAGGCTAAAACCACAACCACAAGACGCTGAACCTTTTTCCGATTGTAATTAAACTGTGAAGTGAAAGTTGAGGAGTGAAGCACAAATTGATTTTCAGCCCTCCAACAGTAACATAATCCTTGACATTTTAAGTAAAATCAAAAAAATCCACCTACCTTCGTCAACAACAACTCCATTATCCACCCTCCACCGGACTAACCATGACATCAACAACACTCCCTTGCTCGTTTTGTTAATCAAAATTGCATTTGCAATAACTCTCCTACGATCTTTGAACACGATTACTCCATTCATGTTTTAACTGCATCTCTCAATTTTATTATCTCTTTGCACAACACACACACACTCACACGAACTAGCGCCTACACTTGTTTACATTATGCATCCCAACCAAAATCTCACAAGACACATGAAATTCCTATAAATTTGTAGAAATTTCAAACTCGATTTTCTTAAAGTTAATATCGCACATTGGCAAAAATTTTACATATTCTAATTACGCAGCTGATACATCTTATTGTGATGCAAAAATTGTGGCAATTTAAAAGCTTTTGAACCGGGTTTTTACTCATTTAAGTGGAGACCGTTTATAAAAAGAACGAACGCGAAAAGATGAATACGCTAACTGACGTTTAGTTGGTAGCAGTGTTGCCAGCATCATTTATTTTATTTTTTCTATCATATTTTCGGTCATTGCACTTTTTGCGGAACTGGATGCTAAATGAATTTTATTGTATTTGTTTCAAATTTTTCCAATTTTAGATTTTTTGATCTAATTTTTACAGTAATGTTCCTTTTTATACTTGATACAGTACTTCACATATCATAAATCTTCAATAACAACAAAGACAGTTTTGAAATTTTTCTCTGATATTTGCAAATAATTCCAATGGGTTTGTTATGTAATCTTGTGTCATATCATATAAAACCTGTATTTTTTTACATTTTACTAAAAACGTTGTTCGATTTATTAAGCTCTTTTGTGAGTTTTGGAAGAAATACAAATATTTTTTTCCTTTTGAAGTTACCTCAGAAAATTTCTTTTCGAAAATGAGTTTAAGAGTTCCAAGTAAGTTACTCCCGAATAATGCCATTAGAAAAAAGTAAAATTTTGTGTTCAGCGTTTTCCCCTCACAGAAAAAGCTGCTTTCCACTACGTACCATCAAAAGGGTATACTTTTCCATTTTGACTCGAAGCAATTTGCTTTGCATTTTCGCAACTAGGAAAACCCAGAAACTTGGTTTTATGTAAAATATTCTGATATCTACAGGATTTTTTTTTTAACGCAAAATTAGAAAAATGTATGTATTAATTATTTTCTGCCTGAAAAACATTACTTACTTTTTGGCGAAATTTTTGTTTTGTAACATTTTTCCAAATGTTTACCAGCTACATTTTATAGCAAAGAAAATATGTTTCGCGTGGACGATCTTAGTATATGGTCAAAGCACTGAGTCTGTCAGATCAATCAGTTAGAGTATTATCACATTAACAAATTTTAACAGAGATGAGAAATATTTGGGCCACTCGTTTATTTATTACTTTCTCACTCGAAGAAATAAGAGCTTGTTTTGCTTATATTTTGATTTTGTCTGAAATATCGAATGGAAACTTTATAGAAAGACGGCCTTGCAGTTACAAAAATGACACACTGAAAAATTGATCTGATTACGTAATACTTTTTTTGGATAAATTTAGTAAATCTTCATTACAAGCATTGTATAAATTGAGAAAACTCTTGCATTTCTACATTTTTCAATTCTTTTTTATATATTTATTCTTTATATACTAAAGAAACGATTAAAAAGCAACATATTTCAGTAAAGCACATTCCAATATAAATTTTAGTACCATCCGCTAAACCCATCAAGTTTTCCATCCCTAACTGTTGTAATGTTGAAAGAGAGAGCAAGAGATTGTGCGAGCGAGATTAACAGAGTATTATTATTATTACGCACAGCTGTGACTGTGTTAGCTGTCAGCTGTGCTTTGTTGTTGGCGGCCTAGTTCGGATTTTTTTCATTTATTTGCTAACAATAACACAAAATTGGACTTTGGTTGATTAACGTTGAGTGAAGAATTTTTGTTGCCGTCATTGCAGAAACAAAGTGCAGTAGTTTTTCTATACGATCTACATTTTTTGACTTTCAAATTTGGAATAGTTTGCGAATTAATTATACTCTCACACCGTACTAACTTGTTGCACTTTAAAGTTTATTTCCATCAAAATGGTGCGCGGTCAATTGAATGTTTTTGTCAACCGTCAGGTGTATGGATTAGGCCGTTTCAATTACCAGCAAATGCCAAGGAATCTTCTTCGATTGATGGCCACTTCGTCGCAGTCTGATTCCTATCAATATCTGCAACGCTCGAAGTTGCCCACAATGTATTTCCAAAAATCATTGCCCCGGTTGCCAATACCTTTGATAGATAAGACTTGTGAGCGTTTTTTGGCTGCCATTCAACCCATAACAACGCCAGAGGAATTTGCTACAACCCAGCAAGTTGTGAAACGATTTCGAGAAAATGAAGGCGCAGAATTGAGTGCGATGCTGAAGATAAAAGATGAGGCCAATAAGCACACCAGTTACATTTCCGAACCATGGTAAGCATCGCAAATGTTTTTGATTTTGTTGAATCTTTTATGCTGTTAAGGACTTACAAGAAAAACTTCATTAAGTATATTTATTCGTAATCGTCGTTATAAGCTGTCTATCTAAGCATACCTGCCTATTGCTTTAAGCGGGAAGGCCGAAATTCTCCCTAAGAAGGGCTGAACCTGATCATTTTAGGGCTGAACCCGCTTTTTTCCAAAACTTATATTTATTTCTTAAATAATGGCAATAAGCGATGGTAGTGTGCAGTTACTAGAAAAAATTGGCCAAACTCATAGACTTTTTTAAAGAATCAAGTTAACTGGAAGCTGAGTTAATAAAGAGTACGAACATCCCTGTTTCCAGTTAGAAACGAGTATAATCCTATCTAATGTAATGTTTGGAAAAATATGGTTTCTGGATGGAATCGGTCCAGGGAGAACTAAACCAACTTCTCTAAGTTGGTAATTTTTAATAATTTTATTTTATTTATTTTATTATTATTATGATTTATTCATCATACTGGTTGACAGGCGCTATAGAGAAAGAAAGTAAATTAGCATATTATTGATGAGAATAAGGCGTTAGGGAGATATGGTTTGTCATAAACTGAAAAAGTCGAATTTGATGCTTTATATGATTAAATTTTACTAACATTTTACGGTATCTGAAACTTTTCCTAACTAGGATTAAGTGTATCTTCTGATTTCCACGCTTTTATGTTTCCACATCTATTGTAGTTTTTGAAGTAACTATAGCGAACCACTTTGAGAACCGATGAAAGGTAAGTTGTGGCAGAATTTTTTTCGGTACTAATAGGCGATATAATGAATATATAAAAATCACCTTCTGACTACATATAGAATCAGGTTATAATTGCCTCACTTTACGCAACAATTCATTGGCAACCAAATTTTGGTCAAGGCAGACGGTTGGAGTCTGTATAGGGCGGTTAACCTGACATAATTTTGTCCATGTAGAAAACAGTTCACTTGACATGCATTTTTGTACTTATTTGTCTATATTTTATCCTTTCGTAGGTACATTTAATTTACCTTCTTTTGTAGATACTGTAGGATTTTATTTTGATAAAATGCGAGCTTAAATTTAAGATGTTACACAAAAATTGCACAATTTTATTTACTTTTTATTGCATTTGTCTTTACACAGGTTTGACATGTATCTAAGAGATCGCGCACCATTACCCCTGAATTATAACCCCCTGCTAGCAATGAAAAATGATGACAGGCCCCAATATCAACATCAGTTGGTGAAAGCTGCAAACATCGTCGTAACATCGCTTCGTTTCTGGCGATCACTACGAGCTGGCCTGCTCGAACCTGAAGTATTCCACCTGAACTCAAAGAAAAGTGACACAGAAAGCTATCGTCGTTGGATGCTTTTAACGCCAAAATTTGTAGCCACCTATGCTTCATACGTTTTTAAAGCCTTCCCACTCGATATGGTACAATATGAAAAGTTATTCGGCACCTCACGTATTCCCGATTTTGATAAAGACTATTTAGTCCACAGCCCAAGTTCCAGACATATTATGGTTATGCGACGTGGTAACATATATGCAGTGGACGTGCTGGATTCAAATGGTAATATTGAGCCTCCACGAGAGATTTTGTCGCGCTTAAATGCTGTAGTCAAATTGGATGAGTCCAAAACGGAAGCTGAAGTTCCCATAGGAGTTTTAACAGCTGTCGAACGTAACGATTGGGCTAAGGTTCGAAAGCATATTGTAAAAAGCAAAGTGAATGAAACTTTGTTGTCAGAGGAGGTGGACAAAGCATTATTCTGCGTCTGTTTAGACACGAACGAAGAACCGGTTTACAACGAGAATAATCCCATACCCTCGCTCAAACACATGCTGGCAGGAAAGGCCACAAATAGGTAAGTGTATTCATACTTATTCCAATTCCATTTTTTTATAACATTGGTATGTGTAATGCCAACGACAACAACTTATTTTGGTTGCCTGTAATTCGTAGTTGCAGAGATCTGAGGATTGTCAAAATTCTTTTTGCTAAGTTGACACAACTGTCCTCTATACTGACGTGCAGTTTGAGCTTATTAATAGCGCTCGGTTTTGCCAAAACTTCTCAAGTGTGTTTTCCGAATTTTTTTTTTGCTATGGGTAAAAATGTCAGACAAAGAATTTGTCTCAAATTTTGTAATTTCGTGTACCGAATTGTTGAAAATGTTCCAGAAGGCTTGTGGTGAATCGGTTTCAT
Organism: Philornis downsi; assembly: GCA_019455685.1. Taxonomy (NCBI): domain Eukaryota; kingdom Metazoa; phylum Arthropoda; class Insecta; order Diptera; family Muscidae; genus Philornis; species Philornis downsi. Next base: position 4,440,555 of record JAHXMU010000016.1, read on the forward strand.
CAAAAGTGGTTGAGATGTGGTGGGAGAAATGTATTGGCTGAAAAATCAGAATTTTGTTTAAAAACTCAATATCGTAAAGGTCACTGAAGAAATGGTAGACCAAACCAATTCCGATTCCACATTCATAAAATTCATTATAACTGCTGATGAGTTGAAGGATTTATGAGTTTGACGTGCAAAGCAGAAAACACGGCAAAATTTATCAAGGGTGATGTTGCGTTTTTTCTTTGATTATCGAGGTGTTGCGCACTCGGAATTCTTTTCAAAGTGTCACAGGTAAATATAGAATATTATCTGGGCATTATACGGCATTTAAGAGAGAAGAAATTCGTCAAATAGGGCCAGATTTCCGCATATTGTGCATTTATGGTCAAAAACTCTACAAATGTCATCAGATATGGCTCCGTCTGATTTTCTCCCTTTCTCAGACTGAAATATCCACTTTGGGACGCCCGGTTTCAGTCGGTAGTAGATGCAAAAGGAAGCTCGTAACTAAAACTGAGTTATTTTCCAGAAAATGCGTTTGAGAAATGTTTTGATGATTGCATTATTCGCCGGCATTCGTGTATTATTTGAATGAGTAATAAGTATTTTTTGCTTTACTAACCAATGTCCGGTACCTTTTTGACAGAATATAAATGATAGAAAACATTTGTTTCATAAAAATAAAGTAGTAATAATGTGGGTGGGGTCTTACATAAAATGACATGTGTGCTGGGAATAGCGGCTCGGAGGGAAAATACTAATAAAATGGGAATTATCTGAACATTTCCCTTATTTTAAATTTTGTAAATTTTAGCATCTTTTTCTTGCTTTTGTTTAAAAAATGCTTTTAGTACAAAATATTCATTTACATTTTTAACTTTTAACATTTTACCATCCATTTCTTCATTTTGCAGTAATTTTTTGATCATTATTAGCACTTATTTTTTTCTGCCTACGATGGACTATACCACTTGATATTTGATTTTTTTTTAATTGTTAGATGGTTCGATAAATCCTTATCCATGCTTCTTAGTGCTGATGGCACAGCTGCCGTTAATTTTGAACACTCTTGGGGCGACGGTGTTGCTGTTCTTCGGTATTTCAACGAAGTCTACAAAGAAACCCAAAATAGTCCTTTTCTCAGCACCGATGATCTTAATAGCATACAGAATACATCTGTAGATTCAACTAAAGTGCGCTATCTTGATTTCGATGTAGACGAGAAATTGAGAGAAGATGTACGTAAAGCGTACTTAAAAAATTTAGACGCTATAAAGCCATTAAATATGCAAATGTTAGTCTATCCTAAACTAAGTAAACAAGCCTGCAAACAAGATCGATTGAGTCCCGATTCCATAATGCAGTTATCTTTTCAATTGGCCTATAAACAGGCGTTTGGAAAATATGTGGGTACTTATGAATCTTGTAGCACTTCTGCCTTTAGACATGGTCGAACAGAGACTATGAGACCCTGCACCATGGCCACCAAACAATTTTGTGATGCGGCATTAGTGTCATCGAACTTCGATGCCAAGAAATTGAGATCACTAATTGATCAATGTTCGTCGTATCATGGTAAATTGACTAAGGAAGCGGCTATGGGTCAAGGTTTCGATCGTCATTTATTTGCTTTAAAACACACCGCCGCCATAAACAGCAAACCTCTGCCCGAGTTGTATAATACGGATGCCTATAAACGCATAAATCACAACATCATAAGCACCTCCACTTTATCCTCCGATGCCTTATTAGCCGGTTCGTTTGGTCCAGTAGTGCGTGATGGTTTGGGCATTGGGTAAGTTTAGTGCTTTGTGAAACACTCTACATTTTCTAATGGTCTATTTTCTTTTTCATATTTATGCTATATTTCCTGTTGTTTAGCTATTCTATACAGAATGAAATGTGCGGCGTCATTGTTACCTCCTATGAAGGTGGTTGTAATGGCCAGGAATTTATATCGAGCTTGGAGCAATCTTTTAATACTATACGCCGGATAATCGATGAAAGCAAATGAGGCTGCTGCCACAGAGTGTGCTACATGTGTTCTCCGCTTGCAAACAATTATTTTCGAGTGGCCTTTGTTTCCCCTCTTACTATTTTTTAACGTTTGCACAAATTCCAACCGATGGAGGTTCAAAGTTCCCATTTGTTTCGTTTAGTTTTAAGTCTAAAGAATCTTTATGGTTGATCCTTAGGAAATTTTTTTGTACAACGATGAAAGGAGGGTTAGTGTTATTTATTTCATGTATTTTTTTTTACATTTCCGATACGTTTATTTTTATATGTACACTAAAATGTTTTGTTTACTCCGTTTTCCTTTGCATTTCGATTTCTGTGCATTTTTAATAGATCGAGACAAATGTTAAGTTTCCAATTGTACATGTATATTATTGTGATCCATTTATAAACCTGCATCATGTTAATACACCGAAAAATAAAATAAAGTAGATAGAAAACAGATATAAAATATTCTCTTTATTGTTCTTTACTTTTCTATTCATTAAAAGGCAGCTGAAGGTAGCTGTAAAAATATATTAAATTTATCTGCTGTTATCCTGCCCACTTGTTAAATTTGATTCGGCTGGTTTAAATCAGTATACTATGCTGATTTTATTGTAATGTACTGTTACTATCCAAGTCACTGCTCGCGATGGAGCAGAACATATAGGTGAATTAAAACACCACCTGAAAGAGAGGTAAAGACTTGTAAAGTGGTAAAGACTTGTATGGAGGCCGTAGGCATACCATATACCTAATATGTTTTCAACATCCAATGATCAATTTTGAATGGATCCTGAGCATTTGCAAAGGTATTGCCGTGGCCTAAATGTAAATTCTTTTGTATGACTACTTCAGAAGGCATCCGCACGATTTCGGAACTATATTCATGAGAAATCTAGAGTTGTTTCTATATTGGAACACAACATCATGCTTTGTAAGAAATTTCCAACCACCAGCTCGTAATAGTCCTTCCTCGGAACGGTCTTTATGGTCATGGAAGGTAAGAAGAGCGATACGAAAAGGAGCCGTTCGTCATACCTAACGGATCTGAGCGACGTACACGGGTCGCGGCGATACTCAGTTCGTATCGCGGTGACACTTTTCGTGGAGACCATGCGTCTGAAATTGCTGCTCTCAAAGGGAACATACCTCGCAGCACCCTTGCGGCTTTAACTAAGATTTGCATGTTGCAATAGCCTCATTTCATATTATGGTAGACTTTATGGCGTGAGATTTAATAACTTTTTTGCCTATTGACTAGGTTCACACTACACCATCCAGCATCTCAACTGTCACGCCAAGCCCACTTTTTTTCCTCATGGGGTTATCTCACAAATGTTGCCCAATTTCGAGATATAGAGTTAAAATGAAACAAATAAGCTTTCATCCAATGACTGAAATATGGGAGAGCTCACAACGGGACTTATAGCTAAACGACGATTTCGGACGCCACAGTTTCAGCAGCTTTAACTAGACTTGTCGACTACGCGACTACTCAAAGTGTTCGTCAGATACATTCAAGTAACCGCCGTTAAAGTAATGGTAGATGGCTGTATGCGGGATTGAACTCGTGATCATGCGAAAGATAGCCGCATGTTCTAACCATAGCGCCACGGTCGGTTACAAGAAGTAAGAATTATTAACAATTTTAAAAATTTGATTTACGGTTCGGACTGCTACAACAAAAAGCGTCGATCCGGAAAGTCTGTCGTAAAAGAATGTTGAGTAGTGAGCGTTTTTGGATTCACATCGATTACCTTTAAATCGAAAAAAATAGAAGACGTTACAAGTTTTCGGGCCAAAGCTCAAAAATTCCGATTAGGAATCCGAAAAGTTAAGTCAATAATTTTGAAATCGGCATCTGGAAATAACTCATCCTAGCTATTCTCACTAAAAATGTTACAATCAGATTGCATAGGAGATGAGGAAATGGATATAACCAATTTCACAAAAAATCAATATGAAATAAAAACCGCTAGCGCCATATTGTAGAAGGGAGTGAAAGTTCCCATAGGACTGAAAATGTTTCAAGATTTATCCAACCGATTGCATTTCATCCGTCTGGCCGGATTGTCGCCGTCATAACTCTCGTTAATCTTCATGAATTTTCTTAAATTTCTAAGGCTTGTGATGAATTATCCTATTGTGTATGTATTAGGAGGTTTGGTTGAATATTAATTCCTTTTTGCTTAGTAAATAGAAATAACGATTTATCAACATGTGTGTAGAATTTATGTTTGTTTCATATCCTTTCTTCGGTTATGCGGTTTGCTGCTCAAAGATATTTCTTTTTGCATATTTTTTTTTTTCTTTATTTTAGTTCGTTTTAAATTGATTTTCACATCAATCAACACAAAAATTCAAATTTCTCTCCCATTGCTGTCTTTCACTATTTGGTTAGCAGTGCAGTTGTGAAGGAGAAAAAGTGAAATTTAAGCTAATCCGGGGAAGGGAAACAGTTTGGTAAGAGACGGAAGGTAGAAAATTGGTGGTTTGTGCATATCTCCGTAGGGCTGATATTCAAATTTGATGATTAAATTGAATGAACGTAAATGGTACACAACGTAAAGAACTTTAAAAAAATATACCTTCCATATGGATATTCTTAAGAGCCTCGACTGCCACAAAAAAAGTTAACGAAAAACGAATCTAACGTAAAGTTCTACCAAGCTGATGCCCTTTTAGTTTAGGCCATATGTAAAGAAAAATAAGTCCATGAATGAAGGTTTTCCTGCATTCGTATATCCATATGTAGAGTGCGGTTTTATATTACATCTTCGGTACATTCGGTTGCTCCTAGATTGACAGATGTCCAGCAGCGTTGTTGTTCAGTTTTTTTAATTTATAAACAAAAAATACAGAAAAATTTAACAACTGTAAAATTTGTGCACTTCAGTCTAATAGACCACTCATCCTACATAAAATTATTATAAAAATGGGAATGAAAATAAAGAAGCGGACTCCCCCAAATGTTAATAACACCCGCAAACGTTATATGGACTATGAATTAAAGATATGTTCTTGGAATATCCGCACAATGGCAACTGTCTCAAAAATCGCTCTTAGACAACATTTGGTACGATGTGTCGAAGTAAAAGATGCTGCATACATGGCAGTGCTGCAGCCAACTATAATGCGTGCTCGCTCATTTAACCAAAGGAAATGAGCCTGAAAAGAGCGACAGAGCGAAGGTATAGAAAAGTACGGAGATAGAGTTTAAACATTCTACCAAAAGGTAAAAAGTAAAGACTTTAGAGCAGATATATCGGCAATTGATTAGATGTCCACACCGAGCAAAATTTTGGAGATGACACAAGAAAAACAAGCTGACATCGGACATGCATGTAAAGCCAGTCCGATTCGGCAAATATTGTTGAAGCTATGGCTGAGTTTGGTATTCCAGACATTGCGGAATAACGGTGGCTGTCGTGAAGTTTTCGGTGAAAATAGACAACGGCACTTTTCCTGTGTGATCTCTTGCGCGCCGTTATGCAGATGATGCTGCTGCTGCAATAAAAGCGTCAGGCTCATGCATATTCTAATGTCATTGATTGAGAACTGCCAGATGTTGCTGCAATCTTCTCAAGCATTGAAAGAAGTTTATAAAAATAGGTTTGGCTATAAACGAGAATACAACCAATTTATTTGGTTTTTACTCTTTTGGAATTTGCGTGAAAGTTAACTACTACAATTTTGAAGTGGTGGATGATTTTTTCGATTCCAGCTGCCACAAAATGGGCAATGTCAGAACAATGGGGATTAGAAAAAGTTGTTTGGTATTTCAGACAAGATAAGCATCTTAACAAGAAAGCTTTCCCTCGACGAATAAAAATTCAAAAGTTCCAGATAATAGTTCTACACGTCTTTCAAATAGTGCCATAGTCCTGATTTATGACAAGCAGATAAATATGTGCAAGAAGTCTTCATGAGAACAGTTATCCGTAAAACGGAGTAGTGTAGTTCCAACCTGGTTAACGGAGATTAGGGACACTCTATGAATCATGAGTTGTACATGGACAACGGCGAGGTAAAACGCATTAAAATCCAGCTAATGTACTGTTTCATTCGGGTTGTGCGAATGGGCCAAATCCATTCTACACAAAGCAATTTCGACAATGAACTGTAGGGCGGCGCGAAAGAGCTTAAAGCTTAAATTCCTTTGGAGATATCAGATGCGCTATCAAAATTTGACGTGGCGAATTGGAGAAAGAGCTTAGAAGACTTAGAAGAGGTTAGGATTTATTTACACGTGCGATGCATGATAGACAATAATTTCTTTTCCAACCGCTTTCTAAGTAAATAAGTTGTGAATAAATTTCGCTTCGATTATGAGGTGAGGTGCGCCTCTTTACATTCTTATTAAACAGTCACATAAAATCTGGGCTCTCCAGCGCTTAAAAACAAATCCTTCAACACTGCTGGTGAAATTTTATTTAAATCGATGTTGCAAATTGTTTTCCAAGTATAGTTATATTGCTGACATACTATTGAATCAACAAATTTGCCAATCATATAACATACTGCCCATTTAAGCAAAGCTATGAATATTTTAATTAAAATTATTCATTGGTTTAATCATTTCTCGAGTCAGCAAACTATATCCTCTCTTTCAAATTGAATACGGAATCCGATAAATATTGTATGTCCATATTTCACACCAAGATTATCTTTGTCTCATGCCATTCCTTTCATTTTCCGTTTAGTCACAATCAATCTTTTGGAGATTTATTTTATTATACACATATATTGATAGCTTAGCAAAAATATTAATATTTATTCGTTTATATGCACATATATATATATATATACATATATATATGTTTTTATATTTTAAGATGAATTTTTTGCCAAGCACATATCCTTTAACACAATGCTGCAGTTATTTTAACAATTTGAGAGTGAGAGAGGCGTCTGGATAAAACCGTATTAGAATTTTTAGTAGTTAACATTGTGTTTAGATGGATTACATTTTACTCAACAACATTTGATGATGAAGACGAAATGTAACACCTGGAAAAAGATGAAAGACCTGGCGGAAAGACCTAGGGCGGAACTTTTTCAGGTTAATTTAAAACGATTGCGATATGCCCGCCTGCCTGGCGAGCTGATGGGCATATCAGATCAATTGAAAACTCACCAATAGAAATATGTTTGTGAATATTACCATTTTAGGCACACAAAAACGGAATGTTTTTAGTAGTTGCCATGCAGAATGGCTGATGTGAAAATCGTAACCTTTATGTCGTACTTTAGGCTTATGCCACTTGTGAATTGAGGCTAGTATGAACAATATAATGCTACAATTTGATATGAAAAGGAAGCTTTAAAAGCACCGGATATATTAGAATGAAATATATATCAGCACTTTGACTAAGCTATGTCCGTCTCTAAATCAGTATGGTAAACACAATAACTCTCGTAAATTGTTTAGAATCTTGTAGCTAATTTAATTTTTTTTATCTACTCCCTATTTATTTCCGTCATTTCTAATAAATTTACTGATAAACCGAGCACTATGTGAGATTTTGCCAACTGTACAAGAATTTATAACAACCGTTTTCCTGTCAATGAGAAAGCGAAAAAGGGGGCAAACAAAAATGTTCAAATACAAATTTTAATTGCTCAAATAAATCTCTCAGGGCTAAAGGAGAACCTTTTTTTATCGGCTTTAAAGTAACATAAATTAAACGTCAATAAAGGTAACTACAGGACTAAAATGCATTCAAATAAAACTCGAAGAAAATGGTAGAGATATGAGTAATAAAAGACATTTCTAGAGGAAAATAATTTCTTAAGAAAAAAAAAAACATAGATGAATTCACCAAAAAGAAAAAGTGAAATATTTTTGCACTTCCATTTATATGGAGATAAGCTGGCACATCATTGGCGACCGAGCACAGGCACCACAAGTGGGTAGAAGGAAATAACTTGAACAGAAATTTATGCTTACTATACAGTGCATGTGGAAAGTATTTGCAAATATTCTTCTGTGCTCATTATTTTTGCACCTTCTATTAAGTTGTTCGACGAAGATTTTTTGCACAACACTCGCCTAAAACTACGCGTATTTTGATATGCTTGACTATTTAAATATTTTCCTACTTGAGATATTTTATTCGGGTCAAGGTCATTACTAATACAGAGTGGGGCACCAATTGCGCTACAATAAAAAGTGCAAACAACTTTTTTTTTAATCAATGTATTTCATTCATTTCATTCATTTTTTATTCTATAGAAAATTAAATTTTATATCATATAATTATTGGGTTTTGAACATGATAGACCGTAAATGACCTCCATGCTCGTTCACGTATATGCTACACTTGATCTGAAAATTACTTACTGCGGGATCGCCTCAATTATCGTTTTATTGGACTGCTTCAATTCAGTGAAATTCCTTGGTTTCGTTTTGCGCACCACTTGTTTGACACAACCCCATAAAAAAAAGTCTGGTGCAGTCAGGTCAGGTCGCCTTGGAGGCCAGTGGAATGTGGAGTTTCTGGATTTTAATTTGTTCGGGAAATTTCGTTGGAACTCCGCTATAACCGGCTAAATAATAATCTAGAACCAAATGCTGTTGAAACGAATACGTCTTCGGCGCTGTTCTGGGTAAAAAAAGTTCCTCGACATCTTTAAGTAAGGGCACTGCTACACGTTCAATATACATTGGACGCGATCCAATACCGCGATATTTGTTGAACGTGTAGCATGCGGTATTGATGGATCGCGATCCATATCGCAGAATGGCCTAAATTATGGAATCCAGATCGCGGATCACGGATCGCGTGATAAATATTGAACGTGTAGCATTTGTATGATATTAGATCGCGATACGTTAATAAGAAGTGAAATAAAAATAAAAGACGCAGTGTAAAAAATTTAACAAATAAAATGTAAAGAATTTTATTATTATTACACAAGCAAAATAGCTAAACAGGATTTTTTTGGTTTTCTCGCGACATTTTTTTAATAACCTATCTGCACTGCACAAAAAAAAAAACGTAAATACTGACGCGATAAATATGGAACATGTAGCAAACGCTCGTGATCCATCAATCCATTAAAATGGATCGCGATCCAAATATCACAATATATATGTATATTGAACGTGTAGCAGTGCCCTAACAGTCCTCATGGACAGTTGACAGTAGCACCCTTCACGCGCCACCCTGTACTATTTTCATATTTTCATAATGCTTATTTTCTACCAACATTTCTTTCAATGATTTCCACGATGATCAAAGATTCAAAAATTGCAATTACTGCGCCCATTTTACGCTTTTTGAATGAAGCAAGTCAGGAAGCAAAATTGCCGGATTTGGGATTTGGGGTGATGGCAATCCACGCGAGCTGCATCAAGTGGCAATGCGTGAGTAGAAAATCACTGTTTGTTGCAGATTGTGAGACGGTGGCATCACAGGTTCGTACGATACTTCTTCAAAGGCGATGATAGCATTGCTATTAGCTCATTTATTTCGGTCAAAATTAAATAATATAGATGTGAGCGATATGTAGTACCAATCGAATGGCGATATGTGTCACATAGGTCGTTCCACAGTGTATATTCGGCATGATCGATTTGGGGGCTTAAACATCTCACACTGAGGGACATGAGGTGGCGATGAATATCGTATCATTTAAACCATTCATAGTTTTTCTTAAGGAATTTTCATAAGTCGCAGATCTATGCCAATAATCAAAAGAAACAAAATAAGAGAAAATAATTTTCCGAAAAGTCAACTTATCAAACAACTCCGGTTATGATTGTGTCTGCTCCTTTATGTGCTAATGGAATACTAAATTTTATGCGCTACAACCCAAATCCTATGGTGTCGGGCGTAAAAGGAACAACTGTTTCGTAAAGTGAACGACGACGACATCATAAAAATATTGTTTAATGATGAATTTAAAATCGTCATTTTACATTTTCTTACCTGCATTTGTATGTCTTCAAATTCCACATTCTTTGATATTTTGCATTTATATTTGATAGACTTTTTATGCGTTATTATTCAAATAATGTCGTATCAAATACAAATACTCCATCATGATATTTCATATTTGTATTTTACATTCAACCCGATATCAAACGGAAATGTATCGCAGAACCATTTTAATGTATCACACTAACATCGATATGTATTGGAAGTAGAGAATGCAATGCTAATTTACTGGGGAAATTAGCTGTTAGAAATATTGCTTTCTATAGAAATTGTTTGCTAGACTTTACAGATTTGGTAATATGAGTAACGAAAGAAAAGATTTGGAAACTAAGGAAATTAGATTCTAAATTTGGGTTATTTAAGTTTTTTACTTTTATAAGTATCATTAAGTAGAACGAAATGAACTTACAAGAATTTTTAAAAATTAGTTGTGTTGATATTTAACACTTCGAACAATAAGAAGTCACCAATAAGGCGTGGGAAATACAATAGTCTTTGCAAACTTTGGTTATACTCTTCATTCTTCAGGACGGGAACAAACAAAGCCTAGAAATACGCTACAGTTTCTGTAATGACCTCATTATTTGAATAAAATGATTATTTCCTGGAGCGTTTTAGGGAAAGAACAAAGATTTCTGCGCCATCTCTCTTGATTTCGAAGTTCAAATGACTTAAACGTGTCACGCAACATTCACTTTTCACTGTTCTTCTACTTTCCTGATAAGTGATAAACATATAATATTATAATATATCGAGAACACAATCTTAATATGCCACTCTTTCGCTGGCTTTTACCATGTCTTTTCAATTTGGCAGACTATTAATTCGATTCAAAACTGTAGCGGTGAACCCATGTTGCATCTGTTGTTTCACAACCCATAGAAAATCTTTTACATTGAGTTCAAACTAATTAAAGCAGCGTTGCGAGTCAGTAACACGTTGATGTTTTTGTTCCACTGTCAGCAAACGCGGTACGCTTTTGAAAATATTTTTCTGATGTGGAAATTTTATTAAAAATGGCCCATAAAAAGGCCTTTAGGATCTCCTACAATTTAACTTTTATCAATTTTTCTGTTTAGAAAGTAAAGTTAAATAAAACACACATAAAGCTATGACTTTGAAGAAACTTTTATTTCATTATAATACTTGGAACTTGTCTTTATGTACGAAATTTGATGTCATTTAAATAACCGCCTCTATATTGGTTGCAGCAGTGGACCCTTTTGAAATAGTTTTCGAACACTTTTTCGCAGATTTCGGGAGGTATCGCGGCAATAACATGACGAATGTTGGTTTTCAAATGCTCCAAGGTTTGGGGATTATCCGCGTGAATACAGTCTTTGACATAGCCTTACGAAAAAGGCCTAACGACATCAAATCCCATGATCTTGATATTGCCAAAACGTCAAAAAACTTCTCATGAAAAGCCAAAATCGGTCGTGTCGTATGGCTAGTGGTACCGTCTTGTTGAAGCCACATACATATCGACCAGTTCATAATCTTCAATCAATACATAATTTATAATCTTCAATCTTATCATACAGCCATAGCGATTTGAAATTTTGATTATCCGTTACACTTTCGCTAACAGATGCGATATTTTCGCCAGTGCGTTCATTTCGGTGATGCATAGGCCTGACGACATCCGTAAAACTTCCAGTCTTTTTAAATTTCTTTATAATCTTGCCAATTCTTCGCACAGTGGTTGCATTATAACGACCATAATCACCCCGTAATGCTCGAAAAGTACCCTCGTCTGAATCACCACTTTTGTAGTAAGTTTTAACTATTTTTACGCGTTCTTCAGTCGTTAAAAGATAGATAGTTGTAAATGGCAAACCATTTGCTAAATAAATAACACTTCACATGACAGGTATTTAACAAATGACAGTCTTGCCAGACCAACGGTGTTAAAGCCACTCAATGGGTAGCCCTGTATAATCGAGAATAATTTTCAGTATTTTTTTATGATCTCTGTCATAACTACGGTTTTTAGATTGATTAGCAAAGTATTGGCAAATGGCTGTTTTTTATAGAGAATGAGAAGAAGAGGTAACGTTAAGCCTCTTTTGGTACATCCCATATCAAAAATTACCTATTTAATTCATAAATTTCTAATCAGTAAGCTGTATTAATGCAAAAATTTATTCATTCCACTGTTTTACAATGTTACACATGCTCCATTCGGTACCTTCAACGTAAATGATAGATTTCACACTTATATTCCTGCATTTATATATTTCATTCATTCACATCAAATTCAATCAACTTTGTAAATGTTCTTTAAAATTTGATATGAAAATGAAAACAGTAAAAACAAGTGGTTTCCCTATCATTTGAAAAGGGAAGGTTTCAGAAAGTTATAATTTTGCTTGTTCCATTGTGCAATAATTCGGAGAAACATATGATAAAAACTGAGGTATTCACCAAGCCCCTTCTGGACCCATGTTTTTAAAAAAAAAATCAAAGAAAAAAATAAAAATTTGGCGGTTGGCAATCTTATTCATTTAATTTGTTCCAAGTAGATTTGTTTCCATCAATTTTTGAATATGATATCTCTCAAATGGCCGCCTCTGGCGTTGATGGCGTATTGTGCCCTTTTTGCAGCATTTTCCATCGTTTTCGCCAACATTTCGGCCGGAATAGCGGCTATTTCTTCACGAATGTTGTCCTTGAGCTCTTTTACGGTCCTTGGCTTGTTAACGTAAACCTTTGACTTCAAATGTCCCCACAAGAAGAAGTCAGCGGGCGTCAAATCGGGCGAACGCGGTGGCCAGTCGAAATCACCACTTTTCGACATCAAATTCTTCAGAAAATCGATTCATACGCTTTCGACGAATAATTTGCATCACAAAATTGGTCATCATGTCGCGATAACGCTCCTGGTTGATGGTAACAGCATGGCCATTTTCGTTTTGGAAGAAAAACGGCCCAATGACCGTTTTCGCACTAACGCCGCACCAAACTGTGACTTTTTCGTCATGAAGAGGCAATTCTTGAATCTCCTGAGGATTTTCAGTGGCGTAAATACGGCAATTTTGCTTATTTACGGTCCCATTCAATGTGAAATGGGTTCATCGGACATGATAATTTTGTTCAAAAATTGCTCGTCATCATCGGCCATTTCGATGACTCGTTGGGCCCATTCCAATCGACGAGGCTTGTCCGCAGGCAACAATCTTTGCGTCAATTGAATTTTGTACGGGAACAAATGCAAATCAACGCGAATAATCCGTTGTAAAGTGGACCGAGCCATGCCCAACTGCTGAGAACGGCGTTTTTGGGATGTTCTTGGGGACCTCTCAACACTGGCTCGTACGGCAGCGATATTCTCGGCCGATCGCCTTGGTCGATTTTTATTTGGCCTCTTCGGATTAGAAAGAGCCTCGCCAGTCGAAAATTTTTCGTATAAACGCTTAATGGTGTTCTTAGAAGGCGCACTTCTCACATTTTTTAATATTTTAAAAGCACGTTGAGTTTTCACAATTGACTTCTTCTGTTGAATGTAAATTTCAACTATTTCAGAGCGCTCACGTGGCGTGTATTGTTCCATGGTAAAAATCTGCTTGGACTGACGCTTCAAACGCGGTATGTCATTAAGCGATCTGACATCTCTGTCAAAAGTTATGGCGTTGCCAGATGGGTCCGTCAAATATGGGCAACCCTGTATGTGTGAGCAAGATCACCTTACTGAAACTTCCGCACTGGTTTTTGTTCTAATTTTCGTGACATTTCCTTTAAAAAATTCCATATAAGTCATAGGTCGAGCCCGGCAAATTGGATTTGCTTACCCTTATCGGAAGGAATGTGACTCTACTATATAGAACTTTCAATACTTCTTTCGCCGTGAACGTTGATGTTATACGAGAGTATTTAATTTCGTGCTTGATTTCATATGAAAATTACAATCATCATACTCATTCAGTCGCCGGTTCATGGTTTACCACAAGGTAAAAAGAATTTATCATTCAGTATTCTTCATTTTTTTTATTGCTATTATTATTATTATTATTATTATGTATATTTCTTTTATAGAACCAAACGTTATGAACTGTATTTGAAGTCTATAAAGAAGGCATTATGTAAAATACTCATATCTACCAAAGCATTTTCATATTTTCATTTTTTTGCCATGAGTATTCGAGCATGGCAGCACCAATATTCATATGTAAGTAACTCGTAAAAGCAGTATTGGAGCAGCATGCAAACGAATATATATTAAACTCTTTTTTTTTTTGCATTTCTCCTTTAGAAGAAGGAATCATATAAAAAATGCGTATTTTATGCGACGTATTTTGCATAATACTCAAATATACAAAAGAATTTCTGTGGAGTAGGGCGAAATGTTGCCCTGTTTTAAATGAAAATATTTATCGAAAGAAAAAAAATAGATGCATGATTCTGTACTAGCTCCAATACCACATTACTGGCAGTACTTGATCTAAGCATTTAGAGTTTCAGGGGCATTCAAGCAAAAGTTTGTTATCAGTTATTTTAGGGATGGTGCTATTTTGAGGATGATTTTAAATTGGAGAATTGTTTAGTAATAAGACAAAATGTCACCTTTCATGTCGTGTCGTGTTTAGTAATAAGACAAAATGTGAATTTTCATGTGGTGCTCTAAATTAACATAAAGATTTTCAATAAAGGGGACAGGTTAATTAGAAAACCGTTATTTGTATCCTTGTGTCCTTCCTAGTTTTCGAGATACAGCGAAAACGATTTCCAAAGATGTCACTTTGGGAGATTTTGGTATCATATATAAAACATTTTTTACCATTTATAAGGACATTAGAAATGTACTAATGTACAGTACTAATTTGCTTCTTTTTGGAATCCCGAACTAAATAACAATAACTTCGCTAAAGTAGCGGACTTGGAAAAAATTACAAAGATGGTCTATTCTGGACGCTACATCAAAAACTGTAACTTCGAATAATTTTTTCCGAATCCGATTGTCAGAGGCATCTTTATAGACGAGGTCGTTCTGTTTTTGCCAAGTATTTGATAAGATTTTTCATATAACTCAATACAAATAACCTTGTATGCGGTAGGAAACAGACTAATTTATAACCTTCTTGACAGTTTAAAAAACAAACTTTCCTTTCAAAAGACAGCCCGTCTCTCTGTTTTTTTTTTTTCCTTCTCACAGCGTTCCCCCCATAACACACTTTACGCTTAGCAGCAGCAATGCGACATTCCCCACTGTACCAGGGCATATTTAAGTGCGATTTATCATAACCAGGTACCTTCTTGACGGCAGTTGCTGTCCAATATGCCATATGTCATTAGAACTGGGATAGGAAGTTGTATTATATAGGTAGTAATTGGAAGAGTTTTCTGAAAAATTTTGGAACGAATCAGATGGAATGGTTTGAACGGTAGCCGAATGACAAAGAAACTAATAGCTACTCGCTTGAGGCCTGTGTGAATATTCACAAATAAGACTGTGTAACAATATTTTTCTCTGTTTTCGACCAACCGATACAAGAAGCTTAAAAGACATCCCAAGCGAGCCAACACTCTTTCGACGAATAACATTTAGCTATAATAGATATTAGTTTTATCTGTCTTTTCTTGTATTTTGGAGAATCTTTAGTAATGACACAGGAGAGTGAACCGGTTTTGAAAACCTTCAAGAGAAAAATACTCCTTTGAATATAACGACCAATCGTCGTTAACCAACGGTGTGAGTCATGAGCTTAATAAGAGGTGCAACAGCATCGATTTGTTCAAGGGTATCGAAACTCTACCATTAATTTAGCTATAAGGATGGATGAAAATGCTTCTGCACGAAAAATTTGCTACAATGAAATTAATTGTCGCCGAAAAAGGGAACAAACGAAATTTCGTTGGTTTTACGACACTTTCAAATCTAGCAGCTACGAATTAGACAAGAAAAACAAAAAACCGAAGCGCTTGGAATACCTTTTTAGGTGTGACTTGTAGCCATTAATCTTCTCTTTGTTACATCCATCTAAGTAAATCAGTCAGTAATTTTTCACTGACCTCTTTAAAAAAGCATATCGAGAAGAGAAGGCAATGGAGAATTAAAGAATTATCTGTAAATTTTTTGAAAACAAACGCCCATTGCGTGTCATTACGTTAATGTCATTGTGTGGATAATAAGTCAGTTCACACAATTATGACCTTTAGTTCACCCGAATTAAGCATTTTGTCATTCGACTGGCATCCGCTGACACCTCTTGATCGTGATTGCGTCATTTTATATCCCTGCATTCGTCGTTTACCATATGAAACTTGATAATTTTTCTGCGGATTTTAGTTCATTAACAACATTTATGTTACGAACACATTCGTTGTTGCTGTTTTATTTCGGCGTGGAAAATTGTATTTCCCACCCAACCCAAAGTGTATTTTTGTTGACTTTGACCACTAATTAAAAATGAAGTTTACTGCGTGCGATACTTCAATAGGACACTACTGACTGTTGCACGCCCTCTCCATTTAAAAATTCTGCAATTTTTTGGGGTTTAACCACATTATCAGCAACCGTATCATTACCATCAACGTCATCGTTATCAACAAGGACATCATAACCACGGCCGACATCATCATCATTACCAGCGCTTTCATAGCCCAGTGCTATTGTGAAATTCATTGCTTAATTAAAAGTGAAATATTTGGTTTATTTTTAACCTCGACCAGATAGATACTCGCACAATTTGATAAATTGCAATGTGAATGCATATTTGTTGAATATTGCATTAAATTAAGTTGAAAGTAAATTTGTACACGGGTGCTCAGTTTTTAAATCAAATAGCTGCAGTATTAATTTGGGTTTGTTAGATATTTGATATCAAAATCATATTTTATATTAGATGTGAGAAGAAGCAAAATGCGCTAATTTAGATAGGAGTTTTCGGTCAAACACAGAAAATCGACAAGTTTATGTTTGCTATCTGAAGACATATAAATATCAATATCAGAAAATGATAATATGATAATACAAATGGAAGCAATTTATGTGGAATTAGTAAGGAATTTATTAATCTAATTTAAAATCAGGGAAGTTTTACTACGGCGTGTTGTCCCGGGTGCAGAACAAACAAGATGGCTCTGAAAAATAGACGAATGGACAGGTTGAAACTACAGCTTTAAAAGCGTAAGATATAATTCAAACCAGAAATTTTGGTCAAAAACTTCCTCCATAGTGAGATACAAAATAATACTGTATCAAATGTCTGTACAAACATTTGCCAGATTTAAGACATCGCTATAATTGTAGAGAAGATATTGATTTCATTTACATTTTCTACTGCCTAATACATTCTGTCAAGGAATACAGTAAATGAAAAAAGTGTAAAAAGCATTTAGACCCGAAATAATACACTATGCAAAAATATTTTTCAAACGCATTTTTTGGAAATGTTTCCAACTCTCGCCGCGAATTATCTTTTGTGTTTTCTATCGACTGACAACAGATGCCTCGAAGTTCTAATATGAAATTTGGAAAGAGGAAAAAGTATGCCGGAGCCATTTGAGGTGAATACGGTGGTTATTCGATGATATTTATTGAGTGTTTGACCTAAAATTCGCATTACTCCCATATAAAATTCTATACCGTCTGATATTCTGGCGAAAATTTTAAGTTCACCATTACTTTGACTTTCGATCGACATTGTTATGGTTTTTTCGATAGTGGATCAGTTGGAAGGCGCCACTGCTTTTTCGCTTGTTTGCATATAAAACTCGCCAACTCATGTCTCATTACCAGTCACAATCCTTTTTAAAGTGTCAAGTATTTATTTTTTTTTGCAAAGTGTGATTCCAGATTTTTCAAGTCCGATACATCCTCGTAGGCACGATACATGCCTTAAATTTGTATGAAACCTCTAAAATTTGCCATAGTCTAACATTTTGACAGACCATAGCCGGTAATTGTACATGTGCTCCTTTATAAATTAACGTATTTTCCAAAATTATTGACTCGTTCTAGTTCGCCTTCAGTCCTCTTTACGCGTTTGAGTTTTTGAAGTCTTGAAGGAACTATTAGAGCTCTAACGCGTTTCGTACCGAAAAATCATTCGAAATTATAGAAATTGATTCGTGAGATACTGAATGTTTAGTAGCTATTTTTGTCGAAATTAAATGATAGAGTCCACAGGGATTTTACGTGAATCTGGCCGTGAACGCCTTCCCCACATTATGCTAATCACACTGGGCATATTGCGATGCGACTGCCAACCCATCCCTACTCTGCGAGTAGGAGTCGACAGTTTTGGGAGCAAGCTATTATAACTGTCGGTTCTTTCTTCCAACCACGAGCCACCAAAATGAGTTCGTCAGTATGGGATGTTGACGAAGGTGGGGCTTATCTTATCACCCCTGCTACTCTATGGATCTGCAGCACCCAATTGAAATGCAACACCACATTTGAGCATTTGTAACCGAAAAATGTTACCTCAAAAGTATTTAAGTGTAAGTAATGAATTTGAAGGTTTATCGTGGCAGTTGTAAATCTAAGAAAAAGTTTTGCCAGCTTTAAAAAATTGCGTGCAATGATATTTTTACAGCTAAAATTTGAAAACATATTGGCGGGAAGCTATTTTCTCTTCTCATATTCCTACAGTCTTTTTTATCCACCGTTATAGGATTAGATGATTTTGTCATTTCGTGGGATGATTTTGTCATTCCGTTTATAACTAGAGACGCTTATTCGAGACCCCATTTAATGTATGTTTGGAACATCCAAATCGTCATGCAAACTTTTGTTGATTTCTGTCCATCTGCTTGGTTGTTGAAAGCCCGATAGAGGTCGCACTGCTCAAGGTAGGAAACTGAAATTTGACACAAAAGTGTTTCATATTCATTCGTACGTGAAGTTCAAAATAGGGCTAAATCGACCCAGTAAAAAGAAATATTGGCCCACGAAAGATCCAAGCTCACTTATTTGTTAATTAAAAAAACTATATATGCACTGGAAAGGCCCATCCCAACCTACATAATTTGTTAAAGAGCCATAATAATGGTAGGCATGGTTACAAAATAAATCAAAAAAAAAAAAAATATTAACTTCAACAGAAAAACGGGCTAATGCGATATGCAGCGTATGATAAGATTCCTTTTCTAACACGCCCACTTATCCAGCGATAGTTCGAAACAACTTCCTCTGCATCTACATCCTCTAAAGACCACAAATGAGCGAAATTGGAGCGGCAGGGAGAAACGAGGGTTGAACTCAACTTTGAAATATTGGACAATTCAACAATTGTATCATTTATTACTTAAAAGCTGTACTGTACAGGCACTGAAAAGAGCTATGAACTTTCCAATTGATTGCATCAACTGTGGACGTGGTTATTATACGATGCTGTATATAATTTACCAGTCATTGGCTTTTTGCGCCATGAAAAGCTTTCTTGGAAAAATAATTCCAAAAAGTGTTCTTCCTACGGTGAGGCAAAAGATGGTAAAACTTTCGTGGAAACCGAAATGTCAAATTTAAAGCGTTTTCACTCAACTTGATGAATTACCGCAACTCTAATGCATTGCCCACTATCCCCCAGTATAGTGTAGGGTGTTGAATATATATGAGACCATTGAATCCAAGTGTATTCTGTTAATCGCACATTGTTGTAATTGTGATAGTAATTTTACTTTTTGTTCTTGTTGCTGCCACAATGACTATTTAATCGAGGGTAGTCAGTCGTACGTAAGAGATAGGGTGGAAGAAGAAAACCAATTAAAGAATAAAATGTTGCGGAAAATCGTTTAGTGAAGATAAAATAAATTAGATTTTTTTGCTTTACTTACATTTTTACTACTACCGCTGGCTTGGAAAAATCTTCCTTAATTACTCTTTAAATGCATTTCGTGATTGTTTTGTGCAAACAATTATAGAGGGGAAAATACATAGAAAT
The DNA here is from genome assembly GCA_019455685.1 of Philornis downsi. Lineage (NCBI taxonomy): Eukaryota > Metazoa > Arthropoda > Insecta > Diptera > Muscidae > Philornis > Philornis downsi. The sequence goes on from JAHXMU010000016.1 coordinate 4,460,368, forward strand.
TTTCAAGGATATAGAAAATAGAACCATATACATATAATTAGTTAAAGTATATTTTCAAATTGTAAAAGATAATATCCGATATAATAATAAATAAATTTTCCATAGCTAATTGTGATCAGACTTTAGTTATCAGTTCAATAAGTGCATATGGAAATATTTTCAGAAGTTTATGGTCTGAAAAATAACTACCATTTGTGTGAATACAAAGGCCGTGGAGTCACAACTGTAACATTGTCTTCTGTATTTTAAAAATACTCCTTCAGTTATGACTCCAGCTTTTTAAATATTATACAACTTAGCATAATTTATGAATTTAAGACTTTTAATTCTTTAAAACCTGCTATAACTTGGAAATTTTGAGCAATATTCCTCACTTCTTTACTTAATTCCTGCTTAAATGGCCTCAAATTCTAAAATATTGAGTTCGTTATAATTTTTCCGATAAGATTTGAGAAAGTGGACGTTCAGCAAATATTAAACAAAAAAATTGTCGTAAATTAAATAAATTTGCAAGCATTCGAAATGTTGACACACCTGTCACCGAAGATGGTTTTTCTTCTATTCAAGGTAATTTCAGCAATTTCTTCTTTTGAGTTTTGTGTTGATTGATAATATATGATAACATGATATGATATCAAACGTTTCTTTAGGAATGCCATACATTTTCTCTTGTAACGACCCATTTGTCTTCTTAGCGGCGCATACAGAGAACGAAAACAATGTTCCGAATACTCCTTTTCGAATAAAGTTGATTAAAAAATATATTTTGACTTTAAGGATGATACTTTTTTGGCATTATGTTAAACTGCATAAATCAATAACAAAACACATGCATCTTCGAAAAGCCGTCACCACCAATAAAGTAATTTGTCGTTATTTTTGTTTCAGTTTTGGTTAAAGACATTTTATGCCATGCTTTTAATTTATCCAATCCCACGCACACACATATATCGGTCCTTCTTGAGCACAACCTATCATTGTTATTGGATTTTTGTTTCGCAAGTACTAAAATAAGATTATGGCCTCTTATAAATTTTTGTAACTCAATTTTGTTCGCTTTCATATAAATCAATTGGATCACCACAGTATCATACCAATTCATACACAGTTAAATTGGCGTGTCAAAAGCGACTTCTTCTCATATATAATATATCAATTTTTTAAGTTTTTTTAGTGAAAAATATTCTTTTTATTGTTAACCATACATAAATCTGTTGCAGTTTCTTCCCTCGTCTATTATACCGAAGAATATTTCTTTTAATTAAATAAGAAATGGTAAAAATACTACAAAAATGTCAAAAAGAGATTTTTTAAAAGTTACATATAATCCTTTTATGTGTTTTTTTCCTATAGGAAAAATTTATCGCAATTGTGACGCTTGAGTTGGACGATGTACTGATTCATAGTCAGATATGTCAGCATGTCAAAATTAGTCTCTTTTTGTATTAATATTTCTCAAAAACGAGGTCTACAGTTAGGGTAATCCCTCAAAAAAATTTATGAGTTGAAATGGCCTAATGGCCGGTATCACCTGACTACAATCACTTTTAACCAATGACTAAATGATAAAAATATTAAAACGTTTCTAGGGAGATATAATTTTTCAAAACTTGGATTTAGTTCTTTGTATGAGCAAGTCTTTTTCTACAGGACCTATTTATCAAAATTGCAGCACTTGTAGACAGAACATTGTAAATTACGTACCTACTGATCGCCAGATTATGATAGAAATGTTTTACGCACATAATACATCGACTTACGCCGTCATTCCAGTAAAAATGGGTAAAGTTGTACAGCTGGAATGGCCATTTCCGGTATCTATTCCCCCCATTTGTGTGCCATTTGTGGTTCACAGCATACTTAACGTTGTACTGATCCACCGCTACATAAGTTGGCGTGTCCCAAACGATACTTTATTAAGTATTATATGTCGAATTAGTCCGTTTTTCCACCGAAAATGTGAATTTTTTCAGAAAATGTGCAAAATTTCTGAAAATGTTCATTATTCTTAAGCTGGCTTTAGTGCGTGTTTGAGCAAGTTTTATCGTACTGGATCAATTTTCCTTACTTATGCCATTTATGATTCACAGCGTAAAGAAAGTTGTACTGATCCACCGCTACATAAGTTGGCGTATCCCAACCGATTTTTTATCAAGTATTATATGTCGACTTAACCTATTTTTCCACCTAAAATGCGTATTTTTAAAGAATTTTTCAATAACTACGTCCACATATGGGATTGTCTCACACAAATTTCTTTTAAGTCTGAGAATGACCATTATTCCTAAGCTGGCTTCAGTCAGTGTTTGAGCAAGTTCTTTCATACTGGTTCAATTTTCCCCACCTATACCGTTTGTAGTTCACAGAATACGTTGGCGTATCCCAATTGATCTTTTATCAAGTATAATATATCGACTTAGCCTGTTTTTCCACCGAAAATGTAAGTTTTTAAGAATTTTTCAATAACTACGTCTACATATAGGGCAGTCTCTCGTACATTTTTTCGAGTCATTGCCTGTTCAATTAGTTAGTTCATAAATGATCAAATTGTTGAAAAAGTTCTGAAAAATATTCATTTTACTAGAGGTGGATCTTGTATGAGCAAGTTTTTTTTACTAGGCCAATTACGGTTAGCTTCGAATTAAAATTGTGAGATAATTTCGTGATATATTTCAGTATCCTAAATTAACCAATAGTGAACTGTCAACAGAAGAGGTGGAAGGCCATTCTTAGACCGATATAGATTTTTACGACGATTAGGAAAATATATACTTCATGCGGTCTCAGATGAATATTTACTGTTGTTACAACGCCTCAACTTATGTTGACGGATACAAAAACTGATTGATTGATTGATTTGAATATCAGAAATATTATATTCAAATCAATATATTCGAAAAATATCATTAGATCCAATAGAATTATTAGATCGTCAATAGAAGATACTATTTGTGTTCATACTACGATATCGCATACTTTTATTAGAATTTGTACTTAGCCCAATTTTTGTTGAAATCGGTTCGTAATATTGACCTTAAACATGTTTATGATACATAAAGAAATAGACTGTCATCACTAAATCGAAGCAAAATCTGATTCTGAGGCGATCTGTGCAAAATTTTAATCTATATCCTTTTAATGTTTTTTACATAGAATCATCAAATCAATATAGCTGCGGTTTGCATTTGCAAATTATAGCTCAGCTTATTTCTGATTATATGAGATTTCTTGTACCTCTATTTTGCAATACTCTTTCTCATACGTTTTCTTTTCCATTCCAACTTTAAGTTTTAAGCATTAAAAACTTTGTCATCCTCACCTGGTGCTGACGATGATAGTTAACTCTTTTGCCATTCGCAGAGACGTTTTGTAACACTATCAACAATCACTGGCAACAAAGATGTTGATGTCTGGCAGCAGCAATGATGTGATGACAACTCACTCGATAAGTGACTGATGTTATAAAAGCGTTCGTACTTAGTTCAAATTGAGATGCAAAAAATTCTTTCGTTCCTTTCGGGGTGTTTGTTACTTCTTTCTCAATTGTAAAGTGAATGGAGATGAAATTCGTACAGTAACCGAACTGAGGGCTTTGAGCATCATTACTTATAGATGAAGCCAAGCAAAGTAGTTCCTTCGGGAGTAGATAAAATGTCTGACGTTGAATGAGAGTGCTGCCAGAATACATTGTGTACAAATGCGGAGGACATGCATCGCTTGTTCGGAGTAGCATATGTTGTACGAAATCTAAAATCAAATAGGTTTTAAGACACAGAACACAGTGTGTATAAATATCGATTTTACGTATGAAACCAAGTGTTACATATTTTATATGAATAATGCTAAAAATGACGATGAAGTACGTAAAGTGTTATTCTTTGACATAATTTCAATTTTAATGTAATGACAGTCTGGCTGAAAACTATGTAAAGACCATATCGAAATACCGTGTTTTTGCACATTACCTTAAAGTATATGCTTAAGTAAACAACATCCATTTCTGCAACATTGTCGCCACCACTTTGCCTCGTAAGTGCCAAGTTTGCACGCCTTTATATGGCTGCCACTACATCGGATGCCTGCTTGTATTGCAACGGAAGTTTTAAATGGGCCTATTTTCAAATTTACACCTGGTTGTTAACATCATTTTCACCCGCACCACCAACACACTCGCTCTGTTATGCTGCGTCTACTTGAAAATTACCTCAAATTTATGTTTGTTTTCTGTTATAAAATGACAATGTTTTTTAAGAGTAAAATACACAGACAAAAAGTTCGTCCATGTTGCTGTTTAAGTGTTGGAAACACTAATATTGCAACAATTTTGCAAAGGCAACGTAAGTACATCACACATGCTGCTGTGTGGCAGGATATGGGCGTCCTAAAAGGATGGTACTTTGTTAACATTTCGCTGGTGGTTAAATAATATATTACCAACATAAATGTGCTCTAGACGGCACTCTAGAAGACTTCTGCGTAAAAAGTTAAATTAGAAGAGGTCATCATTTAATGTCTGAGGACATTAAATACGCAAGTAAAATATGATATGCAGTAAATTATATATGTATGTATGTACTGAACAGCGAGACCAAGACTGCATTTGCTCTTTTGCTCTATGAGTGGTTTCTGTTCGCACTGGGCTGGCCTACATGTCAGAAATCGCCTACTATAACACCAATTTGCGCAAGCGCTTTGTGTAGTCTCAATCCTCCTCAATCGACTAGTCCACTAAAAATCGTCAGACTAACATTCGGAATCGTTGTTATACAGTGGAAGATACCTACTTAGTATGTCTTAAAATAAATATGATGTTTGTAAACTCACTGAAAGTGAGCAGCTTTTTCTCATATCGTTCATGGTATCATCATTTTTTTTATTATTTTTTTTATTTAATTTTGTGCAGTCTTTGGGCATATTTCCGGATTTTGAGTGATTAAAATGAGCATTAATAAACATTCTTTTTGCAAATTTTGTCACAAAAGCTGTTGAGTATCACCCATCACGTGGGAATTATCAATAATTGTGTACGCAATAAAACCAAACACCATTTACATAAATCACCTGTTTTTGTCAGCTTCTGGTAACCCTACATCATCCCTCTTCTTCATAACTTCAGTTCGCGATTTCATCTCTAACCGGTCGGTCTTTACAATAAACGGTCTGCTTTTAAAAGACGAAAACACAGTCTAAAAGTCTTCCAATTGCTTTAATTTTTGCATCAAAATGGAGATTATCCATTGTACAACTAGAATATGCAAAATTTTCACCGATGTGCAATACTGACCCTAAGAAAATCGAGTGTGAAGTTTCTTGAAATTTTTATGAATTTCATTGTAAAAAGAAGCATCCAGAATCTTGCGTGAGATGTATATCGTAATGTAAACAAACACACGCTCTTCTTTCGTGTGAGAGTGGGAGTGTGTGCAATTAACAAAATTGGGAGATATAGTTGAACTCCAAACAGTTTAGACAGTAGTGATAAAAGAGCATAGAGCAGTGTAATTGCAAACACTATGATGAGCAAAGAGAGTGCGGGAGAGCCATATTGGCTTTAGTGTCGTTTTGCTATGGTTGGATCGATGGATGATAATGAAGTTATTGGTGGAAAGAGAAAAAGAGTAAGTGCGTTATTCATGATATGTATGTAGTTTTTGTTGATTTTATATAAAAGCCATCACATATTGTTTTTATTCCTATCTGATTTGGTTAGAAATACATTTTGGGCTTAATTCTCCGTAATTGGTAACTGATTGAAAGTTCTGCAGCTCGGAAAACCAGTGCTTTTTTACCAGCATTTATATGGGTCATACTAGTTTTCTTGTTTAAAGATTATTAATTATTAACAATTTCTCAAACATTACGAAGTCTTCTGAATCCTGATTGTGTATTGGATTTGTTGTGTCGCCTCTAGTTTTCGAAATGTAATGCGTTGCAATCCAGAAAACTAATGAGGCTTCAATTCAAATGCTTCCCGAACGGCACCAATTTTTGAAATCTAACTTTTAATGCTAGTCTTCACGCAAAAAATTTTAAAGTGTACTCAGTTTTTCTATGTTGACTTAGAAAATTATGGGAAAAGTTTTTCAGAATTTTTTTTGGTTGGTAGTTGTCTAAACTTCAACATTTAGCCATAATTTTAAGATTATATACCTATACATATTTGAATTTACTATTGAATTTATATTAAAATCAACCTTTTTTGTACAATGTACTTTTTGCAAAATGTACTTGTGTAAGAATTATTGTGAATTAACTCAAATTTTTGCCCCTGAAGTGTTACATAACTCCATTGAGTGAAAATATGTGTACTAAATGTAACTGAATTCTGAATTGTAACATATGAATTTAACTGTTGTCAAAAGCATTGTAATAAGAAAAAATCACTTACAAATCAGACCTCAACTGGTAAGCACAACTCGTTGCCTCAATAAATCTCCTTTGAATTTGCACTAATTCCAATTCTCATCCTTTACTTATCGCCACTTGTAATTTGTGCAATATCAATTTGATTACATATAATTTCACATGACTGTGGAATTATATGATCCAAATTACAAGTTCCAATTTTCAGTTCACTGGTATAAACCAACTGTGAAATTGGTCCTCCTGGGATAATTCGCAATACAGTCCAACATTTACATTCCACAACTACAACGAGAGAGGTATCAAATTGATTAGAGGATTCCCCGCTACTCCCCTTGCTATCAAATCAATCATCTCTATCAATCCATCACCACCTCTATACAGTAGTTTTAAAACGATTTTCATTTAACAAAATTTTAAAATTTTTTTTAGCATCTCTACAATTCGAATTATTACCGATAGTTTTAAAATACTTTGGAACTTTCAGCTATATTGCATTCATAAAATGCAAGAGAAACAACAGAATCCGTGGAAAGATTTGCTTTATCAAAAAATTGATCTATACCTTAATCAACATTTTTATTTCTCAAATCTATAAAACACAAATCCAATAACAAAGTTGTTCTGTAGTGAAAGGTTTTTAAGAATTGTATATTGTAAATTCATGTTCGAATTAGTTTTACCAGATAAGTGCCTCTCTTGACCTAAAAAGTTAAAATGTCATGTTCAGTGCAATTAAACAAGTCATTCTTGTATTTACACCGAAGTTTGTAGGCCCAACATTTTCCTTATGTATTCATATGGCGGAAATGGTTGGGCAACCCTGTCCATTCATGACGAATGAATAGAGCTATTCCAAAATTTCATAGGTAAACCAACGATATAATTGTAACTCATATGCACTTTGAGAACTAATTAATTTGGAAATACGAAATTCAAATTTCGACATTGTAGCTGCTCCTGTTTGAGGTATAGCGCTGATGTGTTAGCCAGCCGTACACCAATTTCTGAACCGTGATCATCATGCATTAGCGAGTCTCAAAAGTACAACAGGTATGAACAGATATTTTCCAATATTCCTTAAGCATTTCACTAATTTAATAATAACTCATAAACGCTTCGTTACCAACTACATAATTACGAATTCCAATTTCTTTTGTTAGTCTTCAATTTACGTTTTTATATCAATTATAAAATTTACCTCCCTTATATTTATCTACTACATATCGTATGTGAGTGGATGTTCAAAATAGTTGTACGTGCTTACTCCCATATCCACCCTTTTATGAATCTATCCGTATCTGTACTCCTTTTTTATGGTTCATTTAATTTTAAGTGCCATTTTTATGCATTCTCAGGTGTAATTGAATTTATTGGTTTTTAGTATTTGTTAGATTTCCTCTTATTCCTTCTTTTGTTCATTTCATTTCATATGATTTTTCCTCGATGTGGATTTGTCCTGCTGGAATTGGTTTTGCCGAAACGGGCAAAGCTGTTACGGCTTGTGTTACGTTTATAGAATATGTTATTGTGAAATTTATTAGATATATTAATGAAATTTATGTACACCATACGAGATATTCATATGGTGCACTCATTAAAACGAAGTTTAGAGATAATCGAGGAAAAGAACAAAAGGACAGCGTGAAGTTAGTTATACGAGTATAAGCAGTCAATTCAGGGAATTGATAATCCCTACATGACACGTTGTGAAAATTAAACTATAAGTATATTAGATTTATTGATGTTCTATGCAAAATCGGGATAATCGTTGTTGCAGAATGAATAATCATAGTGTAATCCCTACTAAAAATAGTTTGTAGAAGCCGTTGAACCAGTAAGATTGTGAAGTTAATATCTCAGATATAAAAAAGGTGGAAAATAGCGCTTAAATCAGCTACATTCGAGCAATATTTAAGCATATTACCTATATATTTAACAATTTGAACAAATTATTTAGACTCAGATACTACATAGATCGTCAGTCCATGATATATTTCCATATTATATAGACCAGATATAACACAATGGCATGAATGATCAAATCAAATGTTTGCTCTGAATCTTAAAAGATAATTTTATACATCGACATGCTCATGCCCACCTATTGGTAAGGATCAAATTCTTATAACGCATCAGATGGTTTTTTGCTAAAATGCCAGAGAAAAATTCTATGCAATATAGTAAAATTTTAAAACATTTACCAAATTCAAATTCAAAAAATGCACAAAATTGCAAAAGTTTGCTTTCTGTGAAAGCGCGTAAAAAATAAACAATATGGCATAGATTGTACAACATTCCTTTTAGTGCAAATTGACTTAAATTTTCTAAACGAATGCGTCTTAGGTAAGTAAGTGAAACTCACCTTTTAGGCAATCCTGGTGATTGTTGGCAACACCAGCAACAGGATCGTTTATAGCAGATTAATAAGTCGCTCATCCTAAAAATTACAGTTACGTAAACGAAAAAGGGCTAATGATCTCTAAAATAGTAATAGGGATAATGGTTTGCTCGGAGGCTCTATAGAGAAGGTCCTCTGTCGTATTGGCCGATTTCATCGACAAATATAAGGCTGTCATTGCTACTGTAGAGAAGAAACAGTGGTCTTAGCAAAAGAGGTGGAAATGAGAAAATTCTTGATGCGTTGATATGCCTCCAATAATGGGATCGGACTTGTTAACTCTAGAGACGTAATATTATGAGAAAATATATTTCAACACAAAGGCATCAGCCAAGCAACGTGGCTATCCCTTGATCGAAGTACGAAAAACCGATGGATCACCTAGTAATAGATATTTCTAGCATCATAGGCATGTGATCCAAAAAAAAAAGGTCGCCAATTATGACAAAATTCCCCTAATCCCGGTGTTCCTGACATGCTGTGACTACATATTGATATGTAAATATTCGATCAATCAGTCATGGTCCGATGGGAAATGCCGTTTGAATAAAGGGATATTGCATACATGACTACGCTGCAGCCACTTGCAACGCTTGCTGGGAGAGAGTGTTGTAAAAAGATGAACAGAAATGGCGACTGTTTTTTTTAAATAGTTGTGGCTTTTCCAAATCAACAAAAGTGATTGTCATGGTACGGGGACTTCCCTCTTGTAAAAACAGAAAAGAACAATATAGTCAAGGATACGCAAATAGTGTGACAGACATGGAGAAGGCATTTTACATGTCGTGAGGATGATTCAGATTGTATATCCCACAAAACACCAAATGGATTTTTGAAAAGCAATAGTATGGGTTAGGAATAACAAAACTGAGGATGCAAATTGTCTAATGGCAAAGCCATTTGAAACCGATTACAGTTAGCTGGTAATAACCATGAAATTACCCCCTGAAAAACGGTGGACCTAAATGAAAGCAATCATTGGAATCTGTGCATATTGTGTACTGTCATTAAAAAGGTGATTCCAATGTGCCCACCTAATACAATGTCCCTTCGAATTTATGATGATTTCAAGTGATGAAATACTACAATAAAAAAAAGTCGCCACATATCACATTCCGTCAACCATGAAGTTACCTTCGACTGTCCGGTATGGCAAACATTGTTTGAAACCATTGTAATTCAGCGAAACTGATATTTTCTTGGACGATGCGAAGTCTTCAGTAGATGTAAAGAAAAAATTAGTAAGTCATTTAACTTTAACGGAACTTTATACTCAGTGCGTTATTCAATATCCTTATGGAAATGATAATACGGAGAGCAGCACTGAATACTACAAATCCCATTTTCAACAAAAGTCACGTGCGAATTAACATAGTTGGACGAAAACTGCGAGATATAACTATTGCGTTCTTAAGTACTGAAATGAAAGCAGCGAGGATAAAACCAAGTTATCGTTTTCACCTAGTTAAGACTCTTTCCATCTGGGACGTTACGTGAATGTGAACAAATAGCAATGAGTCTGTTGCATAGGATGAACAATAGCAAACCATAGTGTGTGCTAGTTGCTAATATCATCTTGGAATAAACTCTCGAATTGTTTGTGTAATGTACATGCAAAAAGAAGGGGGATAATGAAGAGGCAAACATTTGCCATTATGCGTGGCAAATCTAGTATTAAAGGGGAATTAACGAGATCGTGAATGATAAATCTCACCAATATCGAAAGGTGTCTGACGGAAGTGCCAATGTTCGTTTCTCATCTCCGACTATAGTTTGTTCAATTATTCATTTTTAGTAAAATAAATAAATAAAAGATAAATCAAACATCGGCTTTCTAAATTGATGAAATAATAAAAATACATTTTCTAGTTGGTATGTAATATTTAGGATTATTTTCTCCCTTTTTTCTCTAAAATTGAAATATCTCTATCAAATAGCACTTCAACTAATTAACAAATATTTTCTTGGGGTGACGGATGTAGACAAGATCAATATCGAGCAGGCAATTACAAGCGGAGCATTCCTTTCATACAACTGTCGTATGGAAATCCAACTATACCAGGCATATTAGCTCCATTGTATTGCTATACGGCACAATATTCTGGACAATGATAATACTAAGTGATTCAGTTCTAGTAGTTTCCAGAAGGAAAATACTATCAAAAAATTTATATACCTAGATTAGGATTGCTGCGAGATGTTGTGCCAACGGAAGAAAATATTGCAATACTAAATATCTTTGACAAATGTAGATAGCAATCGATGACGGTCAAAAATGTTTTGAAAGGGCCGGCCTTCTGGGATGCTATTGAAACTTGTTGTGGCGAATTAGCACAAGAGCCGATAAGACCGAAAAGAATTATTTCCATTTCCGCACACATTCAGTAATCGATTCAATTACATAGCAATCGCTCGTTCTTCACATTTTATACAATAACTGTTGTTTTCAATTCACTCCTAATACATAAAAAGCAACAAAACATTTACCTTAATCGGACTAACAATTTCAATTAATGTTCACACCATCTTTAAATGTCGCAACTGAATTATTCATGCCTTTAAGTTGCAGCATAACTTTGCGAAAAATATTTAAGTTTGATATTCAAATGCAAGTTAAATACTCAATTACGAATTAACCAAATATCATTATCTACAGCTTCCGGCTTAATTTTTCTAAAGATAAATGAAGCTCATTTAACAAAATTCCATAATCCAAGTAAACACGGAATGTTTAAAATTCACAGCGATTTCTGCAATTCATCTGCGGAATTTCACTTGCATTCCGCCATCTCTGACGGAGTCGCAATGCTATTTTATAATTAAAATACCTTCTCCAAGAGGAGCGGAGCAGCTGTAGTAGTAGTAGAATGCATTTAATTTATTCTAAATAACAATTAAAATGCAAAACATTTTTTTTTTTTGTTTCTGTGTAAATAGGAAATACACATCCGGCCAGCCATCTTTAACCCCTTTAGCCACCCGTTTTCATCGTTTGCATATTCAACCGGTAGCCGGTCTATAATGTCGAGTGTTGTTTGCAGAGTCCCGGAACGAAACGAAAGAAATTTCATTCACAAGAAATTATGCGGAAATAGCTTTGCTAAAAACGAAAAGGAAACCCTTAGATTAAAATCATAGAGCTCTTGTCGTTTGGTGTTGCATTGTTGTAGTCGCCGCTGTTGTGGGACGTAGTAGTAATAGTGGTTTATTTCACTTACCGGAAGTCGTTACAGGGCATGAACTTGGCATTTGATCCTCTCGAAAAGCATCGACGTGCGTATGGAAAGGAGTCTGGTGCGTATGACAATTAAAACATCTTTCTTTAGATATTGACATTTAAAGTTTGATGCAGTGCGGTTAGAGAGTTGAACATTAGGGAGGATATTCTTTTAAAATATGTGAAAATTAACCACGAAATATAGGCGTGTGAAATATTTACTTTATATGTATAAGATAAAGTAAAAGGAATCGATCGATTAGTTTTGCGCGATATTGAAGTCCTTACTTAACTTAGTTAGAAAAATCTGATTTATGTCAAAAAATGATAAGTTTTATTTGGTAACTCATTGCCATTTAGAAGGTAATTCCGTTATGCCCTAGTCCATATTAGCAAAAATCTGGAGCAGTCGGTTTTCACAAGCTTCTTTTTCACCAGCAAAATTATTCGCCTTAGACAAGTGTTAATTATTTGGTTCGTGGTCCGGATTTCCAGGTGGATGCATAACAACCTCCCAACCAATCTCCCAGAGCTTCTGCCGAGTCACTATCAATATGTTTGGCCTGGCTCTTTCCCTCCTATTTTCGGAAGCCGACCGCTTTTGGGTGATTGTTTCCTTCAAACGGTTCAGTTGGTGACTGTATTGATGCGAATTAAGAGTGTGGTCATTGAAGCTCAGCTCATAGTAGATTATTCCTCGTAAGTGCCGCTGTGGTCACCACTTGCGTCGCCTCACTGCCCTTTGACAATGGCCGTTTTCACTAGACGTTGTCATAAGTGGCCTACTTTTTATCATTAGTCGTCGCACACTTCAGAAATGGGACGATTTTGTTGCGATTTGCAGATGGAAATTCGATCCATATAATTTCGTATACAAGATCAAATACTTTTAAGTTCTCAGAAGCACAACATAATACTGTTTATTATTTTCGTACGTTTTTGAAATAACATTTTAGTGCTGAACAATGCACTAAATGGTGTATGGAGCCGGTTTTCACGCTTCACCTCTGCAGTTTCCCTATTTTTTTACTATTTAAACACAGACGTCAAACCCGGATTAAAAAGAACCAGCTTAGGCATGAAATCCATACTTTTAGCTCTCCTATAGCAACACTTTCGATTCAATAATTGGAAAAGGCGAGCTTGGCCATATTTCCAAAGTTATAGAATTTGAGTCTGTGTTCTGCCATGAATAGTAATACTCCTTATTGTGTAGACTTCTATTCGAAAGTTCTAATCCGCTTCATCTACGAATTTCCAAATTTCCCCGCAAAACTGGATATTTTTTTCATTTTACATTTCGAAATTTTTCAACATTACCTTTGACCTTTGACTTAAATGCGCCACATTAACGGGTTTTTTAATTGACAATATTTTTTAATATTTGTCATGCCCTGGAGGAGGCCATCACTTTGTTCAAAACCTTTAGAAATCGCAAAAATTGGATAATTTTATAATTGGTCAACCGTTTCCGAAATAGGCACATACTCGTATCTGGATTTTAGTATTTTTTTTATTTAACTGTCATCGATTGTTCCGCGCCTGGGTTATGGACAAACTTACTATTCAGCTAGTTTTTTTATTTTGGTTTTATGTTGATCTTAAAATACATTTTACATAGTTTAAATTTTCTTTTATCCCCCAACAAGTCACAAAAATGGAGACTATTTTGGGACTTGGCCTCCGCTTCGGTTACATGACCGATCATATTTACGTTTTAGTGATTTGTTTATTTCAGTTTCTAAATTACGGATATATATGATTTATTATCGATTTGTTTATTATCGCTGAAACCTTGAATATCCTCGATCTTTTTTTTATTTTTGAATACAATTTAACGTTCATGCTTATCGTCGTAATATATAAAAGCCGGATTCTTATTATTTGTGGGTAATCGTAGAATCCTGTTATGTTGTTTTTTTTTTTTTTTTTTGTACGGTGTAGATGCCAATACTCAAGTCTTGCTGTTGTCTATGTATAAAGTTTAATTGTAATTAGTTACCTATATATTTATGTGGCCGAAGCTTTTTCGATTTACTTTTTCAAAATTCCAAACAACAGATGCAGCAGATGGTTGGTCTAACAGGCCCTTATACTTACATATATATATAATTTATGTATAAAATTCTGGTGTGCGAGTCTTCATATTTCTCTTCTCCTCCTAAACGACTTGATCAATTTTGATGACTAATTTTTTACTTATGGTCTCAGCTATAGTTTTAGGTGATAGGTGGCGCTGTTGTAGTAAGCTGAGAATTGCTGCATAAACCGTAGCGCCGTTACTTTCTTTTATCTACTTTATATTTTGTTCAAATCAATAAATTCGATGATTTTAGATCATTATATTGTGCAGATTTCCATAACTGCAAAATATAAATATAAAATAGATAAAAGAAAGTAACCGGTTATAATAATAATTTTTAGAAATTTCCAAGAAATCGGTTAGTTAAAGTAAAAAAGCCGTTTAAACTGGTTATACGAAAATGGCGACAAATGTGATACTGTTTACAGTGGAATAACGAAATCGTTTCCAAATATCCATAATCTTTATATATTTGGTATTTATTTAGCAATACTCGTACCTGCCAATGTTTTAGCAAGAGCAACAGACCATGTATTGACTTTAGTTAATTTTAGGAAAAATGCTACAAAAAAACGCTGATATGAATACTCAGACTAGCAATTACCTGGTTTGCCGCCGTCATGGCTACCTCAGTTGTTAAGGCGTTCATTGCATCCCAACCCCATAATTCATTTTTCCTTTGGTGAAAGGTCTTGCAAAACCTAATTAACACAGTATAAGATAACCAAAAGTAAAAACAAACTTCAAATTACCAACACCTGGTTGAGGTGTTACGGTGGAAATAAATAATTTAACCCTTGTGAACATTTGACTACATTGGATGGTGATTCTACTCATACACACACACACACTCCTCCCACACACACATACCAATACTATGGCGGTCATGCATGACGAAGGTCGCACACACAAACACGCTAGTGCCACCTTAACATTCTGCTAAATATCATTAAATTATGCAGCCATTAACACAGGAATTCCAAGCTGGAGCGTTTTCTTTCCACGCCATTGCTGTTGTTTGGTCCTAATGCAATAAGGACACTCATTCGCAGATTTAAACACCCGAAAAGAAAAGATGAAAAACAGCATTTTTTGCAAGAGTTGAAATGCTTTTAAACTAATGCCGCAAACGCAGATGGCACAAGACATACGAGCTGTATGTGTATGGGAATGTGTGTATGTGAATGTCCTTTTTTATGCTCCCAATTTTTCTAATTTATGCTAAATTCCATTTTTTTATTTTTGCTTTTTTGAGTAGACAGGCTTCACCAAGGAAACGAAGAATGAATTGCAAAAAAAAAACTGAATCAAAACGAAAATGCGAAGCTTTTATGCAATTTAAAGAGAAAAAAATCCTTTTTTCATAGTTTTTCTTTTTCTCAAATAGCAGAGACAAGGCAGCAAAATTAAATTACACCTTTTGCATTTTTCAGTTTGTCCTTGTTTTTGTGTTAACAAACCGAAAGAACAAAACGATGCTGGTTAGAATTAAGCTAACAAAAAGGTAAAGAATAGAATTAAGTATAAATACTTTAAAAGGAAGGACACCGAATTGGCATAACGTTACTTGGGAAGAAACACAAAAAGTTTTCTTTTTCATGTCGGTTATTCGTGCTGCCAAATCTGTTATGTGGAGTCTCGAGTTGATTAGTAAAAAATATTTGCATTGAGCTCATAACGATAAGCCAGTACTTTTTTTTTAGACGAAAACAAAACTTTAATGTTGAGGTGATAACAGTGAAACCGATTATCCAGACAATCGGTTTACTAGCCTTGATGTTAATTTTTAAAGCCCAGGGAAGTTTGCTTATTTTCATCATCAAGTTTCGTGCGAGTCTCGGGAAATTTTATAAATTTAAAGTAATTATGAGTTTGCTCTAGGAATCGTCGTTAGGTCGTTTTGCGTCGTACAACATTTTGAGACTACTGTGGTGAATTGTAATTGTCAAAATTCACGCTCCTGTAAATTCTGGCAGAAGAGTGCAAAATTATAACATGCGTATTGTTTATTAGTTTCGTTGGTTTGTGTTGTGAGGGAACCAAAGAAGAACAAGAATTTCACCACACAAAATTATATTCACCCAATTTATCATTGAATAAAATATTACATTTAAAACACAGCCTTGATAAATTTCGAATTTTTTTGATAAAATGTTTAGAAATCTTGAATATTATTCAACGAGTAAAAAAATGTAAATCCGAATATATTTGAGTTAGCGCATAATTAAAGAAGTATGATTATAACTTATTGAAGTTTTTCACTTTAAATTAAATGGGAAACATTAATTTTCGATAAATCGGCACATTTTTATAAGGTTTATTAGAAGAGGTGGGACAAGACCGTACATTTTCGCTCTAAGAATTAAGTTTATCAAATGTGTTGGAAATATACGATATGAAGCTAAGAATGCATTTAAGGTATAGCAAATAAATCCCTTATTTTTCCAATTGGTGGCATTACTAATACGTATCTCGTGTTGTATAAGTGTGATAGGCCTACGCTAGATGGCGCTAGGAGGACACGCTTTGTATTGAAAAAACTGCTCACATAGTTTTGTAATTGCTTGACTCGAGAGCGCGTGGTGATGAAAAGTTTGACATCTACAACAACGTCAAGCAAAAGCGATCAGAATTTACGGCCAGAAAAATTTTTGGTGGGATTGGCAAGATACAGCCACACTTTTAATTCGCAAATCTGCTATCAACAACTGGACCGTCTAAAGAAATCAATCGATCAAAAGCGAACAGCTTTGGACAATAGGAGAGGAATTGTGTTCCATCAGGACAACGTCAGACCACGCACATAGGTAGTAACTTGGCAGAATCTGCGGAAGGTTGCTTAGTTGGTGGTTTGGTTCTTACCACATTATAGTCCGGACTTGATGTTAAATGATTATCACCTGTTCTTGACTATGTATATTCGTCTCACTATAATCTTGTGAAAACAGAATTCCGTTTTATGCCTTCTATTGACTGAAAACGGGTGCCTCAAATTACTAGGAGTTTTGCAATGAGAAAAGAATCAGTCGAAGTTTGTTCGATGATATTTGTTGGGCTTTTGCCTGAAAGCCGTTCATAATTATAGCCTTGTAAGATGCTGCGATATCGTGCTGCAAAAATGAGCATTCTTTCCACAAATTTAGGTTTATCAGTGAATGTGATCTTTAAAACGCCGCATAATGCCCAGAAAATGTTCCTATTCCGAGTACAAAGATTGTGAGAAAAACAGTAAACATTACCTTGATTTTTGATCGACTTTGGCCTGTTTTTTCGGTTTCAGCTCAGTTTAAAGGCACTGTTTTGAAGAACCTTAAACTCGTTACCAAATATAATGCGTTTTGTGAATGTGAGATTGCAATTGACTCATTCTAGCATGTCTTAAGCGACCTTTACGCCGTTGAATTTTAAAGAAAATTCAAATCCTTCAGGTTGGTTAAGCCGTACTCAGGCAATCGCGGAAAATGCTACAAATATTTCGAGAGAGACAGTAATTTCATCGACTATCTCGTTCAAATTTAAGTGACGATTTTCAGTCACCATTTGCCTCTCTCTTTCAACAACATTAACTTGTTATAGATGTTGATAGTCGACAAGAGCGAGGCACCTCTTCCTCCACCTTCCGATCACTTTTGTAGGCACTGTACCACTTATTTGCACGTGTTTCTAATAAAGACGATTCACCGAAAGTCTTGTGTAACATTTTCAGAGATTCGGCATACGAAATTCTATTTACAATAAAAAATAGAAAATTTGAGACACATTCTATATCCGATATTTTTATCAATTGTACAAACCACTCTTGAGATTAACTCATATAATCATCACTGTAAAGCGACTAAATGGGTGATTGCACTCAAAACCCGCTTGTGTATAGAAAAGAGTTATGTCATATCAGCTACATAAATAACTTTAAGCGAACTTTTAAAATGACCAACTGTCGGCACTTTTATGACAGAACGTATGTATAAAGTTGGGCGTCAAGTGGCGTCCGTCCATTTGTTTTACCATCAAAAATGTTTGCCTCAATTATTGTCATGGCTATTATATTCGATTTAGGCACGCTCCGTTTTTCAAAAATTTTCATCGAAGGCGTGACTTTTCGATTGTGATGTTTGTTTTAGTTTTGGATTTTTTTTTATAATCTGTGCCAGGAAAAAGGATTTTATTAAGAATTTAGTGACATTGAAAATTTATTGTATTTTTTTAACGCTGACTTCTTGTGCAGCCTTTCCTTTCTTAGTTTGGTCTTATTTCTGATTTAAATTTGGATTGTGCATGAAACATATACAAACTTAAATGTCGACAATCTCCCTTAGAATTCTTTCCCTTATCATTAAATTTGTTTAATTTTTTCGCACCATGATTTTTTCTAGTTTCCTCTTAAAACAGGATTATGTATAGTGTGGATGGTTTTTTCAGCAAATTAAATTTTAATCCTGGCCAGAACGGAATAAAAAAACCAGCAGTTTTTCGCCAGTATTTTACGCAGGTCATGAAAACATTAATTTTAATACATTTTTTTTATTCTTCGCTGCCACCATCATCACACGTTAACAGTTTAAACCGTTTGAGGATATTTCTATCGTTTCGTTTCGCTTCGTTTCGTTTTTTTTTTTCTTTTTGTTTTTTGTGTACGCAAAAGAAGGATTTCCATTCCTTTATAATATTTAATATGGCATTTTCCTTTCTTGTTGTTTGCCATATGCGAGCGTGTGAATGGTGCTGCTTACTGCTGCTGCTGCTGCTGCTGATGTTGCATGGCACCATAAATAGTTGTCAAGTGTCCCATATGTTGAGAATTGATGTTTTAAAATATTTTTGCAACCAAGAAATGCATTCAGTTTCTAAGTTCGGAAAAAAAGAGGAGACGACAACGATAAGTAAAATTCCAGCATATGATACCCAATGCAATGGAGTCAAGTCAACCATTAACTTTTGGAACATACTGACTGACGACAACAGCATCAGGGGGAACAACAACATTTACATCCTCTACAACAATGACTGCTGGCAAAAAGGATTTGTTGATGTTTTGCACGAACATAAAAACGGAGCTCAGCACAAATGCTGGGCTGTCGTTTCACTCACGAATCTCTGCTGTACTTGTATTTGTTTATGGAAATATTTTTGTGATGTTTGTTTTTCTGAAATGTTGAAAAGAAACATATTTTGGATTGGAATTGGTGATATGATTGGAATTTTTTTATCAATAACATTTCGAAAAGAGATATGAATAAAAAGCTTCTAATTGGATAACGATAGCATGCATATTGTTGACCTTTCCTACATGCAAAATTTTTTCTATCAATGTCCTGTCGTGATACCATCAGTTTATCGCTCTGAATAAAGTTCAATAACGCGGAAGTGAGCCTTTTGTAATTTCAGTGGAAACTATTTTAATATAAATGCTTAATATCTCATTCAGTCTAGCTGAAATTGACTCGAAATTAAACAATTTTCCATATATTGACCTAATTCGACACATTTGACCCAATTTCGCCAATATCGAGACAAACTGTGTTTCTGGTTTAGTGTCAAACTTAATATTTTTCGTGTCTATGGCCACTACATTAGCGATACATGCAATATTCGGTATTCGATACTGTTTCATTTTGATTTTCGTTCAGCATCTACTGTGTTAGATCTTTATTTCCAATTACGGAATTACAAATTTACACAAATGTTGCTAAATAATGTGAAAATAATACAAATTGTGCAATCGTAAACAATTGAGCGTTCAAATGACTTGAATTTCGATTAGAAGTTTGAGCTGAACTGACAGAATCGAGCACTGTAAACGAGTTAAATAACAAATCGCGCTCAAACGCGGCATCAGTGTAGAGGACAGTGGTGCCAACTAAGCGGTAAAAAGAATATTTCCTTAAGAGAATATTTCAAATGATCAATACTATAGTTTTTATGGACTAA
Organism: Philornis downsi; assembly: GCA_019455685.1. Lineage (NCBI taxonomy): Eukaryota > Metazoa > Arthropoda > Insecta > Diptera > Muscidae > Philornis > Philornis downsi. Next base: position 4,480,360 of record JAHXMU010000016.1, read on the forward strand.
GGATTACGGCAAGAAACAATGCAAGAAGAATTTATTTGTAGAAAATCAATAAATTATGAATTATAAAATAACTCAAGAATTAAAAAAAAAAAACAAACAAAAAACATAAATGATAGATATTTACTGGTTTTTGGACAAACCTTTTTAACAGAAGAGCAGCTGTTAGATTCTTTGGAAATTAATATATAAAATTATTACATTATTTGTCACGTTTGTAACATGATTTTACAACTTTTCAACAATTTTTGACGACAGGTTGTAATAAAATGATGTAGAATTTAGACACAGATAGCTTAAAAATTAAAATTTAATAGAAATAACAAATTAAAATTTTAAATTTTTCTTCGAATTTTCTACAACAAATACGAATAATGAAATTCTTCATTTTGTATATTCCTATCAAACAATAGTTTGAATAATTTTTTTTTTTTTGTGTTTTATTTTTATTTTTTTTTGTTTTTTTTTTTTTTGTTTTTGAGATTTGTTTAGAAATTGTACTGTAAGTGATGGCCCCTGATCTCAAAAGCCATAAAGCATGAATATCAATATCAATTGGAAAATAATTTTTTAATTAAGACTCACAAAATAAATAAGCTACACTTTACACTACGGAATGTTAAATGCCTGACTTTTGACGTCAAAGGGGTTCGGTCTCAAAATTTTCAACACTTTAGATTTAGTATATCGACTACCATAACATCCACCTCGACGACTAACAAAATTTAAATTTTAATATTTCGTTTTCATGGAAAATACGACTTCAAAAACGTTTTTTAGATATCAAGAAAATTCATTTAGAGCCAATTTTTTGGATGGAAAATGTTACTAACAGTTTTATGAAGAACTTGTGATACCAAAATTATTTGCAGCAATCATCTGATTTCATTTGGTCTAACCAAACGATTAAATGACGAAGGTTCTTCCTCAATGGACAAAAATTCAGCTGTATCTACCTGTTGGACGTCACAGAATCCTGTGTTATGGCACAAGCAGATGAATTTTTTTTGGCAGTTTTCGAAACCAAAATACTTACTAAAACATTTGGATTCATCATCATTATCGAATCAGTCTACTTCTAAGCGTGGTTGTTAAAAAATAATAAAAGTAAATTTCCATGGATGTTTTACTAAAAAACTAGCTGTGTTGATATATTAGGCATGACAAGAAGACTTTTTCGGCACTCCAAAATATCTGCTATTCAAATGACATATTTTACAAGAATTTGAAAATGCATATGTAAATGACATACTTGCTTTAAAAACGTAAGGAATTGAATTTATTGTAAAAAACGTCAATACAAAAAAATATTTTAACATATTTTTAAATACTGATTGAAAGTTATGGACTTAACTAGACTCATAACTCCCGGTTAAACGGGTTTCTTGGGAAAATGGAAGCCATTTTTCGAATAATGTAAAAATACGTTTTTAAACTTATCAGTTTTTAAAAACCGAATAATTGATCAACATAATCCAAGAATATATCATATATCTTGCCAATATCAAATCGCGTTGATGTAAAGCCTGCCATTTTGGCCAACATATTTTGCAAAATATAATGTATTAGTTTTAAATTATACAGTTTTATAATACCAGGTTATCCATTTCCGGTTCCAAATCTAAAGTTAAAGAAAACATGTATAAGGCTATGCTTTCGATCAAACTTTTATTTCATTATAATGCTTGCCTTTATGAAATACAATGTCATTTAAATAACCATTTCTAGATTGGTTGCAGCGTTGGATCCTCTCGAGGTATATTTCGTACACTTTTTCGTACATCTCGGGCCGTATCTTGACAATAACTTGATGAATATTGGTTTTCATATGATCCAGGGTTTGGAGATTATCCGCGTGAACACGCTCTTTAACGTAGACCCACCAAAAAAGTCGAATGGTGTCAAATCACCTGATCTTGGTGGCCCATTTACGTCGTCAAAACGTAAAATTGCGCTTTCTGGAAATTTCTCATGTGACTCGTGGCACCGTCTTGTTGAAATCAAATATCGTCTAGTTGTAGGCAAAACAAAAAGTCGTTTATCATACAGCCATAGCGAATTGAAATTTGGATTATCCGCCACATTTTGACTAACAGAGGCGATATTTTCGGCGGTGCATTCATTAGGGTGATGCACAGACCTGGCCACATCTGTAACGCTTCCAATCTGTTCCAATTTCTTTATAATCTTGCCAATTCCTTGCACAGTAGGTCGATTATAACGATTATAATTACCTCGTTGCGCACGAAAAGCGACCACGCTTTAATCACCACTTTTGTAGCAAGTTTTAATTATTCGTACATGTTCTTAGGTTGTTAAATGATCTTTTACTTTACTAAATAAATAACACTTCAGATGACAGGTATTAAACAGCTGACAGCCTTGCCAGATCGGCAGATTTGAAACCACTTGGAATGGCATACGAAAGGTTTGATAACATGTAAATAAGTTTGATTTCAATTAATGTTGTGTGAATACATTTGAAAACTTTATTCCATTTTTAAACGACTTAACCCAATCTTTATATCCCCAAATTTTCTCCAATACGCTTTACTTTTCTTCTAAGAAAGCAACAACAAAAAGCACTATAATTTTTGTTTTTATGTACGATTAGTTCAAATTTTTCCGACTCTGACGGTGTACACAATAAAATATGGTTGCTAGCGACATCTATACGGCGATAGAAAAACATTGTGGGATTATGTCTTGGATAAAATGGTTTGTGTACAAAACAAATCAACATATCGTTTATAACGTCTTACGATAATTATCTACGGTACGGTAGGTTGCAAAATACTCATGGGGAAAAAATTTGTAATCATGGTCAATGGCAGGGTGGAAAAGGAACAGTTAAATTAATACCAATATCGGATCAAAATGATTTTTTTCTGTTGAAATTGTTGCTGATTTTAATTCCATTTCAGATCAAAATTCAAAGATTTCATTAATTACCAGCTTTGCTATTGCTTGTTTAAGAAACTCACAAAATCTCGAAAAATTGAGAAAATGTAATGATAACTCAGCTTTGGGGCATACAGCTTTGGAATAATGGTCTTTTTCAATCTTACTCCAATAATTTTACAGCTTATTTATGAACTGAAAGCATTACGTGGTGGGAATTTGAACATAACCATTCCAACTATATGCATTTTAAGGTATACCGTGGAAATTGAAATGGGCAGAAATAAACGAATTTTAAGCGAAACCCGCTGAAGTCGATATGCTATATATGAGAAGAGTGCGTTTTTGACACAATTATTTGGCGTGCAATGAGTCAGTATGTCGTCCATGACACTATATACTATATGTCTATAATATATATATATAGTAGGAAATGTTTCCGTATATATATAGGAATAAACAATAAATAAATAAACAATCCTTTTCGAATTAATTAGCTTCATTGAAAAGTAGTTGTTAATTCGAAAAGGATTGTTTCAGAAATTCCCTCAAACATGACATTTGGTGATGTTGCATCAGGGTCATGCTGTGATTCTGTTAACTTATTCGTTAATTTTTTTTTAAATCACAGTTTGTACCTTCATCGGCCCATACAGCTAGATACTCAAATTTGTTTGACATGCTAGACATTGGTGTCCTAGAACTCACTAAGGATGTGGTGAAAAAACCAGCTACAAATCGGATTCTGACGGGATTTGTGTTTATCTGCTAAAGAAATGTGCCTCGTCACTAATCTTTGCTCTTAAATATTTTTTTAATTCTTCATTATTGATAGATGGAAATCGGCGTCCATAACACCAAGTTTTAAAGATGATAAGATAAGAAATGATGTTACGTGTTACAGGCCGATTTCTAAACTAACAAATGTTTCGATAACTTTTGAGAATATAATTTATAAGTTATCCTTTCTTATAAAATCGATTATTTCTCCATCTCAGCATGGATTTTATCCAGGTAGCACAAAGTCGCTATTAGTGGTTATGAATCCCTTTCATCATATTTGCAAACACCTGGCGTGCCGCAAGGTAGTACTTTGGGACTTTTGTTGTTTTATTTATTTATACAAAGAGGAGCTATTCAACAAGTTGAAAACTGAGTGGAAAAACCTTCCGGAGGATAGTTTTTATTCATTAGTTGCCTTGATGCCAAAAAGGTGCGAAGATGTTATTAAAAATAAGAACGGGTACACAAAATATTGATTTTGTTGCTATTGTTTTGCGCAAGTGAATTCCGGCTCTGCTGTACATTTTTTCATATTTCTTTTAAACGCAATTGTTGTTGTTGTTGTAACGTATTGGTTTTATAGCTTAATAATACCTCTGTGAAAATAAATAGTAAGCTTTGTTTTAAATGTTTTGTTTTTATGAAAATTATGTATTTATAGTCTGGAGTACATTTTGTTGCTTTTGTTTTGCGCAACAATGTATATACAGGGTGGCGCAATAGAACGTTCATATTTAAAAAATAGATTAAAAAATAAATGCAAAAGGTATGGTTAAAATAAATCTAAGGCATTTAGAGTAATAAATGGAGTTTATTTTTCAAAAATAACATCATCTAAATGGTGACCCTCTCTACGACGGCACTCCTCTAACCGCAAACGAAAATTATTGAAAACTTTCTTCAGTAATACTGGTGTAATGGCTGCCATTTCACCACGGATATTCTCCTTGAGCTGAACGATGTTTCTTGGATTATTACTGTAGACTTTGTGTTTGAGGTATCCCCACAAAAAAAAAGTCAAGAGGCGTCAAGTCTGGACTATGTGGGGGATATGGGATATCACCTCTTTTCGAAATCAGTCTGCCAGGGAACATCTGCTCCACCACCGCCATGGAGTCATTTGCTCCATCTTGTTGGAACCAGATCCTGGAATTTCTGGAGCCAAAAATTCGTCCAACATCTCAACATAGCGTTCCGTATTAACCGTGACGTTTTGGCCCCGCGCATTTTTGAAGAAAAAAGGACCAATTATTCCTTTGCCAGAGATTGCTGCCCATACTGTCACTTTAAGACTATGCAATGGTTTCTGGTGTTTGATTTTGGGATTTTCACTGTTCCAGTAAAGACAATTTTGACGGTTTACGAACCCACTCATAAGGAAATGAGCCTCGTCAGAGAAAAGGATATTGTCAAAATTGGAAAATCGACTCTTTCAATTCTTATATTAATTGCAGTTTATATGGATGCAGTTTAAGATCCAATGTTAAAATTCGTTGCAAACTTCGTCGCGATAATTGTAAGACAGACGACCTCTTGCGAGTCGACATTCGTGGATTTCCTCGTACTGACTCCATAGCTCTCTCAACATTGTTTTCGGTCCTAGATGTTCTTGGGCGACCATTTGCTTGTGGTTTAAATGTTGAACCGGTCTCTTCAAAACGCTTTACCCATATTTTAATTAAATTAGCACTCGGAGCTTCACTAATTCGGCGTAATCCATATCCAGCACAATATAGTCGCCTAGTAGCGATATATGAACGAGAGTTCTCGTAAAATACGCGCACGCAAAATGCGCGACGCTTCCCGTCGAAGTGATTCATAGTGACTAAAACTCCATGAGCCCGCCAACCCAACGATGTAGGCGCCGCCTCGCCCGCGCCTTTTCTACCCCGCAAAAAAAAAAAGATGATGCAATATGCACGTTATATTGCGCCACCCTGTATATATATATATATATATATATATATAATTAACAATTAATTAATGTATATTAATTAATATATATCGTCCACAATCTTGTGAACCACAAGTATCACAAGTGACAAAATTGGTCCACACTGAAATAACATGTCCATACAAGGACGAATTTATCTCTGGAAAAAAATAAGACTTTTTCGATACTTTTCTAAACTAGATTTGTAAATTGAAAATAATACTTACTATATAAAAGAATGAAACGAATAGCCTCGGTGAATAATTTCTTATTTATTTCATGAAGTTTCTGTGTGCTTTTTTGGCCCTCACACATATTAAGTGTGGGCAGTCCTGATTATTATCTTTTCAGTGGCTGTATTATCCGACATAGAAGGTGCACTCAATTTTTTGTATGTTTTCTATTAATTACAATTTATGATAATCTCCCGCTGTATGAAATTCTACTACCCACTCGCTTCGCTAATTCTTGGCTAATTTACTTTTATAACTGCCGTCACAAATGAAAAACTTTCATTAATGCTCTATTAATACAACATTTAATTAAACTATTTTACAGGCATCGCTCAAATAAGACAAATCATATATCCAAATGCGGGAAAGACTTGTTGCAATGAGTATGTTGCAGCGGCATATTGCCGGGCCGTAGTAGGCAGTCTTTAAGATTTCTATAGTAGCACCAATTAGAAACTTAGATAGATAGTGTATATATGTATTTACTGATGTAGTAGATATACATTTTGCACATATGTATGTATGAACAATATATTCATGTAATAAATGAATCTAACGAGTGCAAATAGAAAGCATAACTAAATGATTATATGAGTGCATCATGTTTAAACTCAAAGTAAAATATTTGACTGTTATAAACAATGGTTACTAAACTTTCTTTTGGCAAATATAATGAGAAGTGTATTCTCCTTAAACACCCCATTAACCAAGTCTCAGATTGTACTCGGTTACAAATGTTGCAGACATTTCTGGAATCTGATTTCCATGGCATAAATTAAAACTCATTGCTGACTCTTGGTTTTCTTTTTCTAAGTATAATCGATTAACTTTAAAGGCTAGAGCTAATGTGTGTGTAACTTTTATTTCGCGAAGCCCTCTTTCATGGCCTAAAAGTTAGTATAAATTTTATCAAAAATATTATAATTTAGTTCCGAAACATCTACTATTTCAGAAAAATACAAAATAGTGTAAAAAGGTCTCCTGCATAAGGTCCTGTTCTAATTTAATAAACACAAGTTAATTTCTATGGTCCAAATTCGACAGATAACTATAGGGAATTAAATCTTTTAAATGTTTTTGATAATTCGAACATGAAGAATTAAAATATGTTTTCTAATCTGATCAGATTTTCAGATCGGCTTCAGTTCATGAGATACAATAAAAAAAGTATTAAAATATTAGGGACCTTTTTAGTGCAAACCGAAAATAACCATGTTCTTATTCTATATGCTAGATCGAAAATATCTGGAATTTGTTTTTGGCACCAAACACAGTTTGAATACGGATTACAGCTCAGAAATACTTGTTATCTCAAAAACTACAGCTGATATCAGCAGATAATATTTATCAATAGTTAAAAACTTAGCAGCCTTTTACATCTTAACAAAACCATATTTTTACACAAAATAATAATGTCTACCAATCAAGGAAAGGGGTGAGGAAGCCAAGAATTTCGGGGAAAAATTTTTTATCTGATAAGCAATTTTCTTAGTGGTCATTTTACCAAAGAAGAGACGGTGTCAACAATTTCTTGTTAGAAGAAAATATAATACATTTGTTAAACAAGAGGAGAATTCACTAAATGCCCTGAATTTTGTTAAACAGGGTATTTAATTTCTAATCGTAAAATGGAAGGATGGAGTTGCTAGAAATATAGACAATAATTAGATATAAAAAAGCACACACAAAAACTCCCTTGCATCCCACGAATTAGATATGAGACCTACAGTTTAACGACGATTTCGAACGTCATCATTTGAGAAGTATTTACTAGACTTGTCGATTACTCGAAGTGTTCGTCGGACTCATTGAGATGGCCGTTGCTCAAAGCCAGTTAAATGGCTGCATTGGGGGTTGAACCTGCACTCATGCGAACGATAGTCTCTTTAGTATGAACCACTGAGCTACTTTCGGTCAACAGTTAGACAAGCACAAACAATTCATTCCCGACGTACAGGTTCATTTCAATATAGGTGGACGTGGCGAAAACGCCCTCTATACTTTTTCGACAACCACATCCACGACAAGGGCGGTTCCTTACAGAAATGTGCATAAATATGAAAATGTTCATAAAATTTCTTCTCGCATATATTAGCTACCTAGTTTTTGATTAACAAATAAGTTGTAAAAATATTAGCACACATTTGAGAAGAATACTATTGAGTAAGTTTTGCCCTATTGTCCCTCCTGTAATATCTGCGGGTTATAATATTGTAGAAGGTGTACCAGTACGTTGCTGCATATTTGGGCTTATTAAAGACGTCTTCTTTCATACATAACACGTCCACTTCTCTCGAAACTCGTATTTTTAGTATTTTTCAATAACCATCAAAGAAATTGCAACAGTTTCTTAAACAGTGCATTTAGTGAGCATAATACTTTCTTATTTCTATCAACTACTACAATGCATCGCTTCCAAATAAAGAATAAATTACAAAATTATTAAAAAAAGCACTTAAATTTTCAGTTATTCCAGATGTGGTCTCAGTTTAAGCAGGATTTTCTTTACATGGATCTTAGAATGCCTATTTTATTTTCCATACAATTTCCAAGTATTTAGGGAGAAATTTCAGAACATCCTTATAATTCCTCCTTCATTTCACAGACATCTCGCCACACTTCGAACATTATAGCCAAAAAGCTAATAATGTAGTAAATTTTCTTCGAGTGTTTACGACAATTTATATTGCCAAAGTAACAATTAAAAGGGTTGCAATTGTAATTAATAGACTATGAAATTATATTAGAAACGTTCGCTGCTCTCCGTAAGACAAATTATGACTTCTTCTGGAGCGGAAAGAAAAAAGGACCACTTGTTACTGAGTTTCACTTCAAAATTGGCGACTGATCACCATGATCAGCCAGCATTGTCATCATCAGCCAGTAAAGAGAAATAATGTCTCACTTGAGCGATGGTGAGCAAATCTTGAATCTCATACATACAAATGATGTCGGAAAAGCAATTGACAATGCAATTGCATAATGAGCAATAAAATTACCAAACAGTAAGAAATGAACATTCAATATACCGACATATGAACCCTCTATTTGACAAACAATTAGTAGACATTGCACTAAAGTCTGTTTAAGAAATCAAGCATTCATCTGTTAAACTAATTAAAATCACAGGTAATTGTCTGCTCTAGTAGACAAATTGCATGTCTCTTTTCACACGGGCTAAAGAAACATTAAACCTAAATTTTACAATTACCAGGCATTTTTCAAAAAGGAAAGGTTTCTTACTTACTGTTGCAAATATTCAATGCCCTAAACAACTATTCCGCCAGATTGGAAATTACTTCTTGCCTGTTTTGCCACTGACCCTAATCGATGTTCCCTCATTCGTTAACTAACAGAATGGTGTGCAGTTGAAATCATTTGGCTGACACTACAAATTTTTATTTGTGAACATTTGAACATAAGGAATTGAATTCTAAGTACCATCACAAGCCATCATAATTGAGGGAAGCAAACAAAGGAAAACCGATTGAAATGTACCGTAAATCAGGTGAATGTACTGAATTGCGGAAAAACTATACAATACATCATTACTCGCAAAAGGTAACGTGGAATTAGTTGATACCCTTCTTCGATATGTAGAAAAATTTATTTCGATAATTTTGAAACAATTTGTGATATTCAGGAATATTAAAGATGTATGTGGATCTGGAGACTTAAACACATTATCCATTACCGAATGAAGACGGAATATTTTTTATTTCGATTATTTGTGCCCATACCTCGATCTAGACAAGCCTTTTTACACCAAACGAGGATTTAGGCAGGGCGACAATCTGTCGTGCGGCCTCTTCAACATACTGTTGGAGATGATTATGAGGAAAGCTGCAGTTAACATGACTGATACCATCTTTAATAAAAGCCATATGTTACTCGCATATGCAGATGACATAGACATTATTGGCCGAAATCTGCAAGAAGTTACTGCAGTTTTCTCAAGCATCGAGAAGAAAGCAGCGAAAATGGGTCTGGTGGTAGACGAGGACAAAACAAAATTATTGGTTTCAACGAACAAAGAATCTACCCGTTTGGGACGTTGTACGAACGTTGATAACTATAATTTTGATGTGGTGGAAGAATTCATCTACCTCGGTTCCGCTGTAAACAAAACGAATGATGTCAGCATGGATATAAAGAGGAGAGTATTGCTTGCTAACAGATGTTACTAAATTTCTAAGCTAAGCAAGTCATTCAATGATAAAACCCTCTCTGAACAAACAAAAGTCCGACTGTACCAGACGTTGGTTCTACCTGACTTGTTATATGGCACAGAATCATGGGTTATGACGCAAACGGATGAAGCAGTATTGGCAGTCTCCGAGAGGAAAATACTCCGGAAAATATATGGACCCATCATCGTTAACGGAGAGTATTAGCGTCGCATGCTCAATGAACTGTATGAGCTATGTACTGACATCGACGTGGTCAAACGCATTAATATTCAGCGATTGCGTTGGCTGGGCCATGTTGTGCGGATGGACCCAAATTCTCTGCCACGGAAAGTTTTCGACAATGAACTCGATGGACGGCGCAGAAGGGGACGACCGAAACTCCGTTGGAAGGACCAGGCTTTTGAAATACTGTCGAAGCTTGGTGTGACGAATTGGAGGAGAAGCGCAGAAGATCGAAGCGCTAGGAATTATTTTCTGCGGGCGGCGTATAATATATAAGGATGTCTATTCCACCTAAGAAAAAGATACCCCGATCGAATAAAACGGCAATGAAGTTGAAGATGAATGTAATACCAAAATTGCAATATTAGTAGACAAATAGTAAGAGAGGGGGTTTTTAGACCAATAGTCTGAAAATAAATAGACTAACATAGAATCTGATCTCCAATTTGCAGCTCTTAAAGTACGCATGAGATTTAGCAAAAGCGAAAATCCCTTTCCAATGTAAGCAATTTTCTTTTCAAATAACTCTTAAAATTCGATGACAACTTGGCTATGAAAAACCGCTTTCAGACAATACCTGATACAGTGATATAGCGTCTGAGAAAAGGAATGCAACTTATATGGTAACGCTGCAGATAACTGCAATGCGAATTATAAGAAAGGGGAGAAACGGTTGGAGGAAAAAGTTAGTGGAAAATAGAGAGCTACTGGAACGGAGCAAAAACCTAAGAAGAAATGGAAAAAAATGAAAAGGCCAATTATAAAGTTTGGAACGAAAATCTGATCATGGGTGTGATACTTCTGCGCGGATATGTATGCTGTACATGGAAAACCAATCCTGAAAATGAAGACACCGAATCGATAACAAGAAGTTGGTTATTTATCAGGTCTGTTTAGGTTGCCCACACACTTTGGATATTGACACAAAAGGATGTTGAAGATGTATGAAAGTCAGTTCACCTGACTGAAATTTCTACACTGGTTAATTTATTTGCATTACCAGGTATAGGGTATTATACATAAAACGCATTTAGAGTAACATCAAAAAATAAAAGAAATAAAAACTGAAACTAAAACTCATTGCAAAAATCCCGCTTAAAATACTGACAAAAAAAAGCAAAAACTATTTAGGCTGATATGTTCTAGTGATGGTGGTGATGACGGCAATGACTATAACGTTCGTTGCAAGTGTCTAATCTTTGATGTCTGACGGTTGCATGTTGAGGTGTAAAGCAAAGTGACAGTTGTATTCATTGCGTTTTAAGTACACATTTACCGTTGCCACATGTTTCGATATGACTTTCAACCAATTGTTCCGTTCATTCACTTCAGTGAGCGGCAGTGGAATTAATGCATTTTTACTGCATGATTTGATAAATGAGATTTGTTTGCCCGATCGGGGTCGCATGTTCTTCTGTTCGCTTCGTTGGCTCTGTGCTATTTTGAGATATCATTGTGTTAGGTCTTCAAATCTATAAGCTTTTTGAAAACATTAGGGCCTAAATACGTCATCATCGCTTTGTGTTCTTTACTCATAATGTAACAGTGTCATAAGGTAAGGTATTAATTCTAGGAAAGGTGGAAAAAATGAGAAGAACTTTGTAAACTTTTACTTTAAATTTGTCGAGTCATTTGAGTAATGTGCGAGTGACCTATATATTCCGTCTACAACTGTAACTTGGCATTATTAAGCTTGTGAATGGCTACAAGCGTTCAGTCATCCATAGCATCAAGTGCCCGCCCAGCCTATGCTTTTTGTTTGGCCATCAATACTTTTAGTCGGTCGGTCTGTCTGTCTGCCTATCTGTCTGTCTGTCTGTCTTCCGTACATACATATGTATGTTGTTGGATGCATCAGTTGTCTGGTGGCCCAGTTCCATTTCTAATGCACCGCATTCTTTTCTTTTGCCACAGAATTGGAAAGACCCAACACTTTTCGTTTTACGGATGATTGATGTTTTAATTTTATATGTCATAAGGTTTCATTTGTCAAGGTTTGTCTTCTCCCTATTTCCTCTTAAATTATTTTCATTTCATTTGGTTTCTCATTTAGACATTTGTTCAAATATGTACTCATTCACGGGGGACAAACTAGTCGAATCCCAATTATACGACGGGGAAATGGAGACAGATGATTGGAAACATGTCGTTTCTTTTCCTCTATTTCTTCTTGAACACTCGTGTGACATGTAATGACTTTTGGTTGTAATACCCGTAATGCTCTAAATATGTAATGCAACGCTTTTAACAAGTTCTATGCATTTAAGGTGAAAATATTTATTTGTTGTTTCTAGACAAGGAAATAGATTGGAATATAAGCTAAATTATGGGACATATCGTATATTCTGTGAAAATATTCGTTGGACTTACAAGTACTGATTTGCCTATTGATATGTTCTTTGTATTTCCTAAGCTGTTTCCATCAGAACTTTGCTATGGCCTAATAAAGTGATAGAGTTGAAAAATAAACGTAAATATGTGCCTTTTAGGGCAGAGAATGATGTCAAAAAAATTTGAAATTTGAAAACTTTGGGTGTTCTATCTACTCTTACTCGCTCTCTTGTTCGTATAGGCTCGAATTTGCTTTTGATCTATTACTATTTTGTCTGCATTTGTTGGAATAAAAAAAGTTCACTAAAAGTAAACTTTTTTCCACACAAATCGCTAAAAATCAAGTTCATTAAAAGCTAATAGATAATAATAATCCCATCATCATGGATTACAGCACTCAGTATTATGGACGATGTGCCGGTTCTTTGTAAGATAAGTGAAGGACGGAGAGAAAACGACTTCTTCCCACCAACTCAGTATAGGTGGAAATGCAAAACGCCATCTATCTCGTACAAGTGACACCAACACATCTCCTCTTTCTGACAATGTAACCGCTTAAGTATTTTTCAATAAACACATTTACAATTAGAGCGGTGATATTACAAAATGTGTGTACTCGGACAGTTCCTTGTCATACCTGTCAATTTCAACCCTATCGTGGGCGATGCATCAGCTTATAGTCAAAAAAGTCGGCTTGTAAAATTGGTAAGATTAATATTTTTTTAATATTTTTTAACGCTCAAATTAGGGTGGTTCCTTAAAAAAACATGTGAGCTGAAATAGAGTATTCGCGTGTCTTTAAACTGATAATTTTGAAAAGACACTGGAAGCGCCAAATAGACAAGTTTTATGTTTAGTTGATCGATTTCGTCTTCTTGTGATATTTGCAGTCCAAAGTGTAGAAGATATTGGGTTGTTCGTAAAGTTCGTTTGGTTTATTCGTTAGTTCAAAATACGTCACATCTCATGATGTAGAGTTCCTTCAAGCACTATCAAAACTTCCTCCCACCCCTTCTTTAAACTGTTTACTATTGTGTACCTGTGTTCTAGTTCTAGCCGTGAGTGGTTGCAGCGTTAAAAAAAAAAAGTTTTAAAAAGTGGAAAAAAGGAGTGAAAAGAGCAATTTATACATATTATGCTGTATTATTTCCGAAAAGGAAAAACAGCTGTTGAAGCCAGCCGAAAAACAAATGTCTGTTTATGAAGAAAACGGACCAAATGAAAGAACTTGCCACGAATGCTTTAAAAGATTTTTTACGGGCGACTTTTCCATAACGGACGCTCCCAGAAATTGTTTCCGAGAAGGTGAGAGATTTAATTATTGGTAATCCCCGTGCAACAGTTAGGGAAATAGCTGAAATAATCAAAAAAATACGTCTCAACCGTTCATGGGGTTATAAAAGAGCTGGGATTTGTAAGCAACCTCAATGCGTGAGTACCTCACTCTCTCACCGAGGATTCACACTGCCTTGCGGACCCGTCAGATACTAACAGATCTTGGGTGGGAAGTTTTACTTCACCCACCGTACTCGCCAGACCTCGCCCCGCCCGACCGTCACCTATTTCGCGGTCTGGGCAATCATTTGAAGAATTTGAATTTCCATAACGGCGGGGAATTGAAAAATCGAATTTAACGCTTTTTTTTTTTTTCAGAAAAACCACGCAAGTTTTATGAGAGAGGAATTAAAAAGCTGCCAGCGATGTGGGAAGAAAAAGGGAGAGATTATATCATATACTAAAATAATTGTTTTCTTGTGCATACATTTGTAAATTAATTTTTTTTAAAAACCGAACGGACTTTCCGATCCACCTGATATTTTACTGAAATTTTCTTGTTCATACAAGAATATAAAAAGGATAAATTTACAATCACCAAAGCATGCATAAAAAGAAAATTTGTTGTCTAAACTAATGCAATGCGATGGGTTTATGTTGATTTATTCTAAAATAAAAGATTTCAAACCAAAGCTGAACAAAAAAAGTGACAAATTTACTTACCCCTTTATTTATTAGAGGCCAAAAACTCAACATTTTGACATTCTTAGAAACCAACATTTTTAGAAAAGAATACGAAAAATTAACAAAAAATCATACATTATACAAACACAAACAGAAATTCATATTTTCCTGGCAAAGGACAGAAAAACTGTTGCACTTTTTGCCAGAAAAGAAATTATCTTATATTAGTCATTCCTTTTGCAATTATTATAAATGATAGTCTGAGATCTCATAAAACATATTCTATATATCTGTGGTCACAAGGAAAAACGACTGAAGTGGGGTTAGTCGATACATTTCGAATGAGAAGAGTGATCTTTTGACATGCCTACTTATCTGGGCGGTGAGTCGGTACATCCACTATTCCACTATTGGTTGAATGGGGGGAAAATTTGTTCATACGCGAGCTATATCAACCTTTTGAAATATGACCTTTTCATAGTTTCCCTAATATTTTTACTATTTATATTATACAGCGGAAATTTAACTATGGGCATGACTATTAAAATACTGTAAAAATTTATGTTCGAAGTTATTTCTGTGGAAAACGAGCTGTGACAATATAGTAAGCCTGAGAAGAGAACGTTTCCGCCACGCCCGCTTATTGAAGCACAAACCTATATAGTCCATGACATTGCAGCCCGTAATACATCATAATGGTTGTATTAATTACGGCTTTGACGAAATTTCCATGCCTATCCACTTGTTTTCAACAAGCATGCCCAATGGCAGTCCCTTAGAACAATAAATGTGGATGGAATGGGACTTTAACGTCATCTACATCTATCTTCGTATGTTGTATTTAATGAAGAATAAAATGAATACGAAAAAATGAAAAAGAAATTGTTAAAATTATTGAGGAATTCCCACAATGTCCATTTTTCTTTAAATAAACTCTGTTCTTTCCTATATTGTCGATTGTGTCTAATTTCTACTGTCAATCAGTCGGACGGCCCAGTGAGGGTTAATCGACACTGACTTTTTGACGATCAAGATTATAAATACTTTGTGGTTTCTCAGACGATTGGTAAGAAGAGTATATTCGTATTGCAGGGCATAAAAAGAATGTTGACCAATTTTTATCAAAAATCACATTTTTGTAATTTTTCTCCGGGCCTCAAATAATTGAATTAAAGAAATGGCAACAATTTTAAAACCAGTTTGAGGAAGCGCAGATGAAAATTTCAATAGGCTATCTTAATAGGTTAATAACCTACGATTCTGTAGACAAAAGCTCTATTTTCTTAAAAAAGGCAACGTGATGTTTTGTAAATGTTAGTGAAAAGTTTAGATAATAGTTCAAATGAAGTATTTTGACGGCATGTCTTGTAGCACGAAAGTGGAAAAAAAGTTTAGGACAAAGATCACGATGGGCAACATACGAGTAGATGAGAGCGAACAAAAATCTATTGGAATGCCACCAAGTGAACACTTTTTGCGACGAATGTCGTTTTTTGTACTTAATTTACGGAATTATTTCAAAATTAAAATGTTTCATAGTTACTGCGCATCACTAAATGAGAGTTTCTGCGCCTTGTTGATCATAAACTTTATAAGTTAACTAACTGAAGCGGCATCAACGTAATTAAGCGCATAAAAGTACTGTGATTTTAACGGCAACTATGTTAGGGGAATGACTAAAAATGGTCCAATACGAAAGTCTTCAAACATGAAGTTAACAGGTGAGGTAGAACATTCGGAACATTGTGAGTCTGATTTGATGTCACGTATTGAAGAAATACGGCAGAAGATAAAAAGTTAATTCGTGCGTGCAGCTATTGATCAAGTTATATTTTCTTGATCAAATAATAGTTGTCTATTTAAGCGTTCCTGAGGGAATGGCTGCTCCATTCAAGTTTTTGATCACACATCACAATAAGTGTCGTATGATTAATAAATGAATTGGAAATACAATGCTGCGAAATATTTAATTTGAAATATGAAAACTATCCAATACATACTCATATTCTATCACTCAAAATAATAAAAAATCAAAATAGTAAAGAATGCGGTTAACCAACATTGGGATTTTAAAGATTAAAAATTATTTAACTCCCCTACCTCATATGTGATGTTAAAGAACCTCAATTCCAACTATGTGCCTACAATCCTGTATGCCAACAGTTTTCAAAGCAAAATAAACAGTTGCCTTGCTCACATTACAATCACCGGAGGTTATAAATTTTCTAACAATTTAAAAATAAGCCGACAACATGAACTAAATTTTAAACGAATGACTTTCCCTAATGATATTTCCCAATACTCACAAATAATCTACGATTTCATTGTTGCCAATTAGACAACCTCCTAATGGTAACGCTTTAAGAAATCCGAAATGAAGTTGTAAATTTAGCGATACTTAACTCTAAAACTCAATTTAGCTTTTATCGTTCTATATTAAATGGCCAGCACAACAACACAAATGCAATGATAAAAATTGTACAAATTTTCCATGCAATTCCGATTGTTTTCAGTTTATATTCATAATGTGTTTATGGATTTCTAAGAGCAATTGCAATAAAAAACTAAACTAATTTCATTTCATTCTTGGATACGGCCGACGACCAAGACCACTTTCCGCCAATTGCAGTCATTATGCTGGGTTTCGGCTTGTAACTGCCTGCCTTGGCCATTGTAGCTGGTTGAATGTGTTTGTGGTATCATTTCTTTTTAACGTTTAAAAATATGCTCCAGTTAACACTTTACCGGCTGACATTCTTTATGTTGATGCGAATGTTCATGGCTACCCGGTCGCCTTATTCATATCTGACGATGCTCGAAAATTCTTTTCTTTCCTAGTTAGCATTATTGCCACATGCTGCACCAAGTGTTAGTTGTAATGTTGTTCGTTGCACTCATAACGATGTTCGGACAAGGCTCAGCGTGTTCGTTCTTTTATTTTTGGGGAAGCAGGTGCAGCAAATTGTTAATGTTTGCAATATTTTGGCGCTTCAATTATGATGGGGTTTGGCATCGCCAGTGGTGTATGCGGTTCTGTCTTTATTTCTGGTCTGGAATTTCCAGGCAACTTATGCGCCAAAGAAAAAGACTAACATTAATTGTGAAAAATCTTGATGAGGATAAAGTAGCAGGAGAACTTAGACTGAAAACGGGCGACCAGATGGAAATGTTTGAGAAAGTAATAAAATAACCGAGCAGGAATAATTGGAGCTTTCCGATATATTAAAATGAGCTGTATTGTGCAGTGCACAAAAAGCAAATGATTTATGCCAAATTACACTATCAACTCAATTTATTATCAAAGGACACCAGCAACTTTATGTGCCTAAGAATATTTAGCAACAAAAGCAATGTTTCAATTTCACCTATTAAATTCATAAGCACATCGAAATTTCGCATTCAAGTGATCCTGAAGATCTTCCGTTACTTCACAAAGTTGTGCAATACTTATGGCAGAAAAACATGAACGAATCTAAACAAATGATGAAATGTTAATATTTTATACTTATATATTGGAATAATGATCTGCAGAAATTGTAGAAACTGAAAATATTACTAGAAAGCTCTGTAAAATATTTTCATTGAAGATAGTTTCATTAGGAGCCTCGGAAAGGATTTTCAGCGTTTTTCGCTATGAAGTCCCAAAAACGGTTTAAGAAATAATGAACGAAACCATCCCAATTTATGTAGCTCTTGATGGGCTCATTCTAAATTAAAACAAGTCTGTTATATTATACTTGAAAATGATGCTTAAAAATTCAACTATAGGCTGCTTGTTTCTGTGGTATTGATGTCGGTTTGGCATCTAGCGTGATTTCAACATACACTTGGGTGAAGGATCGAACATTCTTGCACCAACTATTAGAATGACTCTGTTTTTCATCGCGACCTAGACTTTATGTACTTTAGGGCATTCAAAATGAATAGTTTTGTTACAGACGCTATTGCTTTTTAAGCCGCATCGGTCCTTTTGTGCCAAGTCTTGGGCTTTGGATTCGGGTCACACAGATGGCCTCTTTATAACGAACAAAATTGAAAATATGTCAGCATATCAGAAAAATATACGCTGGCACAGAATCCAATTAGAAGATTATTGCGGATGCCTTTTGTTACCACATACACTTTAAATTGCAGCAATAGCGCAGAAAATTAAAATTTTTCAACATAGTAGAAATTCGTCACCAGTCTTAGAAATAGAGGTTATGCAAATTCATAACTTTTTTGTACCAATGAGAGATTCTGAGACTTTAAGTTGGACGATTATGAAAGAGAAGTTATGTACTTGATAATGTAAGCAATTCGTTAGAAAGGACGCATATCGAATACTTATTTTTACTCCATTGCCTGTTTACGATAAGCTTTACGATAAATGCGTTCTGGCTCGGTCTATTTGAACGAGCCAGAATGCATTTGATGACGACTTAATTAATCATTTTATTCCCATTTTTCTACGTTTCAATCATATTTTTGACAACAATTGCACTGGAGTAGAGCACAAAACTGGCTATGGAAGTTAGCGGGGTAGCGATCAAGGCGGAGAAGCCAGTTCCGATTAGCGGGAATAGTGCGGTTGGATGGGAAATTATCTAATTATGAGATTTAGGTAGATGTTTCAAGTAGTGGATTTCGTACTTAGGGAAATGCCTTTGGCTGTGGGAAGAAAAAAATTGTCTTTTGCATATAATTTCTCAAAAAACAAGAGAAATTACACGCAAGTTGCGGATTACAAAGAAAGAGTTTGAGAAGAAAAACCAAATAAATTAGTTACAATTTAAGATGTTTTATTTTGAGAGTAGGGAAGTGCTCACCAGTAGGCTTAGAAAAGTTAAGTGGCCGATATTGGTTTTACGAACTTGCCACGAAGCTTAGCGATGTTAAATTTTAGATTCAAGATAATTCACAATGAGTTGGCAATTCATTAAGACAAATCTTATATCTATAATAGCCAGTAATAAGATTTTATAATTCAAATAAGTATAAATGCTGTAAGTTTATGCAACAATATTATGCGATTTTTCGACATACCTCCACACCTGGCCACCTTCCTTCATTTCTCCGTTCATATTGGTAGCACTTGTTGATAAGTTTCAGCTTCTGCTTAACTAACAACGAAAATGTTCTCATCTCGTAATAATAAAAAATTCACTTTGATATCAATTCTAAGTCTCCCCAACCCTAATTCAAGATACTCGTTACAGTCATTCTTGTTGCATTCAGATCTTGTCGTGTTGCAACTAACTACGAGTAGTATCCAATTTCGAAAGAATTCTTTTTTATGCCTAACATAAAATATAGAACTGTAGCGTTTTTAGACTTCTCCTCAAAATAGAGTTGATTTTATGGTCAAATGGTCAAGTGGATTACTATGCCATCGCACATGCGCACTTGCTCTGCTAAGAAACATATTTGCTGTGCAGCCGTAGTTGCGGGACAACGCCTTTACTTTGCATGTTGTTGCAGTTAGTAAATAGTAGCAACAACAACAACAACAACAACATTGCAACGTTGTTGTATTGTAAATACTTAAGTCTTAACAATATAGAATTTATATCCATCTAATGCAACTAGTGGTCATTACTTGTAGTCATTACTGTGAAACATAGTCTATTCTATACGTTTAAATTTAGCAGAGATGGGAGAACTATGGCGCGCAAAATAGTAAAATGACGGAAGTGAAATTGAGAAACTATTGGACAGATGAAATGTTACGCTATTTTTCCAATAGTATGCAATACATGGTAGAGTAAATCTTGGGTAATATCCTTTGATTGTGGAAAGGAATGCAAAGCAGTAAATTTGACGTAGTAACTTCAGAAACTGAATCGGACATAATGGTGTTCAAAGTTGGAAGAAATACTTCAGAAATACTTCGCTTTTTTAGGGAATCCTCTTTCTACTGCTTTGAAAAGTGTTTAATTCCATAATGGTTTCTTGGTTGAGACTATTTTCCAACTACACAAAAACTGTTTTAAATAACTTTCATAGAAGCTGACATAATACAAGAGATATTAAACTTTTCAAATATTTTCAAGAGAATTTAATCCAATTTATCACATGTTCATCATAAAATTACATGTTCATTACTTCATAAGTTGTGCTTCAGAAACACTGAATAGCCGACATAAAAGAATAATATGTCACGAACAGCACGTATGAAATCCTTCGGTTCCGACTCAAATTTTAATCACTTCTGTATCCTAAACACTGATTATTATGCTCTGTTATGGATGCTTCCTTTGTACTGGGTAATATTTTATAATATATTTTTGATAAATAATATTTTCACTTAATATTCTCAGTATTTCTTGAAGCTCCATTGTTCTCTCACTCCATTTAGGGCCTCTTGGCACTGCAGCTCTGACATATTCTACATATTATTCTCGCATGGCGTTGCTATTTTTCTTGCGGCTAGTTAATATCTAGTACAACAGCAGCTAACAACAAACTAAGCGAAGAGCACAACAGAGCTTTGAACTATCACAAAGTGTATTTTAGAAATAGTTTAGCAGCAGACTATCTACAACATCTTGTTGTACACAGCCGTTGTTATTTTCAGTAGTAATTATTTGTAATCAAGTCAAGAGGAATGATCTATATTCAGTCATATACATAGATATTGTTGTAGCTGTATTCTAGCTGTCCATTGGTTTGAATTAAATCAACTAAAAAAGAAAACAAAACAAAATAACTATTGCATGTTAACAATTATTCATATCTTATTGCTAACATAGATACGATGGCAAACATACGCCTTACAGGACAGGGTGAGAAGAGCCAGTGTGATTGAAATTGAATTTTGAATTGCTTCGCTAAACCACAATTAGCTTCAATTGTTTTGTAGGTTTCTACAAATTTGATCCCACTTTGGAAATTCGAAAATCTTTATGAATAAGGATCATGAGTTCAAGACCGGCGGTGGCTGTATTCACATACAAACGAACAATTCTAAAAACTGCCAATCGTCATAAAACAACAGGTCCCATTCAGTGGGTCTAAAGATTGAAATGAATGTAACATCGTTCTCGAAATCTTGAAAAGATACGATGGCCGTCCTAAAACTACCGACTTGACGTATAGATGGTGCTAGTAGTTTACAAAAATATGTACCTTATGAAACATATCTTTTAAGTTCCAAGGCGTCACGTTGTTTAGCATTTTTTATATGAGCTATCAAAAGTAAACGATCTCAGTCAATTTGTATACATGAAAAAAATTTGGCACCGTTATATAATTCAATATTTCCATTTGAAAGGTCTCAGTACAACCAATATTAAAGCTGAGCTTGTTTCTACTCTGTGGGAGTCTGCTTCTTCGTTTACAAGTGTAAAATATTGGGTAGCACAGTTCAAACGAGGCCGTACAAGCTGCAAAGGCGAACACCGCAGTTGTCGACCAATTGAGGCGTCCACGCCGGACACGGTTAAGAAAATCAACAAAATAGAATTGGATGATCGTTAGCTGAATATGCGTGAGCTAGCAGAAATAATAGGCATTTAAAAAAGTATTATACATCGTAAATTGATCGAGGATTTGAAGATGAGGAAGCTGCGCGCAAGATGGGTGCTGCGCTTGCTTGCAATAGAGCAAAAACAGCGTCATGAACATGTTTTATTATAGTGTCTGGCCATGTTTCACTGCAACAAAGACGAATTTTTGCGTCGATTTATAACCATGGATGAGACATGGATCCACCAATCTGAAGGAAACCTGAGACAAAGTAACTATCAAATGGGAGAATCGTGTCCAAAGAAGCAAAGGCGGTGCAAGCAAGGTCATGGCGTCTGTTTCTTTCTTTTTGGGATTCGCATGGGATTGTTTTTAATGATTATCTTGAGAAACGAATATTATACTAATTTATTTCAATTTTGGTGATGCAATTATGGAAAAAGGCAGCATTTGGCGAAAAAAAAGTATTGTTTCATCAGGATAATGTTCCAGTTCACACATCCACTATTGCGATGGCCAAAATTAATGAATTAAGGTTCGAAATGCTTCATCACGCATCTTATTTGCCAAATTTAGCTCCCTCGGACTATTTTCTATTTCCAAACTTAAAAAAAAATGGCTCAGTGATAAAAGATTTGTCAACAATGGAGAGGTGGAGTACGCAGTTGATAACTATTTAAAGGATTTTGACAGTTTTTACTATAAACAGTGCATAGTAGTGTATTGAAACCGCTGGAAAAAGTGTATCGAGCTAAAAGGAGACTGTGTTGAAAAATAAAGAAGAAGAAGAAGAAGATATTTAAGGCAATGTTGAGTTTTTTCTTTGACTATTACACTATTGTGCTCTTATAATTCTTGCCAAAAGGTCAGACTGTAAATAAGGAATATTCTCTGGACGTTATGCGGCTTTTGAGAGACCAAATTCGCTACCAGAATAGAAATCATTTCGGGAAAATACTCGTACGTTTGAAAAATTATTTGATGATTAGAAAATTCGTTGGGTGTACTTTGAAGGCGATACAATAAATTTGAATGAATAATAAATATTTTGTATTTTATTAATCAATTCCCGGAAGTTTTTAACAAAATGCAAGTGATCTTTTTACGTAAGACCTTCTACCATGCATTCATGAGTTGAGCATGATGAATATTTTAAAGGATTCGATAGAAGGGCATTCAGTTTTTCTTTTATATGGAAATCCTCATCGAATCCTATACTGCGTTCTATAGAAAATATATTTAACACAAGTTTCCCTTTCATCTTGGCTTTACTCGTGATTTTATATATATTTTCACGGATTTTTCTTAGTCTCCATGATAAAATAAATTCTTGCAGAAGGCTGCAAAGTATTAATTAAAATTCGATCATAGATTACAACACATTCCACATTCTCTACAAGCATGGCGAAAGATTTCCAAAAGACTAATTTTCGTCATCCATTACTATCCATTCATACAGTAGATGCGGCTACTAACCAGTAGATTCGTAAGATTAAATTCCAGTTACATGGAAGTACATTTAAAAATTAAATACATTAATAATTTCACAATAAAAAAAAGTGGTCTGTGGTAAATTTGTAAAACACTTAATTATGAAATCGGAGACATTCTCAAGTCTTTCTTCTAGAAACCTCTTACAAGCACCGTGATAAGACTGGTAGGTATGGCCTCTACAAATATGCCTGATCGAAAGACTTCCAAGGATTTGACCCTGCTGACAAATGTTTCCGTGCTTCTTATTAAACTACCAATTTGTAATTCAGAAATCTTAAGGAAACATTCGACAGCAATACCCATCCTGCTAATAAAGATTTGTTATAACATCCAATAATGCCATTTTTTGACATAACTTCAAAACGATATTTGTTTGTAAATTATCCTCATAAATGCACCAAACATCTTAAAACGGTGTCTATGAACACTTTTATTTATCATTAAGACAACAGAGGATTTCGTCGTCGCTGATTTTGTAATATGTACCATCGCTCCATTTGGCAAACACCCTTTATTCGCATGGCACATGTTATACTCCTTAGCCTAACGATTAACATATGTTGATTACACTTGTTATAAACTCTTCGTTTCTACTATTTTCTAGCCGAATCTAACAACTTTTTCCTGCAATTCTATTCTGGTGTCCATCGTACGGTAGTTAAACTGCCGCTCACTGATCGTGAATACGTGTGTTACAATTGAGTTCACAAAAGTGTGAGAATGTTGATTTTATGCTACTCGATCGGTGATGAATGTGAGATGTGATACTGTGATATCCATCCCCGCCACTCTGTTCACCAACACCGGCTAGGCAATCATGATGTTCGTGCGTCGATGGCGAATTATAACAATTGGTCTGTTAAATAGTAAAACCAATTTATGTTAAAGATCCATGTACTGGCTCACAACTTACAGGCGCCAGTCATGTTAATGCGGTTGAGTAATTTTGTTTACAGCTATAAAACCAAGAATAATAACTACTAACCACAATTACTATGTTAATCAACGCTATAATTGAGAAGAAAATCGCAAAGCATATGTAAGATTTTGCCAGTTGATTAAATATTTGAAAGTGTGCTCTGTTGTATTTAAAATTAAAAACTATTTCAATTTGTTGTAAAATGTAGCTGGTAAATAATTTTATAATTTTGCTGAATATTATTCTGATTTTGTATAATTGCTTCAAAGTTTTGGGTGGAAGGCAGATATAACCTTGAATTAATACTTTTACAAAAAAAGACTTTCATTTCCCCTCTTAGTATCCATTTGGCTCAAAATGTTCCGTCATTCCATTTGATTATTTTCAGTAATTGTGAGTGGTGTTATCGAAAAAGTACCCATTGCCACTGAAAACCCCGTCTAAGTTGATACATAATGTAAGAGAAGAAGGCGGGATCGATCGACATAACGTCCTCTATACTTTGGACCAAATCCATCCATTAGGGAAAAACTTACCCATTCGCCTTTTTGTTTTAAAAAAAATTCCATATATAGACTTGTAAGCGGCAGCCCCAAGGACGGATTTTGAATAAAAACATAAAAATACTTCATTTCACGGAAAAATAAGATTATTATGAATGGGAAGAAATTGTTTTGGATACGTCAATTGTCTAACGAACCGTCACACATCGTCTTAATTAATGGACCCCAAATGTCGCAAGTGGCAAAATAAATCCATAATGAAACAACTTGTCCATACAAGTACAAATTTGTCTCAAGAAAAATGAGACTTTTTGGTATGCTCTTGCAGTTTGTTCATTACAAATTACAAACTCGTTATTCGTAGACTTTTTTTGGTACCACTATGATTGAATGCCAATATATCTTTCGATTCCCGTATTTTTATTTTAGAACAAACAGAGTATATTCATTTAAAATCGTTCCTTATACGAGATGAGTGTTGTGGTAAAGGGTTATCCTTTTCGGTTTCCGAAGTACAAAACGTACGTAAAGCTATCATTTCGATGAAACTTTTATTTCATTATAATGCTTTTAATGCTTGAACCTTGCCATTATGTATGAAATACTGTTTGAATCCGAACCCAACGTTAATTTAAAATAGCCCTACTTTTATATTCCTTCCTGTATTATGAGTATTTTCTTCTCTTGTATTGATTGATCACTCAAACAGTATTCTAGCAGTAAGTTTCGTTAATAGACGGAGGCTTATCGATCTTTACTTCTAACGATATAAGTCAGTTCGTATCTAGATCTCAGCCAATTAAGTAATCCTCAGGTATTGTGTAGAGGAAAAGAATCATTGGAAAAGAAATATACTGTCATTTTTACCCAACTATCATCAATAATTTATTATTGTGGCCCTAAAGTGAAATATATTTGCAGACAAATAAAACCCAAATTTAATTCTTACGTGCTTTGGCGTTCTCATTTCTCTAAAACCTCTTGAGCAAGTATTTGTCGATGTTCCAAACCCCCCCATACCCGCGAAAACATTCATTCAAATGCCCATCTCTGAATTTGTTGCAGCAGTGGATCCTTTCGACATAGTTTTTGATCACTTTTTGGGCGGTATCCCGGCGATAACTTGGCGAATGTTGGTTTTTAAGTGCTCCAGCGTTTGAGGAAAAGTCTAACGGCGTCAAATCGCATGATTTTGGTAGTTTTGTGTGGCTCGTGGCACCGTCTTTTTAAAACCACATATCGTCCAGTTTGTAATCTTCAATTGCAAGTAAAAAAAGAGCGCTCTGAATTGACGGTAACTGTTCTTCCATCGTCATTTTCGAGAAAAACGTGGCCTAATGATACCTCCAGACCATAATGCGTACAAAACAGTCACTTTTTCCGGATGCAATAGCTTCATCACAATCACTTCTAGGTTTTTCGAGCCCCAAATGCGACAATTTTGCTTGCTAACGTAATCCCTGAGTGAAACATGAAGAACATTTTGTTCGATAGAAGACCCACATTTGAATCACCACTTTTGTTGTAAACTTTTTTTACGCGTCCTTCAGTTGTTAAATGATCCATATTCGTAAATGACAAATCTTTCACTAAATAAATAACACTTCAAGTGATCGGTACAGTACAGCTGACAGTTTTTCCAAACCGGCGTTTTTGACACCACTATATGGATAACCCTATATATGTGGAGTATTGCGAAAATATGTTAAATGTGTTAGTTTCGCAGGAGGAGCTGATTGCTATTTCACCAAAATGAGGACTTTTGCATGCAGATTCTTCTAAGTATTCCTTTACTTTATGCATCAGTCTGTGACAGATATTAAACATAAAAGTACAATGGTTTTTCTAAATCGTAACGGGATTTCTACGAGTATTAAACTTTTCCATATCATCCTACCTTAAATTTCACAACATATAAATGCTGTTGGACTCTAAAATAGCACTTTTGTACCAGCCACTACTTAATATTACCTCTTAACCCAGTCACCTGATTAACATTCAACACTAATGACCCTACTGAGGAGTTTTATGTTTAAGAATGCCAATTTTAAAAATAATAAATTCTAAGCACTCACAATGCGGTACTCTACGATGCCTCGAAAACAGCACTGTCGATTGGCAAGTTAATTTTGGATTTCTTTTATAAAATTATTGGTGCTGTTTATTTTTAACACTTTTACCAAATTTGAAAATCACCTAAAACGGATTTTAACACCTTTCTTTTTTGTTTTTTGATTATTGTATCGAACGAATCACATCAAACAGGAAAAGCTCAAGCGAAAATTACCGATAATAACGATAAAAATAATAAAAGTTTTTCTTCATTTTATGTCTGATTTTAGCACGTAATAAATTCAGCCAAAAAGAGGAACGACCAACACAGAAATGAAAACGGTTAAATGCGAAAAAGTGGAAATACGAAAATACAAATCAGCAGGAACACCAAAATTGGTAAGTAAAAAGTTAATGGCTTTTAACGGTGAGGAGAAGCCGAAAGATGCCAGCAACTTGCCAATATCATGTCTAAGCTTAATACATGAATCAATGAACGAATTAATGAATGAGTGGATGGATGAATGTTTAACGGAGTGACGGAGCGACCACCGTCCACCAACTGAATATTTGGATTCCTCCGATTTATTTTTTTTTCCGCCAAACGAAATTATCGCATTGCCTTTAAACACTTACATACGATATTTGATAGGATCGCGGAAAAAATCAGCGTCAGCGGTAGTTTCACTTGCCAATGTGTGCCTAGCCGTACCGTGTTAGGTAGCGCAATTTATTTATTTATTTATTTTTCTTTATTTTTGTGTGCCGCAAATCTGATCGGTCTGTTGTAGATGAATTTATCGAATTGAGGAAGACATTCAGGGTGGTGCATTCATTGTTAGTACGAACGAAGTACCCGTGGTGATACAGTATTTGCTTATTGTAGACAGTATTTTAGATAAAGTGCTAATGGTCACTGTTCCCGATTCATTAATAATTGTGGGTATTTATAAATGCGCTCAATTTCAGTCTCCTTAATAAAGTTGCAATGTGCACAGGCGGTGTCGATTGTGTTACGTGAAGGACTAAAGCCGTTCTATAATATCATGTATGTGGCTTTAGAACTGATAAATCGAAAACCGATCAGAAGACCTAAGAAGAACAGACCGATAGCTTCGTCAACTACAAAATTGCGTACATTAGGACGATATGGCAAAAAGCTTTTTTGAGCGATTGCTTACTTTGATTTGTGTGCAAAGTTGTTTTTTTTTTTTGCGCCAAACGGAGCGATTTCTTTAACATACAGTGTTGGCTTATGAATGCTACCATTTTAAGAAATTTGAAGAAAAATTTTCTCCAATGTATTTAAATTATATATTTGTTTACCCATTTAAAATATAACAGACTTTTAAGTCTTTTTAATGGTTTTAAAATGTAATTGAATTTAAATTATCCCCACGCCTTAATTGCCTCTGTTACCATTCGAATACACTGCCTAAAACCATCTGAATTTGTTGGTTTTGTTGGTTTTGTTTGCAATAACACAATAAGGTCAGGAGGTCGACGGTATGTGGAGTTTCTTGATATAAAATTATTGGAAAATTCTCGCTGTGATTCCCCTATAACAGACCTGACTATGTGACATGTTACACCATCTTGTTGAAACCACAGGGAGTCGATAGGAATTCTCCTCTATTGTATTTCCGGAAAGAAAAACTCCTTCAATATCTTTAAACCAAGCTTTGCAGCTCGAAAAATCACTGTACTTATTTACAACATTTTTTTATCGAATATGTTTTGGTCATTTAGACTACAATATAGAGATAATTCATCATCAGAATCAGCTTCAGCTGAATGATAATTTTAGCGCTCTATTTTGAGCATTTACTTAATCACTGAAAGTTGTTTTGTGCCTAACGTTTTTTTAACGTCTGCAGAAAAGACACATTCCCTTGAGAATGCTCCCTAAAGCCTGGTATCAAAATCTTTCTCATGAAAATATATTTAGGGCGATGTTTTAAGATTTAAGTTTTTTAAGTTGGCAGCAATGGTTGGTAATGGCGTGAAAACGTCATCTGTGAAAAAATGAAAAAAAGAAAAAGTGCACAGTATGCTCTGCCATTTCATCACGGAAAGACTAACAAACGAGCAACGATTGGAAATCGTTGAAATTTATTATCAAAATTCGTGCTCTGTAACAAATGTGCATCGTTTGATACGACCATTTTATGATCGTCATAATTGAACTGCTGAATCAACAATTCGTGCTGTTATCTCCAAATTTCGCACCACTTACTTGGACATTAAACCATCGACTCGCATGCGTAGAGTGCGTACCGAAGAAAATGGTGCAGCCGTAGCGACCGGTGTTAATGACGATCGTGAAATGTCAAATCGTCGCCGTTGTCAGCGATTGGGCATGTGCTACTCAACCACAAGGAATTTTTTTTTTTTTACCCAAATTGGCTGAGTTGAACTTGGTTGACATGTGGTTTCATTAGGATGGTGCAACATGCCACATAGCTTGTGAAACAATGGATTTGTTGAGGGATAAATTTGGTGAACAGCTTATCTCTAGATTTGGCCCTGTGAGTTGGCCCCCAAGATCTTGCGATTTAACGCCTGTTGATTGCTTCTTGTGGGGTTATGCCAAGTCTTTAGTCTATGTGGACAAGCCGAACACTATTGAAGCCTTACAGGATAACATAACACGCGTTATTCGCGGAATACAGGTCAAAATGCTCGAAAAAGTGACGAAAATGTTGACCTTCCGAGTGGACATTTTAAGACAGAGCCGCGAGCAACATTTACATGAAATTGTCTTTAAAAATAAAATGGCAAAGACCAATTCATTGATTCGAATAAAAATTTGTAATATATGATGCAAATTTGAGCGTTTTATTCGGTTTAAAAAAAAAAACTAGGATTAAAAAATCAGCCTATATTTCAATATTTTTGAACCATAGCTAATTTTATAAAGTTTTATTGCATCACAACTGTTTCCCAATATAGTAATTGGCGTTTTGCAACCATGTCTGTATTCATTGAATACGAATTCTTATAATGGTTTATAGAAATTTTGGATTCAATATAGAAATCCATATGTCTGCCTGTCTGTCTATCGATTTCTTCTTTTGTACATCATCTCCTATTCTGTCCATCCGATTGTGAAGGGGTGGCGTAGAAGTAATTTCATTAAATGTAATTTAACATATTAAAACATTTAATTTTTGGAGTCATTGACAAATGTTTATTTAAATTATTTCTTCCTAAAGTTGCAACAAATGTGATAAATTTAAAATTTTCTACTTTTGTAGATATAGATATTTCATCCTTAAAATTTATATAGTAATGTACTCTGACTGTAAACGACCATTAAATTGATACATAAATTAGTTTTACATATTGCTCACATTTGGTCTGAAATATCTATTGCCATTTGCTTTGAAACACCTGCTATATTACATTTTGAGCAGTACTGATTTTAATATTACATCTTGATTATCATTAATTACGGTTGAATTGCATTTCCTCCTATTACTAAATGAATGTGATTAACCTGACAATGTTTTGATCAACAACAATTCAATAATTTATAATAATTTCTCTTGACATCTTTTTTTTTTTTTTTTGCACGAAAAAACACAAGATTTTCACGACGAATCATTCGCTAGAAACAATAACAGTGATGAATCAGTATATGCAACCAATGCTTGAAAAATTTTAAATTACAATTTGCAGATAGCAGAATCATTAAATTATTATTATTATTATGCAGTCGTTATGTTATAGTAAGTCGAAACTATTATTTCTGCTGTATTTGCAGAAAGATCTCGAGGTATTTACGCTCATTATAAAACTGACGTTCAGTTTCGTTGCTTACGAAAAGATCTAGCAAATCCCCTTTGCCAACTCTGTAATGATCGACATTTGCAGATTTCTTCCCATCAATTTTACATTTTACAGGTTTATCCATTTGGTGGTTTCAAAACCACCGATCTGCCAAGGCTGTCAGCTGTTTAATATCTGTCATGTGAAGTGTTATTTATTTAGTGAAAGGTTTGCCATTTACGAATATGGATCGTTTGACAACCGAAGAACGTGCAAAATTAGTTAAAACTACTACAAAAGTAGTGATTCAAATGAGGGAACTTTTCGAGCATTACGGGGTGATTATGACCGTCATAATCGACCTAATGTGCAAGGAATTGGCAAGATTATAAAGAAATTTGAAGAGACTAGAAAGCATTACAGATGTGATCAGCGCTGTGCGTCATCACAACGTACGCGCTGCCGAAAATATCGCTTCTGTTAGTGAAAGTGTGGTGATTAATCTGAATTTCAATTCAGAGCGCAATGGACATATGATAACCAATTTTTTTTTGGCCTGTAATTGAAGATTATGGGCAGGATGAAATGTAGTTTCAACAAGACGGTGTCAAAAGCCACACAATACGGTCGATTTTGGATATATTTCATGAAAAATATGTTTAGCCGACGACAATTGCCCACCAAGATCATGTAATTTGACGCCGTTAAACTTTTTTGTTGGACTATGTCAAAGAGCGTGTTTACGCTGATAATCCCTAAACGTTGGAGCATTTGAAATCCAACATTTGTCAAATTATCGCCGAGATATCGCCCGAAATATGCGAAAAAGTGGTCGAAAACTACTTCAAAAGAATCCTCTGCTGCAATCAAACCAGAGGCGGTCATTTAAATGACATCGTACTCGTACTTGTATTTCGTACATAATTGGAAGGTTCAATCATTATAATGAAATAAAAGTTTCATAGAAATGATAGCTTTATGTGTGTTTTTGATTTAACTTTACTTTTGAAACCGAAAAATATATAACCCGGTATTCATTAACTAAAAGCTATATATATATGTAGTTGATAGATGAGGAAGAGTATAAACCCAATCTCTATAATTTGTAAGGAGCTGCCTTAGTTGAAAAGTGATAAAAAAACACGAATTTCATAACAAAGACTACCAAATTAGAGATATTTTGTATGAGGAGAAGGCTTTTGTAACACTTCTACTTTTCCGGGGATGAATCGATTCATCATCCATGGCTCAACAGGAAAATAACTTGATTTCAGAAATTTCTAATCTTTTGTGGCATTTATTCGCTATGCAAAAATGGCATCTTATAAATGGGAAAGCAACCACTCTAGCCTGCATATATATTTATAAAGGACTATCTTAGCTGTAAGCATAAGTATTGAAAAACAAAAAACACTTTCATTGGAGAAATAATATAAAAATTATCTGACGATAATTCCATGTATCATCATCGACTATTTAGGCTTAATTGCCACAAGTGTCTCAATTTGTCCAGTAAGAAAAAGTTTGCCCACAGAAGTGTAAAAGTGCCCTCTGAAAAATGAGATTTTTGAACCCTTTTCTGACTTTTATTCACTGATTGAAAGCTATACTCAGGGCAAAATTGCCACTCCAATCCCTACACATTAATGGCATTGTTCTAATTGTAGCCGTGGTTATTGAAAAATATTTCAGGGGACATTTTATAATAATTTATGAGGGAAAACAGTGCGTTTTGGCCCCGCACTCTTATTTAGTTTTCGTCCGTATTCTAAATCATGATGGTGATTATATAAGCTTTTGGCGCCTTTCACTTGTTTATACTCTTTTTGATAACCTGCGCATTGACCAATGCGATCATTGCCAAAAATTCTTTTATAATCATACCTTCAACTGTCCCTAACACTATTATTTCGTCAAATGTTCATCTTTCACTAAGAAATGTTTGATTGAAATCTGGCATTTTTTTTTTTTTTTTGTAAAACTAAGCTGCCCTTCATATTTTCAATGGCTGACAAACGTAATTCAGTGATGAAAATGCCCACAATTATGGAAGCCATTTACCAACTATATATAATACTGCATTATACATATACCTATATAGTGCTGCACATCATAACACAGCGTGCAACAATTCTAACTTGTATTTAGAACATTCACTGAGTCAGTACTGTAACCCATAAATTATTATCAATTTTATCCCATTGGCGTTCTAATTCAATTTCATTTCATGAAATTAATATTGACATTTTGATTACATTTCTGTTTTCGCTTTTGTAGCACAAACATTGCAAACGACGAAACAACAGCACCAGCAATGACAACAATCGTAATAATTTTGTGCTGCATTTCAATTTAGCATTAGTGCAACAATTAACTAATGACACACGAGAAGGTTAAATTGTCATTCAACATTTCGTGGTCGTATGCACTTTATGATTCCTCCCAGCAAATGTGCTGTGATGCCTTTAGGTTGGCGGCGCACAGTGATTTGATAGCGACAGGGTTTGCCTTTTGTTGTAACTTGAACTTTAACAATTTTATTTCATCGATAGATTTTTGCCTAAACTTAATTAGTTTGCTACAAAATGTTTTCATTTTACCTGAATAATCTGATATGTTGACCACATTCACAGATTTTTTTCTGTTCCATCTATACCTATTGAACTTTAAAAATTGAGCAATCAGCAAAACATATTTTATAATAATACTGGTTTTAAGTGTTCGTGACAGAGTTTTGTCAAAATGCGGTTGCATCTTACTGAGCTGATTCTGGCGTTGCTTTTAGAAATTCTATATTTAAAGATTTATTCTACAAACACGTAAGGAGAAATGCATTTGTCTTTCTGTATTGTTTATTATAAATACGACGAAAAAGTGTTGAAAAATTAAGAAATGGAACTACATTAAAGGTCTTAATCATTACGATCTTAAAGAGAACAAATTCCCTTGCTTTCCGTGAATGGGATATGGGATAGCTTCTCACCTTTAAGGCGCTTATATGCTTTTATTTTTAATCTTCTTGAAATTGATCTACTTAACGACGATTCTAAACATCAGTTTGAGAAACTTTTATTAGACGATCATGTGCACGATTGTCACGTGTATTAATTAATAAATTTTAAAATTTAAAAATAATTTTTATAAATTTTAATTTGAAATTAAATTTAAAAAAATTAAAATTAATTTAATTTAAATTAAATTTAAATTTAATTTAAAAAAATTAAAATTTAATTTCAAACTAAAATTTAAAATTTAAATTATTTTAAATTTTAAATTTTAAATTATTTTAATTTTTATATTTTGAATTTTAAATTT